>CM038141.1:395059223-395231637 GCA_021437245.1 Aegilops speltoides
AGCTGCTTGTGGCCTACAGCGCTTCGCTATAGTTGCCATGACCTTGGCCCCTCTAGCTATAGCAGTGGCGCTCTATACTATAGAGCGCCATCTGCTATTTACGTTAGCTGTGGCGCTTTTGTCAAATGCTTTACAACTATCATTACCTTATCCCCACGGAGGACCGGCCCTTCTCACTCTCTCACTCTCGCTTGCACGTCAACCGTCGTCCGTCGTCGCCGCCCGCCGCCGCCTTCGTTAAATCGTCCGCCGAGGTACTCCTCCTTCCGTCCCTCCTCCATCCTCCTCGCACATCCTCCCTCCTTCTGCCGCCCTCCTCCTCCTCCTCCTCCTCCTCACTCTTTGACCCTCCTCCTCCTCCTCCGCAGCCTCCTCCCACCGCCTCGACCTCGCCGCCCCTAGCTACCTCTCGTCGCCCCACCCCCGCCACTAGTTAGTACTAGATTTAGTAGTAGTAGATGTTAATTTAGGGTTAGCTAGTACTAGATGTTAATTTAGTAGTAGTAGATGTTAATTTAGCTTAGTCAGTACTAGATTTTTAGTAGTAGTAGTGGTAGTTGAACTACTTTAGTTGTAGTTGAACTAGTTTAGTAAGTAAATTAATAAACTAGTTGAACTACTTTATTTTTAGAAAGAACTAGTTTTTTTATTTATAGTAAGTTTATATTTAGTAAGAACTAGTTGAATTAATAAAACTAGTTGAACATGTTTTGTTGCTAGTGATAACTTATATGGTTTCAGGTGACCTCTGTCGTCCCCGTCACCGACCGCCTCCGACATCCCCGCCGTCATCCCAGTCACCGACGTACCCCCTCCGACATCGAGGTGAGACCAGCCAAATATCCTTATATATTTTGTGTTGTTGCTCAAATAGGATATGTGGTTGCCCAAGTGGCCGTTCATGTTCAGTTTACATCTCCGAGTGGCCTATGTTTTGTCGGAGTGTTGATTAATTTCCGTTCCGGCAAATTTTAGGCGCTCGATATGTCCTTTTTTAGCAAAGGTCATGCCGGATTTTGTCGTGAATTCTGACATGACTTGTGATAGAATATGTACAAGTTTAATCTTTGAATTATGATTGTAGGAAATGTCGTACTCGACGACGACGGTCTCCGAAGTGTAGCTGGTGCCACGACGATCGAGGTATGTGCGACAGTTCGTTCACCGACGACGATCGCCGCTTCAAAGATTAAGCTCAAGGAGACTGCGATGTTCATACGGTGCATAGCAGCGACAATAGTTTTTTTCTCCATTAAGCATGACTTCAACTATTTCAACGTCTAATTTTCATATTTTACAATTCGACTAGCTTATCCCATGCCATGCAATACGCTATGTCTTGGAGAGGATGGGTTTTGAAGACCATGAAAATTTTGAAACAAAGAAAATACACCTAAGGACCCATCATGATATGGATTTTGAAGTAAATCTGTACAATGCTCAGAGCGTAACCCATTTTGGTTGCCAAAATTGAGAAGCACTTTGCAAAATGTATGGTTTTGATGAGGGTATGATTATCACCATGGATCTTGGTGATCCCGACGTGAGGAAGACAATACGGACATTTGGGTCCTTGTTGATCTGCTGCCGATTGTACCGCTATGTGAGTTTCTCAAACATAGTTAATAACTAATTTATATTCTTTATTTCAAAATAGTTGATAGCTTATTTCCATTGATGACTTATTTTGATTCTTCAAAGACTGCGGAAGATGGTAGATAAAACCCACTACACCGAAGGCACCCAATTAACATATAAGGAGAAAAATCATCTGATCGCATTTTGTACTCTTCTTGAGAATTACAATGCCTATTATCGAACTCCTCCAAATTATGGTGAATACGTGCCACTAGTGCATGTGTTGAACAACGATAACTTCTCTGGAGATACACTGGTAAGATTTTTTACTATTCCAACATTCGTGCATTTTTTGCATACTTCTAAAACTAGTACATCATTGCCAACTATAAAATTATTATTATGTTTTTCAACAGAAACTCCCGATGGATTGTGTGCCTCATCGATGTCTCTGTATGGTCGCCTCTCGATTCGAACATCTTGCCGGAGTAAATCTAGGGAGCTCACTTGTGCATATCGGATTTCTAAAACCCGTGAACACATGATCATCGGAGAATGGAAGAAATGTATGGACATTCGCAAGGAGGTTCTTGGAAGTAACATTCAAATAAAGGCAAGAATGGGAGACAGTTAATCTCCATTCTCCATAATGGAGAGTTAGGGGCTATCTTGTTTTTTGTTATTTTACCTTAGAAAATGTAGTAGGTCTTAATCGAATGTAATAGGTCCTATGAGGTACAATATGTTTATTATGTGGTAATGTGTTAGAGTTGATAATGATGATCTTGAGGAGGTGTTATGTGATGTCAATGATGAAAACGATGATATAGAGGAGGTGTTATATGACAATGATGTATTATGATGCTAAGTTGTTAATGATATGATGATGATGATGATGATATTATTATATAGTTGGGTGAAAGAACCGCGGATTAGTTTCAAGTGGATGGACATCCACTTGAAACTAGTCCACGGTTCTTTCACCCCATGATGTAATAACTCATTATGATGTAAAAACAATCTCTAAATTCCTGTTGTATGAAAACTTGTGTAAAGGTGTATGAATACAACATGAAATAGAAAAAAAATAAAATACTAAATAGTAGTAGTAGCGCGGGTCAGGAGAAGCGCTACTCCTAATTAACAGTAGCGATGTTCTAAAGAACCGCTGCTACTAAGCCAATTTAGTAGTAGCGTGGGTCAAGCCGCTATTGCTAAGCATTAGGCTGAAGCGCCTTATCGATGGCGCTTACGCCGGCCATTGATAGGCCCAAAACCCGCGCTGCTGCTAGGCTTAGTGAAAGAGTGCCACCAAATAACAAGTTCCTAATACTACAGCAAAAACTAACTTCAGTGGGGACAACAATGAGAAGCAGCACCAACTGAGACACACAACCACATAGATTCCTGAAAGCTGGAAACGACAACACTGAACCTCACAAGCTTATGCAGAGAACGCCATGTAAAATGAGCAACGATTACCGCTACAACACTGAACCTCATACGCTTATGCACGGAACAACATATAGAATGAGCAAGCGCTACGACACACTGATTTGTACTATTTCCATCCACATTTGGCCTCAACACCAAAACTAATGGCTGGAAAGAACTGAGCCTGGCACTACTCCCCTGAGCAGGAAACGACAACACCAAACCTCGCAGGCTAATGTAGAGAACGGCGTATAAAATGAGCAATGGCTGCCACTACATCACACTGATGTGCACTATTTCCATCTGCACCAAACCTCAGCGCCGATTTGCCGCTGGAAAGAACAGAGCTTGGCACAGCCAAGCCGAATTCCCGGTCTACAGAGCTCAAATCAAGCGAGAAAAATTAGCAAGAGGGGAAAATCAACCTTCTGGTCGCTACCTCCCGTGGCGAAGCGGAGGCCGCTGGGCTGGATGTTGATGGAGAAGATCTGCAGGCCGTCATGGCGAACCCAGCTAGGCTTCTCCGTCAGCATCTCCGTGCCCCAAGGTAGGGAAGAGGAGGAGTCCTGTCCGCACGGGTGACGGACGCGTGCCGTTCTCGGTGAAGATGCAGATGCGGCGGCCGGTGTCGCAGGAGAGCACGTAGCGCGCCCGGCCAGCGTGGTGCGCCTTGAGGTGGAGCACGGGGGCGCCGTCGAGGCCGCGGACGAGGAGCCGGGAGGAGGCCGCAGTGAGGCATGGGCGGGAGGAAGAGGAGAGGGGGGCGACGGCGGCGGCGCGAGTGCGGGGCGGTTGCCTGGGCGAGCGACGGCGGCGGCCGGCGGGGCAGGGAGGCGGGCGCGGTTTAGGGTTAGGGTTTGGAGGGAGAGAGAGAGGCGGGCGGGAGGAAGAGGAGAGTCAGCGCGCGTATGCGGGAGGAGGTCACTGCAACAGGAGCGGGCCCCTTTTATACCTCAGGACGCGAAATGACGAAAATGCCCTCGGCGGGGCAAGCTATTCACGCGCGGTGGCACAAAGTTTTGACACTGTTTCGATCTACAGTTGTTCGTTTTGATCCAACGTCCCAGATCCCTCCGTCTCGTGATCGGACGACCCAAAATGCATCAAACATCAGATCCGACGGCCAGGAATCACTAAACTCTGAGGAGGCTGGGGTGCTCCCAGTATGTATCTTACCCTGATACGTACGCGGCTCTCCTCCAAGGAGAATGGAAACGCTTCCGATCGTTATCTCTTACACCAGTGACAAACACGGGGAGGAGACAAGCTGTTACTGGCGTGAGGGGAAGGAGGAGCTCACCTCTTGCAGTGGTCAGCGGCGGCGGCTGCTGCACGAGCAGAGCACCGTGCGGATGAGCACCTTCGGGCTCCGGCAGTCCTTCTGTGCGTGCGCCGCATATGCTGGTATTGACATTGACGGGCGGGTCTTCCTTTAACTTTACAGTCAATACAGTTTGTGTTGATGACCAGCGGGCCGGTATGGCAGAAATTGGATTAACTCGCCCAAAATCAGTCATCAGTGTTTATTGAAAAAATTAGCAAGAAAAATGGTATATTTTTAGGGCGCACAAGGAATGTGGTGGAAAATCTGAAAGTGAACTTTAAATGTGGTGGTTTTTTGCAATTCACTCTAATGGCGCCGTCATCGACGCCAACAAATTTGCTGCACCTGCACCGACCATGTGTTCGACGCAATGCTCGAGTCAGGTGTCACCATGTCGATGTCCGTGCTTGCTGCAGCTACGTCACATGTGTCGTCCACGGCCACCGTCGACATCGTCCCTAGGTCATAACCTGTGCTGCGGGTGTCGAGGCCTTTGACATCAACGCTAGTGGTGTCGCTATACCGACACCCACTAGGTGTTCGACTGGCTACCCCGACGACAACCCAAATGAGGGGAATGAGGCTTTAACCATGTCGTGCATCGTGAATGAGGGGAATGAGGGGAGGAGGGTGTCGGAAGCATCCATGGCCACCACCTCATGTTATTTCTCTGACAGGTTTTAGCGTACTGCACTGATTCCCAAGGGGAAGCTTTTCAGTTGTTTGCCTGTTACACATTTGCAGTCTTGGGGTCCACGGGATCTCTCTAGCAGTATTGGTCTCCAGTTAATACAGTTCAAATCATTACTGATTTCTCTAGCTAGCATCTACAGTATGAACAATGGATGCTTAACTCTGACGACCGTGGTGCTGTATCTATTATTCCTCAACATGAGAAATTGCAGGAAGCCGTGCATACCATGAGCATATCAGGGAATGGGTCATTTTTGAGTCGAAGGGAAATTAAGATGACTGGCCATCTTGATAAGAGATGCAAACAAATAGCTGGTGGTCCAGGAGCTAGAATTCAGCTTACTATACTGTATCACAGTCTATTATCACACAAGGCAGACGGTCAGTTTTTCTTGTTCACAAATGCATCTGCGCAACAACTGCTATATCAATTTCTAGTAGATTTGACTGGATATGGAATAGGCATGCCTTCGACAAAAATTTATGGTGCTGCTTCACAGTCAACTGATACGGTTGCAGCTGATGTTTCTGATGATTATGACGAGCAACATGTTTTTCTGGACATGACATTTGTAACTGCTAAAATAAGTATGAGCCCGATCTAGGAGGAAGGTTCTGCTAAGAGAGCCCACGGCAAGGATATGTTGAATTCAGCTGATAACAACACGTTTGAGTTTGAAATACCCTATGAGCTATATGATACTCTTTTGCCTGTTGAGATAATCAGCTATATCATAATTATCAAATGGACTTCTTTTCTTTATATAAATGGAGGAGGACCCCGGGCCTCTGCATCTGGACGATGCATGCAGCCACTTTATTAATTATTCACATAAGACCTTACAAAGTCATACAACAGTAAGACTAAAGCCACCGTCTAGGTAATATCTGTCGCTACTCCTATCCAGTTGATGAAGGGATGCTGATAGTCTGGGCCTAATACCAAACAGACCTCGCAGCCAAACCTAAACATCTAAGACCTGGGGTCCCACCTAGGACGCCTGCTGGGTATGGGGTGCCCACCAGTCCGGCGCACTCCTCAACCAGGACGACTGTGCCGGGTATGAGGCCGCCGCAGCCACCTGTCATCAATCCATCTTCAGAGTTGTACTATTGCATCTACCGTGCCAGGTCTCTCTGCCATCGGCGCCACCACGACGCCAGACAGCGTCGTCCTCCTGCGCGAGTTCATCCTCGCACATCGGACACCAAATCTGCACCGCGCCACGCCGTCGAGATCCGTCGCCATCAATGTGCAGGATGAAGCACCGCTCCACCAAAGATGCGGTCCACTGGTCCCTTGAGCCCATGCACACCTCCAAGAACGACACCCCCAAAGGGGAAACGACATAAGAACGCCGCCTTCTTCCGACCTACTGATCTAGGGTTTCCCCCGGAGGTAGCAGACAATGGCCTTTAAACTTCTCCTCGGCGATGCCTTCAAGAAAGGAATGTCGCAAAATAGCGTCGCCACCGCCGGCTTTGGCAGCAAGCCGAAAGCAAGTTTTCACCCGGATCAGTTCGTAGGACCTCCATCAAGCATCTCGTGCGCAGATCACCGCCATCTCTGCTGGGGACTGGACGATGGATCTAGGCCGCCGCCGCCTGACCGGCCACGACACCACCACGGTGCCTAAGCCGGCGCCGTCAGGCCCACCATGCCCGCCTGTAGACGCCCTCCAGATCTGCTGGCCCGCCGAAACCCATCTGGGCAAGGCGAGGCCCGCGATCTGGGCCGCCACCACAAGTGCTCCTCAGCCGCGGGAAGAACGCACATGCGTTGTCGCTGCCGTCACACTCGCCGTTGGGCGCCCGCTGTTCCATGCCGCCGGTGCACCGCCGAGCCATGAGCCGCCGCCGACAGGAGATCGCCACCACTGCGTGAGGGGGAAGGCCCTGCCGCCGCCGTCATTGGCCATGCTACGTCGGCGTGGCCTCGGGCGACGGCAGGAGGAGGGAGATTAGGGCGGAGGCCTAGGGCCAGCGGAGGTGGATCGCCCCCCGTGTCGCCAGGGGTTGGCGACGCGGGGGTCAGGCGTTGTGCGTACCGATGTGAAGCAAACAAGGACGCGGGCTGTGTGCTTGCTTATATAGAAGGGAGAAGTATATTTTTCGTCCCTCAACTCTTTCAAGAGTATAAAAATGGTCCCTCAACTGTAAAAACAGCAAAATTTGATCCCTCAACTATTCAAACCGGATAAGTTTAGTCCCTCATACAGCTTTAACTGTTTTTTTTTAGACGAGGAGTGGTATTGACTAAAACTAGATGCATTGCACAGGCTGGGCGGTCACATCAGCGTTTACAAATCTGCAGGGTCCCACATGTCAGCCTTAGGAAGAAAGAATAATAGCTTAAAATAGAATGCATTTGCACAGGTTTTGAATTTAATACCCACACCACGGATACTATGTAGTAATTACACAGACAAGTATAAAATATTTTGTAGTTTTGCAGATATTAAGCATGTTCGCTGTACTCGTCTGCACCAGCATTCCATGTTCGAGTATAAGCAGTATAATGATATATGAAATAATGAAGCTGAATTCTATTTCTATCCATTATCATGTCAGGTGCGTTCTGATAAATATGATATACAATGTATTTGTCCGCATCACAAGAATGCTTACTCGCTGGGGGCTAGCCCATGCTTGCCCTTAGCACGAGGTGCCCCGTTCAAGTCAGTTGACGGATGATATATTTTTTGCACGTCTTTTATTTTTTATACCACACTCTGTTTCAAGTTTTGACCACTAACAGGCGGGTCCCATTGTTCCAAACGAAAACCAGTCCACGTCAGCAAAAAAATCAGCCAAAGTGGTATAAGGGACTAAACTTATCCGGTTTTAAAAATTGAGGGACTACAGTTTGCTGGTTTTGGAGTTGAGGAACCATTTCTATACTTTCGAAAAAATTGAGGGACGAAAAATATACTTATCATATATAGAATGGGAGAGATTTTCACTTCCCGGCCTCTGCACCAACTAGGGATGCATACAGCCATTTTAATATGAGTACCAAGATAAACATGGTCCTCAATTTTTTTTAAATGAGTATCAAGATATTTCTTCATGAGTGGTTCCACCACACACTAAGCTTGATCCTCAATAAATGGAAGAAAAATCCATGTGCATCATCTGTCAATTTTAGGAATCGAACTCGGGTCGTTAGGCTGCACAATCGCATGCCTAACCACTGAGCCAAGGCTCTATGGAAATGGATCCAAGAATCAGCCATTTGAATCAGCGGCCTCCTATTGTCTATTTGGGAACAGTGGACTCCAATATAACCAGTCCGTGTACTTCCACTGCACATCTACATGATTTGGTTCATCACTGGATATTGGGCATTGCTAGAAGTGTAGGGGCTAGGGGCAATCAGAGCAGGTGTGAATCGAGAGCACAAGGACTATATGACCCTTATTTAGTGGAAACTGAAAGTGGCCAATACATAAAAAAGAAGATATTACAAGGTACTGCTCAAACTGTTTGCTGTTCAAACTGTACAAATTACGGCGTAGCCTCATGATTCAAATTCCAGTTTGTTTGCTAGTGTGGTTCTCCTCTTTGGGCATAAAAAACTGGATTCTCCATACTCCAGACACGAGTAAGGATGTGAATTTTTTGTCCCCAAAGAGCAGCAACAGTAGCTTACTTCCAATAGCCAGATCAACTCAAAGCCATTTTTCGGTTTTTCCTGTGAATCTTGTAATCTATTTCGGGACAACAGATGCCTCAAGTGTTACATGGTTCATAGTAAAATTGATTCAAAAATGCTGCAACCATCGGGTATTCAGTGTGTACAGCCCTCAGATTACTTTGAGGTTGGCTCTGTTCCAGCATATCTGAAACTGAATAACATCTTTGTTGCTATTATTTACATCTTTGGGTAGAGAACTACTCAGAGCTGGGTATTGCTGCTCTGTTTCAATTAGCGACCACCTCCTGCGTATTTTGGAATGGCGTACTTCTTGTGTGTTCTGACTATATGTGTTGAGGATTCAACGCAGCACTGGTTGATTCATATATTTACAAGCATACATGAGGGTGGTGATCGGTAGAAGTGTGAACGGAGGGCTGTATGCTTATGTGAAAAATGGTTGGTGGAAGCTGAGAACAGCCACAACGACAAAGTGGCAAATGTGTTGTATGCTTATCAACAGGAGTGGCTCCAGTATGCATCATTTGATCAGGCTCTGGACATAGTACTTCTCCAGTCCCAAGGTCGCCAGCCAACAAGCTGTCATCCAGGGGTTGCAGGTCTCGACTGCGAATTGCACTTTTCTCTTCGTGCTCAGAACATTTTTTGGTACTCAGGAGCTGCTCGCAATGTGGACTCCTTGTTTGGATTGGAAATTTAAGATGCATTCTTATTGGTATATAGGGACAATCATTAAGTCCAGTCCACTCGCTAAGTCTCAAGCTATGCCATATGACCTTAAGCCATTTCTAGATATTCAGCTGGACATCTACAAACTACAGCTTGGTGACTTTAATGGCTGGTGTCTCCTATTTTGGCTCCATCCCTATTATCTACTCCTTCCTGCTATTGATATTTTTTAGTCTGGCCTGAGCATCTATTAGAGGAGCATGCCATGGGATCCTGGAGGATTGGCATTGTTGTTGTTACTGGTATTTACTCGACCAGTGGTTTCTCAAGGAGGGAGGGACTCAAGGTGCTGCAAAGTTCTATGGTATCCTGAGGGTTTGAGCCTCTGAGATCTTCAACGAAAGGCTTGGGGACCTGCCCACTACAAGCCCAGCGACAGCCCATCGAGACCCCAGCCCACCATTTGGCTCCCAGCGGCACGCTGCCTACATATGTGACAGGGGAAGGCAATGAAGGGGTATCCTGGCTGGGATAACGAATTGGCACAGCGGCCCCTTCTTCTCCTAGGCTCTCTCCTCCAAGAGCGATGCTACACTTACGTAACGATTCACCACCCTCATGGGTTTACAAAACCTTACGTAAATCCACTTCACGCTAACTAAACTGCCCTCCCCTGATTTTTAGGGTGGGCCCGCGTTCCCAAATTCAGCCCAATATAACACCACCACGTCAGATCGTACGTAAGATACGTAAGAATCGTTACGTAAGTGTAGCATCGCTCCTCTCTCCTCCAATCCCCTTTTCTTGCTGCTACTTGTATCTCAATTCTGCTACTTCCGCTCTGTAATCTAGTGATATTGAGTGACTAGAAGAGTGGCCCTAACACATTTGCTACTAGGCAGCATCGTCCCCGTTGCAGTTGTCATGACACGTCACAACATCATCGCCATTGAATTTGCCGCTAGGCAACAAAACTCATGTTGCATGACGCCACCGCAACGTCATCGACATTTCCTTTATCGCCAGGCAACATCGTCGGGGTTGCAGTAGTCGCGACACAACATCATCCGCGTTGCAGTAATCGCCACACAACATCGCCGATGTTGTGGTCTTCGTCGTACAACAAGTCGGCGTTACGCCACCTTTGTTCGTTGTTGCAACATCACCCCATGTTGTTGTCGTGGAAGGGGTGCATTCATGCAGCGGGGTGCATCCTTATGCTGCAAGCAGCGCCACCGTGTTGCATGGCGTGCTACAAGCCGATGTTGCGAGCCATGCTACAGGAGCGTCAGGGGTGCTGCGGGCCAGAGCTACTGTTGCAAGGCATGCTACAAGGCAAACAAGCTTGTACTCCCTTTGTCCCATAATGTATAGTGTCAAAAAAGAGTCTTACAGTACTTTTCTTCCAAGAACCAACGGAGCCCCGTTGTAGACAGTCTATGCACATGAAGGAACCAACGGAGCCCCATTGTAGACAGTCTATGCACATGAAGCCCAGCGGCATGATCCTAGCTTTGCTGCCTGTACCTAAGCGTGAAAGGACTAAAAAACAATCGTGCGAAGGGCTTCGTTGTGTGGGCCAACACATCCCGCATGGTATGGTATGGCCACGTACACATCCGGAGATGTGACGGCTGGTTTTGGTCTAATCGCACGGCTCAGGTCACGGTTTTAAGTTTCGTTTGAATCACGCGAATGATTCCTAGCGGCCGCCATATTTTTTGATTACCCCATCATCGGTTATGCATGCAGGGTGGTCAGTGGCGGAGCCAGAAACTTAATATAGAGGGGGCAAAACATGTTATATAATGTTAGACAGGGCCAAATTATCTAAATCTTGCTAATTTTGTTTGACAAATGGAGGATTAAGAGCACATATAGTTGTATTTTTCAGAGCATAGGGGGGCCTTGGCCCCAGCCAGCACCCCCTGCCTCCGCCACTGAGGGTGGTTACCATACCTTTATTTGAAAGAAAAAATTGTACCTTTTCCTTCCGAGCATTAACCTAAATATGGTGATGATCGGCAGGATGCATGGACTTAAAGGCATTTGCTGGAGAAGATATAGGTTTACTTTTTGCGGGTTGCATTGTTGTTGTGCTGTGAAACTTTACGTGTTTCGAGGAAACGGTGACACATTATAGTGGAATGATCTCCTATATCAGTCAAACTTCACAATCCTGGATGAAACTATTACACAAGTGAGGCAACTACACCATGAAGCATGCCTTCAACACTGCACCATGCTCGAGTGGATGCTAGAGTAGCTGTATAGTGTGCCATGTTGGTTTTATTTCTCTCGGGAGAAATTGTTGCAAAATGCTTCCTTAAATTCACGCCTGAATGTTGTAGCAGAGTGTTCCCTATAATGGAAATGGGGAAATCATCTTTGAATGATGAATCCTTTCTAACAAAACATTTCCAAGCTAATTACTTGATGAGGCGTGGTAGGACTAGGGTTCCTACCAAAGACGGCTACATAGGTCATAGGGATGAGGTGGAGGTGGACGAGGGTCGAGCGGGCGCCAGGCCAGAGTAAGGCGCCGTCATGCTAGGGTTTAGGGCGGCGGCGGTTGGCTAGTGTCGGCTAGGGTTCCGGCTCCTCGAGGAGCCGCATGATGTAAGATGATAATATCTTTATTGCTTGATCTCAAACGATGTCTTACAACTAGTATTTATAACTTTAGCCTAAGATAACTTGCCTAAAATAACTTGCCTAAGATAACTTGTGGGTGAAGCCCTAATACTAATGCCGGTGGGCCTCTTCCTTGTATAGACCAAACCGGTCATAACATCTCTCCCCGCCTGCGCAAATAGCTCGTCCTCGAGCTGAAAGTCTGGATAGTGTTGGCGGAATTCTTCACGCTGCTCCCAAGTAGCCTCCTCCTCCGAAAGGCCTGCCCACTGAACGAGGATGAACCAGACGCCACGACGGAGCTGCGCCTGCAATACCTTTGCCAGCTCTGGAAGAATGCAACCATTGGCGATGGGAGGAAGCGCCGGTGGAGTCGCCGGTGGCTCGCCACGGAAAGGCTTGAGCAGCCCCACATGGAAAACGTCGTGGATGCGAGCGCGGGCTGGAAGCTAAAGACGATAGGCCACCTTGAAAGCACATTTGCTCCCCGGGTGGTTTTGGTAATTAATGACAACATACTTTGTGGTTGGACTAATGCTTTTATCAAGTATGTTTCAGGAAATTCAATCACATTGGCATGGCAAAAGGACTAAAGAAGTGGACCCCTCAAAATGCTAAGGCAAGCATTGGCAAAAGCTCAAGACTCCATTTTTGGTTTAGTGATCCAAGATCACATTGAGTCCATAGGAAAAGCCAATACTATTAAAGGGATGAGGTTATGATGATGATCCGTTGCTCAAGTGCTTAGTGATACATCTCCTAAACTATCGGCAACTTTCACCGCCATATACACTCATAAGTAGTCTCGGTCCCACCGATATTCCAAACTCAGTCACCGAGATGAACCACCTCACCATAAGCCAAACCCTAGTAAACTCGGATTTTCCGATTCGAACTCGGTCTCACCGATACATGAGTTGCCAAGTTTACGAACCTTCATCATCAAATCGGTGTCACCAAGACGATGAAGTCGGTCCCACCGAAACTGGCATGCTCTTGTCATTGCACGAATCGGACTAACCGAGATTGTATATTCGGTCCCATCGAAAATCCCAACGTTCACATTATTTGAACTATCGGTCTCACCGAGTTGTCCACTTCGGTCCCACCGAGATTGCTCAAATGTGTGTAACGGTTGGATTTTGTGTGGAGGCTATTTATACCCCTCCACCCCCTCTTCATTCGTGGAGAGAGCCATCAGAAAGAACTACCACTCCTAACTTACATTTCTGAGAAGAGAACTACCTACCCTTGTGTTGAGATCAAGTTGCTCCACTCCCACCATATGAAGCTTGATCTCTAGCCTTCCCAAGTTGCTTTCCACTCAATCCTTTCTTCCACCACAGCCAAATCAGTGAGGAGAGTTGAGTGTTGGGGAGATTATCATTTGAAGCACAAGAGCAAGGAGTTCATCATCATCTACAACATCTATTACCTTTTGGAGGTGGTGCCTCCTAGATTGGTTAGGTGTCGCTTGGGAGCCTCCGTCATCGAGATGTGGAGTTGAACCAAGAAGTTTGTAAGGGCAAGGAGATCGCCTACTTGTGAAGATCTACCCCGAGTAAGGCTAGCCCTCCGTGGGCGTGGCCATGATGGAATAGACAAGGTTGCTTCTTCGTGGACCCTTCGTGGGTGGAGCCCTCCGTGGACTCTCGCAGCCCGTTACCCTCCGTGGGATGAAGTCTCCATCAACGTGGATGTACGATAGCGCCACCTATCGGAACCACGGAAAAAATCATTCGTCTCCAAATTGTGTTTGATCTTCTCCACTTCTCTTTACTACTTGTGCAATTTACTTTCCGCTGCCCATACTCTAGAATTGCATGTGTAGTGGGCTACTTGACTTGTGTGTTATGCAAAATCTGCCAAAATCATCCTTGATAAAAGATGAATTTTTATCTTGTCGAGTAGTCTAATCACCCCCCTCTAGACACTCTCACCTTCTTGATCCCTCAATTGGTATCGAGCTTTGGTCTCCATTGCTTTGGTTTACACACCATTGGAGGAAGATGGACGTGTCTACGTTTGGGAGTGTTAGCCATAGAGTGCCTATTCTTAATGGAGTGTCCTATAACTCGTGGAGGATTGAAATGCTTATTATCTTTAAGACGTACAATTTGCAAATATGTTGAGACCCCTATGTGCCTCCATTTGACCCCTTGCACCCTACCATGGATGAAGAGCTTGATTTGCTTCAGTAACCTTAGGACTGTAAATCTTATCATTAGAGGGTTACCCGATAACTTGCTTGAGCTCGTTACAAACTTTGAGTGCGCCTATGCTATGTGGAAGTTCTTGGAAGAACTTTATCCGGACTACTCTTTGAGAGGTCTTGATGAAATTCTATACAAGACTATTGAATTTGATATGATGCCCCAATGATCCCAACTTTGATAAATGCTTCTTTGAGCTTCGTGATCTTATGAAAAGAAGGGTGATCCGGTCTTATCAATGTTCTAATTAGAAATGCTCTTGCATTGCATTCCGATGATTATTGTCACATTGACAAAACTAATGCAAGTAGTTATCAAATTGACCTAGGTGTTGATGATGAACAATCTATGGGTCAATATGATGATGAGCATGAGCATGATGATGATTACTCCGATTCGGACACCGAGCTAGACAAGATCTTGAAGAGTATCAATCTTATGGCAAATCTGAGAGACTACATGTCCGGCGGAAAAGAGTGGATTCTTGATAGTGGATGCACCGACCACATGACCGGAGACAAAGACATGTTTCGAGAGCTTGCAAAGAACGATGGTCCACGCAAGCATGTGACTTTTGGAGACAACTCCAAGGGTAAGGTACTTGGCCTTGGTAAGGTGGCCATATCTCATGATAGCTCTATTCAAAATGTCATGCTTGTAGAATCTCTTGGATACAATTTACTTTCCGTGTCTAGATTAGCTGACTTTGGATTCAATGTGCTATTCACCGAAGTAGATTGCCAAGTCTTTCGTCGTGACAATCATAACATGGCGTTTACCGGTATCCGTAGAGGTGATCTATATATTGTTGATTTCACTAAGAAAGCCCAACCTAGAGCTTGCTTCATTGCTAAATCCTCTAAAGGTTGGTTATGGCATAGAAGGCTTGGACATGTTGGTATGCGTAATCTAGACAAGCTGATCAAAGGTGATCATATTCTTGGCGTTAAAGATGTTTTCTTTGACAAAGATAGACTTTGTAGTGCTTGTCAAGCAGGAAAACAAGTAGGTGGAAGTCATCCCGTGAAGAACATCATGACCACAAGGAGACCGCTTGAGCTTCTTCATATGGATCTCTTCGGTCCCAATGCTTACAAAAGCCTTGGTGGTAACTCCTTTGGTCTAGTTATAGTTGATGATTATTCCAGATTTATGTGGGTATTTTTTCTTGATGACAAATCGCAGAGTTCGAGAGAATCTTCAAAACCTTTGCCAAAAGGCCCAAAATCAATTTGAGGTGAAGATCAAGAAAGTTCGGAGGACAATGGAGCGGAGTTCAAGAACGCCAATGTAGACTCTTTTCTCGATGAGGAAGGATTCTACATGAGTTCTCGACTACGTACACTCCTCAACAAAATGGAGTTGTTGAGAGGAAGAACCGAACGCTCATAGAGATGGCGAGAACGATGCTTGATGAATACAAGACTCAAAGCATTTTTGGGGGAAGCGGTCGAGACGACTTGTCATGCTATCAACAGGCTTTATCTTCATAAGCTCCTCGGCAAGACATCATCTGAGCTCCTCACCGTAACAAACCCCAAGTGGGATACTTTCGTGTCTTTGGTTGAAATGCTATATCCTTGATAAGCATCGTCGGTCTAAATTTGCTCCTAAAACTCATGAAGGCTTTTTTCTTGGTTATGGATCAAACTCCCACACCTACCGTGTCTACAATAATTTCACCTGAAAGGTTGAAGAGACGGTAGACGTGAAGTTTGATGAATCTAATGGCTCGCAAGTAGAGCAAATGACTATTGATGTAGGAGACAAGGACCCATCGGAAGCTATCCAAGATTTATCTATTGGAAAGATCCGTCCCATGGAAGTGAAGGAGAGTACCTCATCTACATATGTGGAGCCCCCTACCTCACGGCGAGATGAACCTCAAGGCAACATGGAGGCCTCCACAAGTGGAACTCACCAAGATGAGGAAGTGCAACAAGAAGATCCACCACAACCTCCTTCTCCATCGCCTCAAGACAACACCAACAACAATGAAGAAGAAGAAGAGGAAGATGAAGATGATGAGGAAGCTCAGCCACAACCTCAACAAAAGCTATCCCGAGTCCGAGCAAGAGTCAAGAAAAATCATCCCGTGGAACAAATGATGAACGACATCAACTCCGGGAGAATTACTCGCTCTAAAACCCGCTTAGCTAACTTTTGTGAGCATTACTCATTTATCTCTAGTATTGAACCTATGAAGGTAGAAGAAGCACTTGAAGACCCGGATTGGGTGAACGCTATGCACGAAGAACTACACAACTTCGAGAGGAACAAGGTATGGACTTTGGTAGAAAGCCCAAGGATGATCAAAACGTCATTGGAACCAAATGGGTGTTTGAACAAGCAAGATGAAGATGGACAAGTCATCCGCAACAAGGCTCGTCTCGTAGCTCAAGGTTACACACAAGTCGAAGGTATGGACTATGGTGAGACCTATGCCCCGTTGCTAGACTTGAGTCCATTCGCATTCTTCTTGCTTATGCCAATCACCATGATATTACTCTCTATCAAATGGATATCAAAAGTGCTTTCCTAAATGGTGAAATTGAGGAGGAAGTATTTGTGAAACAACCTCCGGTTTGTGAATCCCAAAAGCCTAATCATGTTTACAAGTTGCACAAAGCTCTTTATGGTCTTAAACAAGCTCCTAGAGCTTGGTACAAATCTTGACTAGCTTTCTTCTTGAAAAAGGCTTTGAGATTGGAAAGATAGACTCAACGCTGTTCACGAAAAGGGTTAATGGTGAACTATTTGTGTGCCAAATATATGTTGATGATATTATCTTTGGTTCAACTAACCCTCATTTTAGCAAGAAGTTTGGAAAGCTCATGTCGGAGAAGTATGAGATGTCCATGATGAGTAAACTCAAATTCTTCCTTGGGTTGCAAATCAAGCAATCTAAGGAGGGTACCTTTGTCTCACAAACAAAGTACACCAAGGATCTCTTCAAGAAGTTCAACATGCAAGAAAGCAAGGTATGAGAACCCCCATGCCTACAAGTGGACATAATGACTTGACAAAAGATGGAGAACCCGTTGATCAAAGGGTTTACCGATCTATGATTGGTTCTCTACTATATCTTTGTGCTTCTCGTCCTGACATAATGTTGAGTGTATGCATGTGTGCTCGATATCAAGCAGCCCCTAAAGAATGTCATCTTAAAGCTGTTAAAAGGATTGTGAGATATTTGATACACACACCAAACTTTGGCATTTGGTATCCTAAGAGGGCCTCTTTCGACCTTGTTGGCTATTCCGACTCGGACTATGCCGGTGATAGGGTTGATAGAAAGTCAACTTCGGGTACGTGTCAATTCCTTGGTCGATCCCTTGTATCTTGGTCCTCCAAGAAACAAAATTCGGTATCATTATCCACTGCCGAAGTGGAATATATTGCTGCTGGTTCGTGTTGTGCTCAATTGCTATGGATGACACAAACGCTAAGGATTATGGGATACATGTGAGACATGTTCCCTTGCTTTGTGACAATGAGAGTGCGATTAAAATTGGACACAATCCCGTGCAACACTCTCGGACGAAACATATTGAAGTTCGTCACCATTTCATTCGTGATCACATTGCCAAGGGTGACATCAATCTTAAGCATGTTCAGATCTTGACAAACAACTCGTGATATCTTTACAAAACCTCTTGATGAGAAGGTGTTTTGTCGCTTAAGGAGTGAGTTGAACATCATTGATGCTTCAAACTTGGAGTGAGAACTCCATTGATGCATGCAAGGCATGAGCCCACTTGACTAATCCTTGATATTTCTCTTATGATGGTGATCATATGTCTTGGACACATTTGCCTCCTTGTATTGCATCTAACTCCTTGTAGGTACTTGGATGATCTACATTCCACAATATTACCACACACTCAAATCATGAGTAATCTTGTCATTGACCAAGTATCTAGCCCTTTGGGATGTTGAGTTCAAGGAACAAAATTCCACATATCCTTTTTGACATCTTATACATCTAGTATTTCACTCTTGTCATCTTGGATATCCTTGAGTATTTCCTTGCTTGCCTAACCCATGTAGGAAGATGAACTACACAAGTGGAAATTGCGCTCCAACTTCACATTCAATGAGCACCTACATCAAGTTTACCTACATGAACAAAGCAACAACAAGCCCAAGGTATGTTCTTCACATCTTTAAGGAGCTTTGCTCAAAGTCATGAGTACAAGCAGCTTCATAAGATGTGATCACATCGAATGCTTAATCGAAAAATGGCAACCCCATTTTGAGCTTAAATGATGAGTATGACCTATGATCAAATGTCCTCATTCGACTCCTAAGTCAATATACTCAAACATAGGTGACCTTGTCGCCGACCTTCATCTAGATGAAGTACAAATGTTTTGGAGTCTTTCTATTTTCTCTTATGTTCTCTCATTGAGTTTTCATTAAAAAAAATTAAAAAAAACTTCATCTAGGAATCTTTTTCATTTCTATTCTTCTGTCTTTGTGAATATCCTTCGCTCGATCAATTCCTCGAAAATCATTCACAAATTCATTGCAAATCCTTTGAAACATTCCTCGCAAAGTGAGCTGAATTATTTCAGTATTTCCTTGAATTAAACTCAAGGCGTCACCGATTTAAATATTTCGGTCTAACCGAAAAGGATCTACCCTAAGTCCCTCGACTTTCGGACCCACCGATCCATCTTAATTCGTGTCACCGATTTATTTCTTCCAGATATCATCTTCTGCAGCTCCACTCAATGATTCTCTATGCATGTTCCTTTTTGCCTGTTGTGATTCTTAAGGATCCCACTTCTTTCTTTCCATCTTCCCCGACCTTCCTAGTTTGCTGTCCTTTTCGGCACTTGATGTCAAAGGGGAGAAGACTTAGGGGAGAAGAGAAGATTTAGGGGAGAAGAAGAGCAATCTTACCTTAAGGGGAGAGAATCACATCAAAGCTTTGCGTGTTTTTCCTTATAAGAGAATTTCTTGCCGTGTTTCACATTGGACATTACAATTGGCGTCATTCTCATTTGGCATCATTCTTTTGATTTTGCTCTTTCCATCAAACCCTTGATCTGAGAGAACTCAAAGGAGAGGAATCTTCACAATTGATATCTTATGGAAAGCAAAATCTCTCGACTTCATTGAAAATCTTTTAGTTTGGAGACATGTTTGTTGATTCAAGCTTGTGCTCAATATGAGACACTCTTTATACATGTCATCCTGGCTTGGTACTCTTGATGTTCTTGCAGTTGGTTGAAGAAATACTCTTGTGTTATCTAACCTTGTTTTCCCAAGTTTATCTCTTGGTACAATGCCAAGGAAGCTCAAGGTAAGTATATGCACTTTGCGAGAATGTGCATGATGGTGACTTGCTTGTGAATACTTGTTTGCAAGAAATCACCATGCACATATGCATTATCACTCACTTCTTTTCATCTGCTCTGATGCATATAGCCAAGCTGCATGTAGCACATCTTGCTTATCTCTCTTGTGTGCTTGTGGTAGTCCAAAACCATAATTTATGAAAATCTTGCACACTTGTAGGGGAGCCTGTACTACATGTTTGTCAAAGCTTTCGTGATAATTCTGTCTTTCTTTCAATAAGCTTTGATGTCTTGTTTAGTGTGTTGCCATCAATTACCAAAAAGGGGGAGATTGAAAGCACATTTGCTCCCCGGGTGGTTTTGGTAATTAATGACAACATACTTTGTGGTTGGACTAATGCTTTTATCAAGTATGTTTCAGAAATTCAATCACATTGGCATGGCAAAAGGACTAAAGAAGTGGACCCTCAAAATGCTAAGGCAAGCATTGGCAAAAGCTCAAGACTCCATTTTTGGTTTAGTGATCCAAGATCACATTGAGTCCATAGGAAAAGCCAATACTATTAAAAGGGATGAGGTTATGATGATGATCCGGTTGCTCAAGTGCTTAGTGATACATCTCCTAAACTATCAAGCAACTTTCACCGCCATATACACTCATAAGTAGTCTCGGTCCCACCGATATTCCAAACTCACCACACCGAGATGAACCACCTCACCATAAGCCAAACCCTAGTAAACTCGGATTTTCCGATTCGAACTCGGTCTCACCGATACATGAGTTGCCAAGTTTACGAAACCTTCATCATCAAATCGGTGTCACCGAGATGATGAAGTCGGTCCCACCGAAACTGGCATGCTCTTGTCATTGCACGAATCGGACTAACCGAGATTGTATATTCGGTCCCACCGAAAATCCCAATGTTCACATTATTTGAACTATCGGTCCCACCGAGTTGTCCACTTCGGTCCCACCGAGATTGCTCAAATGTGTGTAACGGTTGGATTTTGTGTGGAGGCTATTTATACCCCTCCACCCCCTCTTCATTCGTGGAGAGAGCCATCAGAAAGAACTACCACTCCTAACTTACATTTCTGAGAAGAGAACTACCTACCCTTGTGTTGAGATCAAGTTGCTCCACTCCCACCATATGAAGCTTGATCTCTAGCCTTCCCAAGTTGCTTTCCACTCAATCCTTTCTTCCACCACAGCCAAATCAGTGAGGAGAGTTGAGTGTTGGGGAGATTATCATTTGAAGCACAAGAGCAAGGAGTTCATCATCATCTACAACATCTATTACCTTTTGGAGGGTGGTGCCTCCTAGATTGGTTAGGTGTCGCTTGGGAGCCTCCATCATCGAGATGTGGAGTTGAACCAAGAAGTTTGTAAGGGCAAGGAGATCGCCTACTTCGTGAAGATCTACCCCGAGTAAGGCTAGCCCTCCGTGGGCGTGAGCCATGATGGAATAGACAAGGTTGCTTCTTCGTGGACCCTTCGTGGGTGGAGCCCTCCGTGGACTCTCGCAGCCGTTACCCTCCGTGGGTTGAAGTCTCCATCAACGTGGATGTACGATAGCGCCACCTATCGGAACCACGGGAAAAATCATTGCGTCTCCAAATTGCGTTTGATCTTCTCCACTTCTCTTTACTACTTGTGCAATTTACTTTCCGCTGCCCATACTCTATAATTGCATGTGTAGTGTGCTACTTGACTTGTGTGTTATGCAAAATCTGCCAAAATCTGTCCTTGATAAAAGACAGAATTTTTATCTTGTCGAGTAGTCTAATCACCCCCCCTCTAGACACTCTCACCTTCTTCGATCCCTCACACCTTCCCAATGCGCTCCAAGATAGGGAAGGGCCCGGCATAGCGAGGGCCGAGCTTGCGCTTCGCGCGCGGGTCGAGGGACTGCGTAGAGCGATGGAGAAGACGCAGCCACACCCAATCACCCACCGCGAACTCCGCCTCGCGATGATGATCGTCGTAGTAGTGCTTGGCCAGCTGCTGGGCCTGAAGGAGACGCTGACGAACCTTAGCAAGCATCTCGTCATGAGTGCGGATGAGGTCACCCGCAACCTCCGTCCAAGCTGTCTCCGGATCCACCAGAAGTATAGGCGGGGGTGGTCGACCATAGACCACCTCAAATGGCGTAGCGCGCAGGGCGGAGTGATAAGAGGTGTTGTAGCAGTACTCCGCCCAAGAGAGCCAGTCCACCCAAGCGCGAGGCCGATCACCTGTCACACAATGCAAATACATGGCAATGACCTTGTTAACCACCTCGGACTGACCGTCCGTGTGAGGATGGAATGTCATACTCAGGAGGAGCTGGACACCCGCCATCCTGAAGAGATCGCGCCAGACATGGCCCGTGAACACGGGGTCTCGATCACTGACTATCGAAGTAAGGAACCCGTGTAGACGGACGATGCCGTCGAAGAAGGCCCGGGCCACGGACGCCGCTGTGTATGGATGGTCGAGCGCCATGAAGTGGGCGTACTTGGAGAAGCGGTCGACCACCGTGAGGATGACCGACTTGCCGCCCACCTTGGGAAGGCCCTCAATGAAGTCCATGGATATATCCGCCCAAACCTGAGATGGCACCTCCAAGGGCTGGAGTAACCCAGCCGCCCTGAGAGTCTCTGTCTTGTTGCGCTGGCATGTCTGACAAGACCGAACCCAGTCGCAGACCAGGGCGCGATTGCCAGGGATGTAGAAGTTGGCGCGAAGATGATGGAGGGTTTTCTGCATACCCTCATGACCCGCCGAGTGGGCGAGCTGTAACACCTGGTGACGGAGATCATCCTGCGCCGGAACAAAGACCCGGCGCCCATGGAGGAGCAGTCCGTCAGAGAAGCGCCAAGGCTCCTCCAGGTCGCCGGCCGTGAGCTGCTGCTGAAGACGGACGGCGTCGTCGGCCGTCGCAGTGGCGTGGTGAATGTCGGCGAAGAGGCCGAACGTCGGCCCAGAGCGGATGCACAGGGCAGCCCCGGCGGACTCATCGGTGGAGGAAGCAAGGTCGGAGTCGCGATGGGACAGCGCGTCGGCCACGGTGTTAAGGCGGCCCGGCCGATACTCGACGGAGAAGTCGAAGCCGAAGAGCTTGCTGATCCACTGGTGCTGCGGCATGGTCGACAGCCGTTGGTCCAGCAAAAACTTCAGGCCGTAGTGGTCAATGCGAATCTGGAAGGACCATCCCCACAAGTACGGCCGCCAATGACGAACGGCCTGTACAAGGCCAATGAGCTCCCGCTCATATGCTGCCAGCTTAAGATGACGCGGAGCGAAAGGCCGGCTGAAGAAGGCGAGGGGCCCATCGCCCTGATGAAGCACGGCGCCGAACCCTGCGCCCGAGGCGTCACAGTCCACCACGAACGAGCGATCGAAGTCGGGCATCTGGAGGACGGGGCCCGTCATGAGGGCCCCCTTGAGGGCCTCGAACACCATCGTCGCCTTGTCGTCCCAGGCGAAAGCGTCGCGGCGAAGCAACCGCGTGAGGGGCGCCGCGATAAGCCCGAACTCCCGGATAAATTTCCGGTAGTAGCCGGCGAGGCTGAGGAACCCGCGGAGAGCCCGCGGCGAGTGAGGCGTCGGCCATGCGGAGACGGCTGCCACTTTGCGGCGTCCATAGCCACCCCGTCGGCCGAGATGACGTGGCCCAAGTAGGCCACCGAAGGCGTCCCGAACGAGCACTTCGAGCGCTTAAGGTGGAGGTGGTGTGCTCGAAGCTTGTTGAAGACGATGGCGACGTGCTGGAGGTGCTCGGCCCAAGACGCACTGTAGATTAGAATATCATTAAAAAAACGAGCACAAACCGGCATAAGTAGGGCCTGAGGACATCGTACATCAAAGCCTGGAAGGTTGTCGGGGCGTTGGTGAGGCCAAAGGGCATCACCAAGAACTCGAAGTGGCCGTGATGAGTCCGAAACGCCGTCTTGGCGATGTCATCCGGGTGCACGCGCACCTGGTGGTACCCCGACCAGAGGTCAAGTTTGGTGAAGAACCGCGCCCCATGGAGCTCATCGAGGAGCTCGTCGACCACCAGAATAGGGAACTTATCCTTAAGTGTGACAGCATTAAGGGCACGGTAGTCGATGCAGAAACGCCATGTGCCATCTGACTTGCGGACGAGAAGCACCGGCGCGGTAAATGGCGAAGTGGAGAGCCGGATGAGTCCTGACGCAAGCATGAGCGCACACTGCCGCTCCAACTCATCCTTCTGCAACTGTGGGTAGCGGTAAGGCCTTACCGCCACCGGCACGGAGCCTGGCAGAAGATGTATACGGTGATCGTACATGCAGGCGGGCGGCAGCCCCTGTGGCTCGGTGAAGATGTCCGCGTGCTGCTAGAGGAGGCTCTCCAATAGTGGGTGCTCGGCCGTGGCGGTGGTCGCGGCCAGCTGGAGTGGAGTGGTTGGGGCGGCACCCCCAATGCCGTCCCACCGAATGCGGTGGCCCAACCGCCAGAAGGTCATCGTAAGCGCGTCGAAATCCCATAGAATAGGACCAAGAGTGCGCAGGAAGTCGACGCCGAGGATGAAGTCGAAGCAGCCCAAGTCGATGCCGGCGCTGGTGATAGTGAAGTGCTCGTCGTCGATAGTGATGGGCACGTCGCGGGCGAGCCCGTGGCAGCGGAGACGGTTGCCATTAGCGACTGTGACTCGCAACTGCTCACCGCCGGTTGGCTGTAATGCAAGGCGCCGCATGGTGGTCTCCGGCAGGAAGTTATG
The DNA here is from genome assembly GCA_021437245.1 of Aegilops speltoides. Classification (NCBI taxonomy): domain Eukaryota; kingdom Viridiplantae; phylum Streptophyta; class Magnoliopsida; order Poales; family Poaceae; genus Aegilops; species Aegilops speltoides. The sequence goes on from CM038141.1 coordinate 395,083,460, forward strand.
CGTGGACCCTATATCCACTAGGGCCACCAGGCGCTCGCCATGGATCATGACCGGTAAGAGCATCGTCCGTTCATCACGGATGCCGGTCAGCGCGTGTAGGGACACCATGAGGGCGGTGGCGGGCGGCGCTGGTGCCCTCGCGGCTCCGCAAGGGCTGGAGCGCCGAGGCCATCCTCCAGTGTCTCCTCCTCAGTCTCGTCTGTCGTCTCCAGGTAGAAGAGGTGGGGACAGACATGGTCCGGTGCATAGGACGCATCAAAGTTGAAATACAAGCCCAGGCGCTGGCCTTCCAGCTGTTCCGCCTGAGTGAGGCGCCTGAATGGCCGCGTCGGTGCCGGGGTGGGTGCCGGGGCGGCTGTGGACGACGTCGGTGCTGCCAAAGACGGCCGGGGAAGCTGTCAGCCCCCACGTGGCGCGGATGGACGCGTTAAGGCCTGGGCGCGCTGCTCGAACGCCCGGGCATAGTACATGGCCGTCTAACGGTCTTGGGGCCCCTTCATCTCGACATCCACGCGGATGTGGTCAGGAAGGCCGCCGATGAAAAGCTCCGCCCGCTGTAAGGCCGTCAAACCGGGCGCGTGGCATGCCAGGGCCTGGAAGCGGTCGGCGAAGTCCTGCACCGTGGAGGTGAACGGCAAGCGGCCCAACTCGGCCAAGCGGCTCCCGCGGACCGGTGGCCCGAAACGAAGAAGGCATAGCTCTCGAAAACGATCCCATGGGGGCATGCCGCCCTCGTCCTGCTCGAGGGCGTAGTACCATCTCTGTGCGGCCCCGTAGAGATGGTAGGAAGCCAGCCAAGTACGCTCCGACGCGGGTGTGCGCTGTCCGTGGAAGAACTGGTCACACTGGTTGAGCCAGTTAAGCGGGTCGTCAGAGCCGTCGTATGTGGCGAAGTCGATCTTGGCGAACCGGGCGGCTGCTGGTGCGACGCGCCCTGGCCCACTGCCTCGGCGGTGCGTAGGGCGGATGATGGTGCGCGGTCCATGGTGGAAGGCCCGGCATAGTTCCCGGTGGCGCCCGATGCCTCGGGCTGCAACGGGAAACCGGACGGCGGACGGGCCCCCGGGTAGGCCGATGGCGGCCCGTGAAGCCAGTCGGGAAGTGGTGTTGGCGATGACGGAAAGCGGACCTCCTGGATCGGAAGCCCGCTCGGCGACGACCGGCCCAAGTTAGGGCTGGGATGGGGCGGTGGAGGACGCTGCTCTATGGCTGCTGGAAGTGACGGCGCGGCGGGAGACGGCGCGATGGCGCGATCTGTGGGCCATCGCGTCCTGTGGTGGTGGCGAGTAAGCGCGGTTGTTGCCGCGAGCGGCGGCGTTACTATGGCCACGGCGGCGGCGCGGCCGCCGGCGGGGAGCGCCGGTAGCCTCGGTGATGGCCCCGGTATCGAATACCATGGCAGCGCCTGCGGACCCGCGGCCATGGCGAGATGTAGTGGTGGAGGCGGCCCGTACGGCTTCCCAGGTAGAGGCGGATGCCCTGGACCGCGGCGACTAGGTTGTTGAGGACGCCGGCCATTGCGTCCTGTGTGAACTGCTGCGGCTGCGGGGGAGGTGATGGCGGTGGCGTATGTTCGACGGGGGTCGGTGGCCGCCCGTGGCCTGGCGCGGTGCCGGGCGCCGGGAGGGTCGGCGCCGAGAGCGACGCCAGAAGCGCCCCGAGAGCGAGGCCGTGACGCCCGGCGCGGAAGTGGCGGCGGTGGAGGAGTTGACGGCAGTGGCGGTGGTAGAGTTGATGGCCAGCGGCGGTGGTGGCGGCGGCGGCGGCGGCGGAATTGGAGGTGGCGAAGACATGGTCGAAACCCGGGTACCTGATACCAAATTGGTAGGACTAGGGTTCCTTCCAGCACGGCTACATAGGTTATAGGGATGAGGTGGAGGTGGACGAGGGCTGGAGCGGGCGCGCCGGCGAGTAGGCGCCGTTGTGGCTAGGGTTTAGGGGCGGCGGCGGTTGGCTAGTGTCGGCTAGGGTTCCGGCTCCTCAGGGAGCCGCGCAACAGAAGATGATAATATCTTTATTGCTTGATCTCAATCGATGTCTTACAACTAGTATTTATAACTTTAGCCTAAGATAACTTGCCTAAAATAACTTGCCTAAGATAACTTGTGGGTCAAGCCCCTAATACTAATGCCCGGTGGGCCTCTTCCTTGTATAGACCAAACCGGTCATAACATCTCTCCCCGCCTGCGCAAATAGCTCGTCCTCGAGCTGAAAGTCTTGATAGTGTTGGCGGAATTCTTCACGCTGCTCCCAAGTAGCCTCCTCCTCAGGAAGGCCTGCCCACTGAACGAGGATGAACCAGACGCCACGACGGAGCTGCGCCTGCAATACCTTTGCCAGCTCTAGAAGAATGCAACCATTGGCGATGGGAGGAAGCGCCGGTGGAGCCGCCGGTGGCTCGCCACGGAAAGGCTTGAGCAGCCCCACATGGAAAACGTCGTGGATGCGAGCGCAGGCTGGAAGCTGAAGACGATAGGCCACCTTCCCAATGCGCTCCAAGATAGGGAACGGCCCGGCATAGCGAGGGCCGAGCTTGCGCTTCGCGCGCGGGTCGAGGGACTGCGTAGAGCGATGGAGAAGACGCAGCCACACCCAATCACCCACCGCGAACTCCGCCTCATGATGATGATCGTCATAGTAGTGCTTGGCCAGCTGTTGGGCCTGAAGGAGACGCTGACGAACCTTAGCAAGCATCTCGTCACGAGTGCGGATGAGGTCACCCGCAACCTCCGTCCGAGCTATCTTCGGATCCACCGGAAGTATAGGCGGGGGTGGTCGACCATAGACCACCTCAAATGGCGTAGCGCGCAGGGCGGAGTGATAAGAGGTGTTGTAGCAGTACTCCGCCCAAGAGAGCCAGTCCACCCAAGCGCGAGGCCGATCACCTGTCACACAATGGTGATGATCGGCAGGATGCATGGACTTAAAGGCATTTGCTGGAGAAGATATAGGTTTACTTTTCGCGGGTTGCATTGTTGTTGTGCTGTGAAACTTTACGTGTTTCGAGGAAACGGTGACACATTATAGTGGAATGATCTCCTATATCAGTCAAACTTCACAATCCTGGATGAAACTATTACACAAGTGAGGCAACTACACCATGAAGCATGCCTTCAACATTGCACCATGCTCGAGTGGATGCTAGAGTAGCTGTATAGTGTGCCATGTTGGTTTTATTTCTCTCTGGGAGAAATTGTTGCAAAATGCTTCCTTAAATTCACGCTGAATGTTGTAGCAGAGTGTTCCCTATAATGGAAATGGGGGAAATCATGCTGAATGATGAATCCCTTTCTAACAAAACATTTCCAAGCTAATTACTTGATGAGACGTGGTAGGACTAGGGTTCCTACCAGCACGGCTACATAGGTCATAGGGATGAGGTGGAGGTGGACAAGGGCTGGAGCGGGCGCGCCGGCGAGTAGGCGCCGTCGCGGCGGCGGTTGGCTAGTGTCGGCTAGGGTTCCGGCTCCTCAGGGAGCCGCGCAACAGAAGATGATAATATCTTTATTGCTTGATCTCAAACGATGTCTTACAACTAGTATTTATAACTTTAGCCTCAGATAACTTGGCTAAGATAACTTGTGGGTCAAGCCCCTAATACTAATGCCCGGTGGGCCTCTTCCTTGTATAGACCAAACCGGTCATAACAAGACGCAACAATATGATAGTCTTGCACGTGAGACATTAACATGTGGATCTCGCTAGACTGAAACAGAGGAAAATTACAAACGGATACATCTTCTGTCGGGCGTTAATCAGAAAAGCCAGCTACCTGCCGCTGAAAATTTTCAGACAAAATTCAGATTTGTCGCAATCTGATAAAATTTATTAATGTTTGCATAAGCTATGACACCGAACCAGTCATGAAATGTGCACAGAGGCCCGATGACTTCGCCCGGAGTGAAGTGATGTGCCTGGGTATCTAGCTCTACATGCTAATTAACCAAAACGACGTTGTGAAATCAAACTACCACTGACATTACACATGCTGAGAGGATGCACCCACCGATCTGGTCAACTTGCTGCTATACGAGGCCGCCAACGTAGAATTCTATAGAACTGTGTAGTGTGCTTGCGCCCAAGAATGCCCGTTCCTACATATTATGGAATGGGCTCCTGGCATGCCTTTCAACCCAGTCTCCCCTCATGCCGCGATTGAGGAACACGAATCGGCTTAAGGTCAGGAATAAAGTCAACACCAAACTCAGTGACCTCCTCTAGTTCATGGCCCTTGGAGATGCTTCCTTCTGGCCTACCACGGTTACGAACATATTTCTTTAAGACTCCCATGAACCTCTCAAAGGGGAACATATTGTGTAGAAATACAGGACCCAAAATGGCAATCTTGTCGACTAGGTGAACTAGGACGTGCGTTGTAATATTGAAGAAGGATGATGGAACACCAACTCAAAAGTGATAAGACATTGGACCAAATCATTTTGTAATGTTGGTAGGATTTCTGGATCGATTACCTTAATGCACATAGCTTCACAATGGCTAATCGAACATTTTTTGGTAGAAGCCTCCTCAATGCAACGGAAGCAGTTGTGTCATAATCACGTGGCACTCATGAGACTTTAGGTTCTGGAATCTTTTCTCTGCCATGTTTATTATTCCCTTTATATTCGACGAGAAACCAAACGAGATCTTGATACTGAGCAAGCATTCAAAAAAGATTTCGTTCTCTGCTTTGGTAAGAGCGTAGCTGGCAGGACCTTGATACTGCTTTGGATGCATGCCGTCTTTTCGTTCATACGTAGATGGTCCTCACGTGCATCCGGTGTATGTTTTGTCTTCCATACACGCCCAAGAAGCCTAGCAGGTTCACGCAAAGATTCTTCGTCACGTTCATCATGTCGATTGAACAGCGGACCTCTAGGTCTTTCCAATAGGATAGGTCCCAAAATATAGATTTCTTCTTCCACATGGGTGCGTATCCCTCAACGTCATTCGGAACAGATTGTCTGCCGGGACCCTTTGCAAAGATTGCTTTTAAATCCTTGACCATATCAAATATATCATCACCAGTACAGAGGAAAGGCTTCTTCCGGTGATCTGCCTCACCTTTGAAATGCTTGCCTTTCTCTCTTAAGGCATGCTTGGTCGGAAGAAATCGACGATGTCCCAGGTACACATTCTTCTTGCATTTGTCCAAATATATAGTTTCAGTCTCATCTAAACAGTATGTTCATGCGTGATTTCGCTTGTTTGTCTGTTCTGAGAGGTTACTAAGAGCAGGTCAATCATTGATGGTTACAAACAACAATGCTCGTACGTTAAATTCTTGCTGTTTGTGCTCATCCCACACACGTAACCTTTGATATGCCACAGCTGTAAAAGTTCTTCAACTAATGGCCTTAGGTACACATCAATGTCATTGCCGGGTTGCTTAGGGCCTTGGATGATCACTGGCATCATAATGAACTTCCGCTTCATGCACAACCAAGGAGGAAGGATATAGATACATAGAGTCACAGGCCAGGTGCTATGATTGCTGCTCTGCTCCCCAAAGGGATTAATGTCATCTGCACTTAAACCAAACCATACATTCCTTGCGTCATCTGCAAACTCCCGCCACTTTCTCTCGATTTTTCTCCACTGCGACCCGTCAGCGGGTACTCTCAACATCCTGTCTTTCTTACGGCCTTCTTTGTGCCATCGCAACAACTTGGCATGCTCTTTGTTTCCGAATAGACGTTTCAACTGTGGTATTATAGGAGCATACCACATCACCTTGGCGGGAACCCTCTTCCTGGGGCGCTCGCCCTCAACCTCACCAGGGTCATCTCGTCTGATCTTATACCGCAATGCACCGCATACTAGACATGCATTCAAATTCTTGTACTCCTCACCGCGGTAGAGGATTCAGTCATTGGGCATGCATCTATCTTCTACACCTCTAATCCTAGAGGGCAAAGAACCTACTTTGCTTTGTACGCACTGTCAGGCAATTTGTTATCCTTTGGAAGCTTCTTCTTCATTATTTTCAGTAGCTTCTCAAATCCCTTGTCAGATACACCTTTCTCTACCTTCCATTGCAGCAATTCCAGTGTGGTACCGAGCTTTGTGTTGCCATCTTCGCAATTTGGGTACAACCTTTTTTTTATCCTCTAACATGCGATCGAACTTCAACTTCTCCCTTTCACTTCCGCATCCTTTTAGTGCATCAACAATGACCCGGCAAAGATCATCATCGGGCACTTCTGGTGCCTCTTGATCTTCAGCTTCCCCCGTTGCAGTATCACTGTATTAAGTGAACATAGGATAGTTGTCATCATCCTCTTCTTCTTCATTGTCTTCCATCATAACCCATCTTTCTCCGTGCTTAGTACAAACATTATAGTGGGGCATGAAACCCTTCTCAAGCAGGTGGAAGTGAAGGTAACAATTGATCCAACAGCGTAGCGATACCAAGCCTCATTATCAATGGCATATTTTCTAATCTTTCTAATCTTCAAGCGCATTGCATCCATCTGGATCTTGTGATCGTTGACGACATCGGCAACATGCAACTCCAATTTCATCTTCTCTTCTTAAATTCTTTTCTATTTTTCTTTCAAATAATTGTTCTCTTTTTCAACTAAATTTAACCAGTTAACAAGAGGGTCGGTTGGAATTTCCGGTACACATACCTCCTAGATAAGACATCTATTTCACGTTGGTCGGCATAATTGTCATAAACACTAAATGAAACAAATAATTATAAAAGATAATATACCACATCCAAATAATAGACCAGACGAGAGCCGAGGGGGGGGGGGGATACGAAAACCATGTCACTATATAATAACAAACAATAATACAAGTAAGAAAATTATACAAGTAGCTATATAACTCATACAACAAGTAAGAACTTTTTTTCTTTAAAAAAGAAGATAAGAACAAGAGGCTCACCACGGTGGTGCCGGCGACGAGATTGGCGCGGGCGATAAATGGCGGTGAGGATGGGGACGGGGACAATGGTGCACTTCTAAACCTAGACAAATCTTGGGGAAAATGGATCTTGGAGGTCGAGCTTGGAGAGGAGAAAGCTTAAGTGTGGCCCGGTCATTTCATCGAACACCTGTGCATAGGAGGTGATAACAGAGTAGCACACACCTCCCACACGCTGGCCAGCCAAAAACAGAGAGAGGGCGGGCAGGGGCGGGGTATATATAGGCAACAGACCTTTAGTCCCGGTTCGAGACATGAACCGGGACTAAAGGGCCTACGCCAACCGGGACTGATGACTGCCGAGGCCCGGCCGGCGTCCTGGCCGCTCGAACCGGGACTGATGCCCCCATTAGTCCCGGTTCGTAACACTACCGGACTGTTGCTCCGAACCAGAAAAACCATAGCCCTGTTTTCTACTAGTGTAAGCTGTAGAAAATAATTCAACATTCACTTGGAAGCTATATACACTGTGTTATGCCCGCCAGTGAAAACATCATGAAAAAACGCTTACAATGGATGAAAGAGGACAACCTATTCCTGTCAAGAGATTTGCTTCACTATTTATATTTACTGAATCAGCGAAAGTTTGTTCTTAAAGTATTGTAAGAATCATACGCATAAGCACTTGGTTAAGTGTCCCAATTGATTTTTTCAGTGATAATTTAAACTATGGACAGGAATGATTACTGGAATCGTTTTGGTTGGATGAATAGGCCAGTAGCTCTACCATAGCTGAATAATCTCCACGGCTGAAAAAGGCTGACAAGAGAGCTACAATTGAGCAACACCGGAGATGTTTCGAAGAAATTTATATGGTGACAGGCTGAGTCAACTGGATCATCTAAATGCTCTCTGTACTTATGTAGTTTTAATTGATAACAGAGATGACGTTATCTAGAAACCTGCAAAAAAGTAAAATGCACAGTGCATTCTATAGAACCCTGCTCGACGCAATGGTTACTAAAAATGTGTGTAAAGTAAAGGTCCCTTGTAGACTTACAATTTCCTAGGGGCTGGTGGTTCACAAAAAGTTTTTGACAAGAATATTTTTTATACAGAGCGAGGATAGGTAAGATCACCGGGTGTCAATTCTCTGGACGGAATCATCAAAGAATTAGTAATCAGCTAGTACTATTTTTTTGATTGCACCCATCATCAGTTATGCATGGAGGGTGGTTACTATACCTTTATTTGAAAAAAAAAATTTACCTTTTCCTTTCCAGCATTACCTAGAGATGGTGATGATCTGCTTGATGCATGGATTTAAAAGCTTTTGCTGGAAAAGACATAGGTTTACCTTTTGCGGGATTGCATTGTTGTTGTGGTGAGAAACTATACGTGTTTGTATCGTGAAACTTCACGGTGACACATTATAATGGAATGATCTCCTATATTAGTCAAACTTTACAATCCTGGATGATACTATTACACAAGTGAGGCAACTACACCAGTAACCATATGATGTAGTACTACCGTTCCACAATATCACAAAAAAGGGGGGGCGAAGGGGCGACCTAGTGGGCGTTCTGAGGGCGACCGCGAGGGCACTCTGCGCCCGAAGGCGGATCCGCCGGCCGGCACCGGTGATCGCCGGCTGGTGGGAGGCCGGTTTTGGGCATTGGCGGATTCTGATGATGATGACGCGGAAGACGATGGGGCGGAGCCGCCGGTGGAGTCGCCGCCGTCCCCTTCCCCGTCCGACCTCATTTGCGATTTTTTCCATTCAGGGTATTCCAAAAAGGAGGTGGCGACCACGGTAGATCGGGTCGTTCCCCCGGAGGATCCGGCTCGCGCGGGGCTTCACGCCGGAGAGAAGATCAAGATGATTCGCCGGATTGTTCATCGAAAGACGGCGGCTACGGCGCTTCGGCCATGGAAAGGTCCTTTACCAAAGGTTAGTTTGCCGAAGCTTACTGTTTTTTATCTGATTCGTCCGGAGGAATGGGTTACGGTTAAGCGAAAAAAGAAGGCGCGGCGATCGTCCCGGAGTTTGGGATCGCCGGCGCCGGCCATGGCGGCCGCGGCGGCCTCGATTCAAACGTCGAGGGCGGCCGCGCTGGAACGGCTGCTGTGTGCGGCTGGGCCGGCTCGAACGGCTGCGGGCTTTGTGGGTATTGGGCCGGAGAAACATGGGTATGAGGCCCATGGTTGCTCTGAAGTCCAGCCCGGTCTGTCTCTCGAGCCATGCACGTACGATCCCGGTAATATGATCTTCCCTGCGCCGTCGGTGGGAGGCGTTAGGGTTCGTAGGTGCGGGCGACGTGGGTATCCGGTCTGTGGAGTTCGCCGGGCGAGGAGGATCTCACCGCTGATTCCTATGGCTGGCCGGGGGACTGCCCCCCCACCCGCTACGAGTGGCGCGGTGGGAAGAGGCGGAGCTGCTCCGCCGCCGGCGCATGGGTCGGGCCGCGGCGCCCCTCCGCTCGGACAGCGCCGCCGCCGCCGCTTCTCGGTGTCTTGAGGCGGGAGGAGCGCCCACCGCAGCACCGCGGTGCTCCTCCTCCTCCCTTGAGGCAGCAAAGGGGAACCAGGGCTCCACGAGCCAGGGAGCCCGGGCTTCGGCTTCGTTGCCGGCGGCGGCTGGGCGGGGCGGGCAAAGGCCCCAAGCGCCGGCCTTGACTACGGCTGCTGCTGGCCGGGGTGAGCAGCGGCCTCCTCCTCCGGTGGCGCCAGCCGCTGTGACGGCGGCGGTGGGTACGGCTGGGCTCAGACCCGCGGCGCCGGGGGTAGCTTCGGCTGGCCGTGCAGGAGTTTCTACCGAGGCCGTGCATGTGCCTTCGGGTGGTCAGCAACGTGCACTTCCGCCTCATCTTGCCGCTCGGCAAGCGCAGAACCGACTTGGGCAGACGCAGGCACAGGCCAGATAGATTAATAACAATGGAGGTCCAAATGATCCACCACGAGGCAAGTGGGGGGATGACGGATATGATGCATATGGTGTGGGTCAGCATCGAGGATCCTCTTCCACGGGAGGAGGCCGTGGATATGCTTGGCAGAGTGACGGGTCTGCAGAGAGACCGTTTCTAGGGCCAGCTGGAGGCTTTGTTGAGGGGGCCTCAGGACCGGATAACAGACAGAGAGGTGGTTTTCGTGGATACCGTGGTCGTGGTGGAGGCCGAGGGAGGTTTCGCCGGCCGCCTACACCCAGGGTTGCAGACCCTGCTGATGCGGCAATGGAGACTGACCAGGTTCCCCATGAGCTACCACCCCAGGCGATGGAGGTGGTGAATGCACTGGCCGTTGTTGATGTTCCTGGGACTGCGAAGGACTCCGAGGTTGCTGACCGGGCTGATGCAGAGCGGGCATCCAAGTATGCACGCAAGAAAGAGAGGATGCTTTGTTACCGGTGCGGGGAGAAAGGTCATTTCATTGCAGAATGCGTGGCTCAGCTTTGTGAGTCTTATGGCAAGCCAGCACATGCATCGGGGGAGTGTCCTTTTTTGAGGGAGCAGATTCCAGCTCTTCGATTATGTACGGCGTGTCTTGTCTTTGAGCTGATGTTTTTGAGTCAGCAGCTACGAGGGAGATTCCAGTTGATACTCGAGTCTCACTCTGGTTTGGTGAAGGTCACCCGGGGAGATGTCTCACGTGCTCAGTTGTGCGAGAGGCTTGGGAGTTGGCTCGGGTGATTTTCAGTGGGACCTTCTATCCGTTGAAGAAAGAGTGTTCAGAGTTGAGTTCCCTTCAGTTGAGGACTTGCAGCGCTTGCTGAGCTTTGGGATGTGTAAGGTGCCAGGCACCAATGGTATTTTGGAGTTTCACGAATGGAAGAAAGTTGAGCCTGTTGGGGAACGTAGTAATTTCAAAAAATTTTCCTACGCACACGCAAGATCATGGTGATGCATAGCAACGAGGAGGGGAGAGTGTTGTCCACATACCCTTGTAGACCCGAAGCGGAAGCGATCACAACGTAGAGGAAGTAGTCGTACGTTCTCCTCGCGATCCGACCGATCCCGCGCGTTACTCGGCACCCCGAGTTCTTGACACACGTACAGCTCGATGACGTCCCTCGTACTCCGATCCACCCGAGTGTCGAGGAGAGTTCCACAAGACGACGGCGTGGTGACGATCTTGATGTTTCACGGCGCAGGCTTCGCTTAAGCTTCATGACGGTATGACCGAGGTGGAATATGGTGGAGGGGGGCACCGCACACGGCTAAGGAACGATCCGTAGATCAAACTTGTGTCCCAAGGTGCCCCCCTGCCCCCGTATATAAAGGAGCAAGGGGGGAGGGGGCCGGCGGCCAAGGGAGGCGCGCCAAGGAGTCCTACTCCTCCGGAGTAGGATTCCCCAATCCTAGTTGGACTAGGATTCCTGAGGGGGAAAGAGAGAGGGGGGGCGGCCCTTCTCCTAGTCCTAGTAGGACTAGGGAAGGGGGGGCGCGCACCACCTAGGGCTGGCCCTTCTCCTTTCCACTAAGGCCCATCGAGGCCCATTTACCTCCCGGGGTTCCGGTAACCTCCGTTACTCAGAAATTCCGTTTTAGCCGAACCATTCGAACTTCAAACATAGGCTTCCAATATATCAATCTTTATGTCTCGACCATTTCGAGACTCCTCGTCATGTCCGTGATCACATCCGGGACTCAACTTCTTCGGTACATCAAAATACATAAACTCATAATAACCGCCATCGAAACCTTAAGCGTGCGGACCCTACGGTTCGAGAACAATGTAGACATGACCTAGAACTATTCACGGTCAATAACCAACAGCGGACCTGGATGCCCATATTGGTTCCTACATATTCTACTGAAGATCTTTATCGGTCGATCCGCATAACAACATACGTTGTTCCTTTGTCATCGGTATGTTACTTGCCCGAGATTCGATCGTCGGTATCCAATACCTAGTTCAATCTCGTTACGCAAGTCTCTTTACTCGTTCCGTAATACATCATCTCACAACTAACTCATTAGTTGTAGTGCTTGCAAGGCTTAAGTGATGTGCATTACCGAGAGGGCCCAGAGATACCTCTCCGACAATCGGAGTGACAAAACCTAATCTCAAATACGCCAACCCAACATTTGCCTTTGGAGACACCTGTAGTACTCCTTTATAATCACCCGATTCGTTGTGACGTTTGGTAGCACCAAAGTGTTCCTCCGTAAACGGAGTTGCATAATCTCATAGTTACGAGAACATGTATATGTCATGGATAAAAGCAGTAGCAACATACTAAACGATCGTGTGCTAAGCTAAGGGAATGGGTCATGTCAATCGATCATTCTACTAATGATGTGACCTTGTTAATCAAATAACAACTCTTTGTTCATGGTCGGAAACATAACCATCTTTGATTAACAAGCTAGTCTAGTAGAGGCATACTAGTGACATATTGTTTTGTCTATGCATTCACACATGTATCATGTTTCCGGTTAATACAATTCTAGCATGAATGATAAACATTTATCATGAAATAAGGAAATAAATAATAACTTTATTATTGCCTCTAGGGCATATTTCCTTCATCTCCCACTTGCACTAGAGTCAATAATCTAGATTACATAGTAATGATTCTAACACCCATGGAGTCTTGGTGCTGATCATGTTTTGCTCGTGGAAGAGGCTTAGTCAACGGTTCCGCAACATTCAGATCCGTATGTATCTTGCAAATCTCTATGTCTCCCGTCTGGACTAAGTCCGGATGGAATTGAAGCGTCTCTTGATGTGCTTGGTCCTCTTGTGAAATCTGGATTCCTTTGCTAATGCAATTGCTCCATATTGTCACGTAAGATTTTCATTGGACCCGATGCACTAAGTATGACACCTAGATCGGATATGAACTCCTTCATCCGACTCCTTCATTAGCTGCTTCGAAGCTGCTATGTATTCCGCTTCACATGTAGATCCCGCCACGACGCTTTGTTTAGAACTGCACCAACCGACAGCTCCTCCGTTTAGTGTAAATCGATCCGGTCTGCGATTTAGAATCGTCCGATCGGTGTCAAAGCTTGCATCAACGTAACCGTTTACGATGAGCTCTTTGCCACCTCCATATACAAGAAACATATCCTTCGTCCTTTTCGTATTTCAGATGTTCTTGACCGCTGTCGATGATCCACTCTGGATTACTTTGGTACCTCCTGCTAGGCTTATAGCAAGGCACACATCAGTCCAGTACACAAGATTGCATACATGATAGAGCCTATGGCTGAAGCATAGGAACATCTTTCATTTTCTCTCTATCTTCTGCAGTGGTCGGGCATTGAGTCGACTCAACTTCACACCTTGTAACACGTGCAAGAACCCTTTCTTTGCTTGATCCATTTTGAACTTCTTCAAAACTTTGTCAAGGTATGTGCTTTGTGAAAGTCCAATTAAGCGTCTTGATCTATCTCTATAGATCTTAATGCCCAATATGTAAGCAGCTTCACCGAGGTCTTTCATTGAAAAACTCTTATTCAAGTATCCCTTTATGCTATCCAGAATTCTATATCATTTCCGATCAGCAATATGTCATCCACATATAATATCGTAAATGCTACTGAGCTCCCACTCACTTTCTTGTAAATACAGGCTTCTCCAAAAGTCTCAGACAAACCCAAATGCTTTGATCACACTATCAAAGCGCTTATTCCAACTCCGAGATGCTTGCACCAGTCCATAGATGGATCGCTGGAGCTTGCACACTTTGTTAGCTCCTTTGGATCGATAAAACCTTCGGTTGCATCATATACAACTCTTCTTCCGTAAATCCATTCAGAATGCAGTCTTTACATCCATTTGCCAAATTTCATAATCATAAAATGCGGCAATTGCTAACATGATTCGGACGGACTTAAGCATCGCTACGGTGAGAAGGTCTCATCGTAGTCAATCCCTTGAACTTGTCGAAACCCTTTGCGACAAGTCGAGCTTTATAGACGATAATATTACCGTCGCGTCGGTCTTCTTCTTGAAGATCCACTTGTTTTCTATTGCTTGCCTACCCTCGGGCAAGTCAACCAAAGTCCACACTTTGTTTTCATACATGGATCCCATCTCGATTTCATGGCCTCAAGCCATTTTATGGAATCTGGGCTCACCATCGCTTCTTCATAGTTCGTGGGTTCATCATGATCTAGTAGCATGACTTCCGAACAGGATTACCGTACCACTCAGTGCGGATCTTACTCGTTGATCTACGAGGTTCTGCGGTAAACTTGATCTGAAGTTTCATGATCAACATCATCAACTTCCTCACTACTTGGCGTAGGTGTCTCGTAAACTGGTTTCTGCGATTTAACTACTTTCAAGTAAGGGAGAAGGTACTATTACCTCATCAAGTTCCACTTTCCTCCCACTCAATTCTTTCGAGAGAAACTCCTTCTCTAGAAAGGATCCATTCTTAGCAACGAATGTCTTGCCTTCGGATCTGTGATAGAAGGTGTACCCAACTGTCTCCTTTGGGTATCCTATGAAGACACATTTCTCCGATTTGGGTTCGAGCTTATCGGGTTGAAGCTTTTTCACATAAGCATCGCATCCCCAAACTTTAAGAAACGACAACTTTGGTTTCTTGCTAAACCACAGTTCATAAGGTGTCGTCTCAACGGATTTTGACGGTGTTCTATTCAGGTGAATGCGGCTGTCTCTAGAGCATAACCCCAAAACGATAGCGGTAAATCTGAAGAGACATCATAGATCGCACCATATCTAGTAAAGTGCGATTCGATGTTCGGACACACCATTACGTTGTGGTGTTCCGGTGGCGTGAGTTGCTAAACTATTCCGCATTGTTTCAAATGTAGACCAAACTCGTAACTCAAATATTCACCTCCACGATCGATCGTAGAAACTTAATTTTCTTGTTACGATGATTTTCAACTTCACTCTGAAATTCTTTGAACTTTTCAAACGTTTCAGACTTATGTTTCATTAAGTAGATATACCCATATCTGCTTAAGTCATCTGTGAAGGTGAGAAAATAACGATATCCGCCACGAGCCTCAACATTCATCGGACCACATACATCTCAGTATGTATGATTTCCAACAAATCTGTTGCTCTCTCCATAGTACCGAGAACGGTGTTCTAGTCATCTTGCCCATGAGGCACGGTTCGCAAGTGCCAAGTGATTCATAATCAAGTGACTCCAAAAGTCCATCAAGATGGAGTTTCTTCATGCGCTTTACACCGATATGACCTAAACGGCAAGTGCCACAAATAAGTTGCACTATCATTATCAACTCTGCATCTTTTGGTTTCAACATTATGAATATGTGTATCACTACTATCGAGATTCATAAGAAATAGACCACTCCTCAAGGGTGCATGACCATAAAAGATATTACTCATATAAATAGAACAACCATTATTCTCTGATTTAAATGAATAACCGTCTCGCATCAAACAAGATCCAGATATAATGTTCATGCTCAACGCAGCACCAAATAACAATTATTTAGGTCTAAAACTAATCCCGAAGGTAGATGTAGAGGTAGCGTGCCGACCGCGATCACATCGACTTTGGAACCATTTCCCACGCGCATCGTCACCTCGTCCTTTGCCGAGTTAAGCAATCAGTAGTCCTGTTTGAGTTGCAAATATTAGCAATGTAACCATATCAAATACCAGTGCTACTACGAGCTCTAGTAAGGTACACATCAATAACATGTATATCACATATACCTTTGTTCACCTTGCCATCCTTCTTATCCGCCAAATACTTGGGGCAGTTCCGCTTCGGTGGACTATCGCTTGCGGTAGAAGCACTCAGTTTCAGGTTTAGGGCCGACTTGGGTTTCTTCTCTGAGCAGCAACTTGCTTGCTGTTCTTCTTGAATTCCCTTCTTCTTCCTTTGCCTTTCTTCTTGAAACTAGTGGTCTTATTGACCATCAACACTTGATGCTCCTTCTTGATTTCTACCTCCGCTGCCTTTAGCATTGCGAAGAGCTCGGTATAGTCTTTACTAACCCTTGCATATTATAGTTCATCACGAAGCCTTTGTAGCTTGGTGGCGTGATTGAGAATTACATCAATGACACAATCATCCGGAAGATTAACTCCCAATTGTGTCAAGTGATTGTAGTACCCGGACATTACGAGTATATGCTCACTAATGTAACTGTTCTCCTCCATCTTGCAGCTATAGAACTTATTGGAGACTTCATATCTCTCAATCCGGGCATTCTGTTGGAATATTAACTTCAACTCTGGAACATCTCATATGCTCCATGACGTTCAAAACGTCGTTGAAGTCCCGGTTCTAAGCCGTAAAGCATGGCACATGAACTATAGAGTAGTCATCAGCTTTGCTCGCCAGACGTTCATAACATCTGGCGTTGCTCCAAAGAAGAAGTTCGTCACCTAGCGGTGCATCCAGACGTAGCTCTTACAGGCAGCAATGAGGATGATCCTCAAATTACGGACCCAATCCGTAATTGCTACCATCATCTTTCAACTTTGCTTTCTCAAGGAACGCATTAAAATTCAACGGAACAACAAAGACGAGCCATCTATCTACAATCAAACATAAACAAGCAAGATACTATCAGTACTAAGTTCATGATAAATTTAAGTTCAATTAATCATATTACTTAAGAACTCCCACTTAGAAAAACATCTCTAGTTATCTAAGTGATCACGTGATCCAAATCAACTAAACCATAACCGATCATCACGTGAAATGGAGTAGTTTTCAATGGTGAACATCTTATGTTGATCATATCTACTATATGATTCACGCCGACCTTTCGGTCTCCGTGTTCCGAGGCCATATCTGCATATGCTAGGCTCGTCAAGTATAACCCGAGTATTCTGCGTGTGCAAAACTGGCTTGCACCCGTTGTAGATGGACGTGAGAGCTTATCACACCCGATCATCACGTGGTGTCCGGGCACGACGAACTTTGGCAACGGTGCATACTGGGAGAACACTTCTTGATAATTTAGTGAGAGATCATCTTATAATGCTACCGTCAATCAAAGCAAGATAAGATGCATAAAAGGATAAACATCACATGCAAATCAATATAAGTGATATGATATGGTCATCATCATCTTGTGCTTCACGATCCCCATCTTGCAGCACCACCATGATCACCATCGCCACCGGCGCGACACCTTGATCTCCATCGTAGCATCGTTGTCGTCTCGCCAAACTTATGCTACTACGACTATCGCTACCGCTTAGTGATAAAGTAAAGCATTACAGGGCGATTGCATTGCATACAATAAAGCGACAACCATATGGCTCTCGCCATTGCCGATAACCGGTTACAAAACATGATCATCTCATACAATAAAATATAGCATCACGTCTTGACCATATCACATCACAACATGCCCTGCAAAAACAAGTTAGACGTCCTCTACTTTGTTGTTGCAAATTTTACGTGGCTGCTACGGGCTTAAGCAAGAACCAGTCTCACCTCGCATCAAAACCACAACGATATTTCGTCAAATAGACTCCGTTTAACCTTCTCAAGGACCGGCGTAGCCACACTCAGTTCAACTAAAGTGAGAGAGACAGCACCCACCAATCACCTTTAAGCAACGAGTGCTCGTGGCGGTGAAACCAATCTCGCGTAAGCGTCTGGCGTAATGTCGGTCTGGGCCGCTTCATCTCACAATACCGCTGAACCAAAGTATGACATGCTGGTAGGTAGTATGACTTGTATCGCCCACAACTCACTTGTGTTCTACTCGTGCAAAACATCAAACCATATAAAAAACCTAGGCTCGGATGCCACTGTTGGGGAACGTAGTAATTTCAAAAATTTCCTCGCACACGCAAGATCATGGTGATGCATAGCAACGAGGAGGAGAGTGTTGTCCACATACCCTTGTAGACCCGGCGGAAGCGATCACAACGTAGAGGAAGTAGTCGACGTTCTCCTCGCGATCCGACCGATCCCGGCGCCGTTACTCCGCACCCCGAGTTCTTGACACACGTACAGCTCGATGGCGTCCCTCAGACTCCGATCCACCCGAGTGTCGAGGAGAGTTCCACAAGACGACGGCGTGGTGGACGATCTTGATGTTTCACGGCGCAGGGCCGCCTAAGCTTCACGACGGTATGACCGAGGTGGAATATGGTGGAGGGGCACCGACACGGCTAAGGAACGATCCGTAGATCAAACTTGTGTCCCAAGGTGCCCCCCTGCCCCCGTATATAAAGGAGCAAGGGGGGAGGGGGCCGGCGGCCAAGGGAGGCGCGCCAAGGAGTCCTACTCCTCTGGGAGTAGGATTCCCCCAATCCTAGTTGGACTAGGATTCCTGAGGGGAAAGAGAGAGAGGGGGCGGCCCTTCTCCTAGTCCTAGTAGGACTAGGGAAGGGGGGCGCGCACCACCTAGGGCTGGCCCTTCTCCTTTCCACTAAGGCCCATCGAGGCCCATTTACCTCCGGGGGTTCCAGTAACCTCCGGTACTCCGAGAAATTCCGTTTTCGCGGAACCATTCGAACTTCAAACATAGGCTTCCAATATATCAATCTTTATGTCTCGACCATTTCGAGACTCCTCGTCATGTCCGTGATCACATCCGGGACTCGAACTTCTTCGTACATCAAAATACATAAACTCATAATAACATCGCCATCGAAACCTTAAGCGTGCGGACCCTACGGTTCGAGAACAATGTAGACATGACCTAGAACTATTCACGGTCAATAACCAACAGCGGGACCTGGATGCCCATATTGGTTCCTACATATTCTACGAAGATCTTTATCGGTCGACCGCATAACAACATACGTTGTTCCTTTGTCATCGGTATGTTACTTGCCCGAGATTCGATCGTCGGTATCCAATACCTAGTTCAATCTCGTTACCGCAAGTCTCTTTACTCGTTCCGTAATACATCATCTCACAACTAACTCTTAGTTGTAGTGCTTGCAAGGCTTAAGTGATGTGCATTACCGAGAGGGCCCAGAGATACCTCTCCGACAATCGGAGTGACAAAACCTAATCTCAAATACGCCAACCCAACATTTGCCTTTGGAGACACCTGTAGTACTCCTTTATAATCACCCGATTACGTTGTGACGTTTGGTAGCACCCAAAGTGTTCCTCCGGTAAACGGAGTTGCATAATCTCATAGTTACAGGAACATGTATATGTCATGGATAAAAGCAGTAGCAACATACTAAACGATCGTGTGCTAAGCTAAGGGAATGGGTCATGTCAATCAGATCATTCTACTAATGATGTGACCTTGTTAATCAAATAACAACTCTTTGTTCATGGTCGGGAAACATAACCATCTTTGATTAACAAGCTAGTCTAGTAGAGGCATACTAGTGACATATTGTTTTGTCTATGCATTCACACATGTATCATGTTTCCGGTTAATACAATTCTAGCATGAATGATAAACATTTATCATGAAATAAGGAAATAAATAATAACTTTATTATTGCCTCTAGGGCATATTTCCTTCAGAGCCTAAGGGGAAGCCTCTTACTCAGGTGTGGTTGTGCTTCTGTGGGGCACCATCTGAGGCATTGGCTGATGTCGTGTGGTGGCTAGCTTGGGTATTATGGTTGGTAAAACGGAAAAGGTTGATATGGCGTTCACTCGAGCACAGGGGTGGCCAGATTGCGAGTCAGTATTCTGGACATAGAGTACGTTCCGGACGTCGTCAATTGGACATATAGGGGAGAGGTGTTTCCCCTTGAGATCAAGTTTGAGGATGCGGAGTTGTTTGTTGAGGTGGCTGTAGGTACTGACGTGGATATGCACGAAGGGGGAGATGATGCTGCTGCTTCGAGGGGACCGACTGATGAGGCTGAACAAGAGTCCAACGGATCGGGGCCTATAGCTCAGGAGCCTGAGAACGGATCCGGAGTGGAGCCGTCTCCTACTTCGTCTCTGCCTCATAACACTTCGCGGTTTGGTTCTTTTCAACCGACGTCGGCCCCTCCTCGCCTGTGGAGTGATCGGGTTGACTCTGATGATGCTTTTGAGCACTCGCTCCCGGTCTTGGACTTTGGACCAGCGCTCTGGCTTACGGACGGCACCCGTGATCCGGTTGTAGGCGCGGTGGAGCCTCAGGGGTCGCCGGTGCTCCCAGGGCCCTCGATGCCCTCGTGCAGCCGGCATGAGCTCGGCTTGGTTCCTTCTCCGAGGGGAGGGGCGTCGGGGCAGGCGGCCACGACTCCCTCTCATACTACCTTGTCGCCGGTGTCGACACCTTTGGCGCCAGTATCCGGCGGTGGTGGTCCATCCTGGGGCAGGTGGCCCTGGATGAGTGCCACGCAGGAGCTTTGATTGTGGAGGGGTCGACGGAGGCGCTAGGCAGGCGTCAGGGGCAGGTGGCCTAGACCCCCTAGTTTCGACGGCGGTCGAGCCGGTGGTGCAGTCGGCTGCGAGGCCGAGGGCAGGGGGACGGACTAGGGCAGGCGGCCCTGGCGCCCACTCCCTCTGGCATCTCTCCCAACCTTTGGAGGTCTCCCTCGTCCAGGCTCCCTCCGAGTGCTGCTACTCGGGAGGAGGTAATTGCTTTCGGAGGGATCCCAGACCCGGTCTCCGAGGGGAGACGGATGAGCTCTCGTCTCCAGGACCTTCCGAAGGTGGATGATATGCAGCAGCGGTGCGCTATGCGGGCGGCCAAGCTTCGTGATGTTGAGGTCACAACCGGTATGTCAGTAAATTTATCTAATTCCATTCTGCATTTCTCTAAGGATGAGATTACTAATAATGCAAACCAAGTTGGGGTGTCGCTTGGGAATAATAATTCTAAAACTTCAAACTCTGTTAATGATCTCTTAGATTTGGAAGCGGAACGGGCCTTAGAAACCATTAGAAACCTAGCGGCAGTAAGACCTATGAATGATGCGGATATTTATGCATTGGGGGTAAGAGTGCTTGACAATTTTTGTGCGGATCTTGTTCCTCCGTCTGCGGAGTCTGACGAGGAGGAACTCCGTGTGGATGATGTAGTAATTGCACAACCGGAGCACGGTTATGAGGACCGGGCTGCGGGAAATAACATTCCTAAACGTAAGTGGAAGTGGAAGGTGTACCCTGCATCCGATGCGTAGGAGTGCTAGGATTCAGATCGCCAAAAATTCCATGATGACCTATGAAAGGAATATTCTGGAATAGCAGAGGTCTTAAGGACTTGGCTAAATGTAGGTTTCTAGCGGAGGCGTCTTTAGAGCACCGTTTAGACATCATTGCACTCTCTGAAACTGGTAGGGATAATTTTGCTCCACACTTTCTTAACACGCTGTCGGGAGGTGTGGATTTCGATTGGCATTGTCTTCCTCCAAGAGGGAGGTCCGGTGGCATCTTGCTTGGTGTGAGATGTGATTCCCTTGAAGTCCGGAGTGTTGTTATGGGTGACTTCGCGGTCAAATTTCGAGTCAGGTCTAAAGTAGACGGGTTTAACTGGGTTTTGGTGGCGGTCTATGGGGCCGCACAACCTGAGCTTAAACCGGAATTTCTGGCCGACCTGGTTCGTATTTGCGGATCTGAGCAACTCCCCATTTTGGTTGGGGGGGACTTCAACATCATTAGGAGGAGGGATGAGAAGAATAATGATAACTTTGACGTCCGATGGTCTTTTATGTTTAACACCATCATTGAGAGTTTGGATCTGAGAGAGATTGAGCTTTCTGGTCGACAATTCACCTGGGCTAACTCTTTACCCAATCCGACATATGAGAAGTTGGATCGGTACTAGCAAGTGCCGAATGGGAATGTAAGTTCCCTCTCGTCACGGTTCGAGCTCTCACGCTGGATTTCGGACCACATGCCTTTGTTTGTAGATTCAGTGAGCCAAGGCATGTGGAAATAAAATACCTTCTCTTCAAACGGCGTGGTTTGAACGAGAAGGTTTCTCGGATCTCGTGGCTGTGGAGTGGGCTACGGATCTTTGGGGAAGATCGTCTGTCGAGAGATGGCAGAATAAGATCAGGCATTTGAGGAGCTTTCTCCGGGGATGGGCCAAGCACCTAAGTGGAGTTTATAAGATTGAGAAGGACAGACTCCTCGATCTTATACAATCCCTAGATGTTAAAGTTGAATCAACAATTCTGCAGTCTGCTGAATCGACTTGTAAGCTTGATGCGGAGAAGAGGTTGAAGGAACTTCTCCGCGAAGAAGAGCTGAAGTGGGCGCTCAGAGCAAAGGTTCACAAAGTAATCCAAGGGGATGCGAACACTCAATTCTTTCACCTTATTGCGAATGGCAAACACAGAAAGAAAAAAAATTCCAGCTCGAGCAAGATGAAGGCACAATTGTTGGTCACGATAATCTAAAGCTATACATCACCGAATACTATAAGAAGTTATTTGGACCGCCGGAGGATAGCGCTGTGTCTCTCGATGAGTCCAGGAATGAGGATGTGCCTCAACTAACTGCTTCTGATAATGCTATTTTGGTTGCGCCGTTTACGGAAAAGGAGGTTTTCGATGCCATCTCTCAGATGGAGAACAATAAGGCTCCCGGGCCGGATGGGTTTCCGGCGGAGTTTTATAAAAAATGTTGGCATATTATCAAGGGGGATCTTTTACCCATGTTTCATGACCTTTTTGCTGGACGGCTTCAACTATTTCACTTGAACTTTGGAACTATAACGTTGCTACCAAAAAAGACCGATGCTCTGAGGATTGAGCAGTTCCGGCCTATCTACCTTTTGAATGTTAGTTTCAAAATTTTTACCAAGGTTGGGACTAATAGGCTCACACAGATTGCGCATTATGTGGTGCAGCAATCCCAGACAGCTTTCATGCCGGATAGAAACATCCTAGAAGGGGTGGTGGTTTTGCATGAAACACTCCATGAAATCCACTCAAAGAAACTCGATGGAGTCATCTTTAAAGTGGATTTCGAGAAAGCGTACGACAAAGTTAAGTGGCCTTTCCTGCAACAAGCTTTGCATATGAAAGGGTTCGACAAGGTCTGGAGGAGCCAGATTGAATCTTTCACGCAAAAGGGTAGTGTTGGCATTAAAGTGAATGACGACATTGGTCATTACTTCCAGACACACAAGGGCTTGCGGCAAGGAGATCCGATGTCCCCTATTCTGTTCAACATAGTTGCGGACATGTTGGCAGTTCTGTTAGGGAGAGCCAAGGAGGTTGGCCAAGTAGGAGGCTTGGTGCCTCATTTAGTGGATGGAGGAATTTCCATTCTGCAGTACGCTGATGACACTATCATCTTCATGGAGCATGACTTGGTAAAAGCAAGAAATATGAAGCTGTTGCTTTGTTTGTTTGAGCAATTGAGTGGGCTCAAAATTAACTTCCACAAAAGCGAGTTGTTCTGCTTTGGTAGAGCCAAGGAGGAACAAGAAGCCTACAAACAATTGTTTGGGTGTGGTTTGGGGGAGTTGCCATTCACATACCTAGGAATTCCTATACATCACCGTAGGCTTACAAACAACGAATGGAAGTGTATTGAGGATCGATTCGAGAAGAAGCTAAGTTGTTGGAAGGGTAAGCTCATGTCATATGGAGGCCGTTTAATTCTTATTAATTCGGTGCTCACGAGCATGCCCATGTTCCTTTTGTCTTTCTTTGAAGTCCCAGCTTGGTGTCAGAAAAGATCGGACTTCTATCGATCGCGTTCTTTAGGCAGGAGATGAGCTAAAAAGAAAATACCGGTTAGCGAAGTGGGATATCATTTGTAGGCCAAAAGACCAAGGGGGTATGGGGATCGAAAATCTCGAGGTTAAGAACCGATGCCTTCTTAGTAAGTGATTGTGGAAGTTATCTTCAGGAACTGACGCCACTTGGGCTCAAATCCTTCGTAATAAGTATCTTCAAACCAAAACTTTGTCTCAGGTCACGGTTAGACCAACTGATTCACCCTTTTGGAAAGGGCTTATGAAAGTTAAGCTTTCTTTTTTTTCAGAGGTCAAAGCATATAGTTCGTAATGGTGCCAAACAAGATTCTCGAGGATACTTGGCTCAAGATGCACCCTTGCAAACCAAAGATCCGTCGTTGTATCGTATAGTCCAAAGGCGCGATGCTCGTTGCAACGGTCTTTCTTCGATACCCTTAATATTCAATTTAGAAGATCGTTAGTGGGCAATCGTTGGGAAGAGTGGCTACATCTAGTTAGGAGACGATGCAGGTCCAACTTTCACAACAACCCGATAAATCTATATTTGGAATCTCACTAGGTCGGGTGAATTCGCAGTTAAATCAATGTATGTTGATGTCATTAATTCGAGCTCGATTCCTACTTCCAAGCATGTGTGGGATGTCAAAGTTCCTTTAAAGATCAAGGTGTTTACGTGGTTTCTACACAAACAAGTTATCTTAACAAAGGACAATTTAACAAAGCGCAATTGGATAGGACCTACTAGGTGTAGTTTCTGTGATCAGGGTGAAACCATTAAACATTTATTCTTTGATTGCCCACTAGCTAGAATTCTTTGGACAACTGTTCATGTTGCTTTCAATATTCCTCCACCAAATTCGGTTAACATGTTGTTTGGAACATGGCTAAACAGTAGAGCCCGGTTAGCAAAACATATTCGCTAGGGGTGTGCGCCTTAGTGTGGGCGCTTTGGAATTGCGAAATGATCTTGTCTTTAACAGAACAACAAACATTCATGTTTTGCGTGTTATCTTGAGCTACGGCACTTATCCGCTCTCGGTCGCTACTCACTCCGACGGAGGCCGTGGAGCTTTTGGTTACTTGGTGCTATCCGATGGGAGACGGTAGCTCGGGATATTTTCAGCCGGTTTGGATGGCGGTCATGTAATAGGATAGGCAATTAGTTTACCTGTCTATTTTTGAGCCAACCGGTTGTGGTTTATCCTTTCTTTGGCTAGCTAGTGTATCTAGCCTTAGGACTCTGTGTGAGCCTTTTCTTCTTCATTTCATTTTGCTACTATTGAGACTTCGAGACTTTGTGGATGATTTATTGTTAATAAGATGGCCGTATGCATCATCCTGATGCAGAGGCCGGGGACCTCCCTTTTCGGAAAAAACACTGCACCAAGGCTCGAGTGGATGCTAGCGAGATGTTGCAAAATGTTGGTTTGGGAGAACTTGCTGCAAAATGTTGCTTTAAATTCACGCTGAATGTTGTAGCAGAGTGTTTGCTATAATGGAAATGGGGAAAATCATGCTGAATGTTGACTCCCTTGCAAACAAAACATTTCCAAGCTGCGTAATAATTACTCCCTCCATTTTAAAATAGATGACTCAACTTTGTATTAAAGTTAGTACAAAATTGAGTCATCTATTTTGAAACGGAGGGAGTCCTTGATGAGGCACAACAATATGATAGTCTTACACGTGAGACATTAACATGTGGATCTCGTTAGACTGGAACAGAGGCAAAGTGCAAATACCAGCAGCACATTTCACACGGATACATCTTTTATCGGGCGGTAATCAGAAATGCCAGCTACCTGCCGCTGAAAATTTTCAGACAAAATTCAAATTTATTAATGTCAACATTCTCGTGTTTGCACAAGCTATGACATCAAACCAGTTATGAAATGTGCACGGAGGCCCGACGACTTCGCCCGGAGTGAAGTGATGTGCCTGGGTATCTAGGTCTACATGCTAATTAACCAAAACGACGATGTGAAATCAAACTACCACTGACATTACACATGCTGAGAGGATGCACCCACCGATCTGGTCAACTTGCTGCCACCCCGCCGGGGAACAGCGCGACGGGCGCGCGCGACCAGCGCCACAGACACAACGACGGCGACGACGGCGCCGAACACTATCCAGATGCTGGCCAGTCCTTGCGACCCCGCGGCAGCGCTCGGGTCCACGCCGGGCCCCGCCGCCACGGCGCGGGTAGCACCACCCCACCAGTTGTACGTGTTCGTCGACCCACCTTCTTCCTCGTCGCCACTCCGTGATCCACCGAATTTTTGTTCAAAAGGACCACATACGCTATCATATTGGCAGAAAGGACCACTCGCAGATCATATTGACAAAAAAGACCACATACGCCGTGGCGGCAGGTCTGGCAGCCAACACGTGGCACCTGCCGCCACATGTGCAGGCGGCACGACCTGCCGCCACAGCCTAAGGCGGCAACTCGGCTCCAACAGATTTCCGTCCGACGCAGCGACTCGCAACGGGAAGAGGTGGCGGGCAGCTCCTACAGCGCGACAGCCCGTGCAGCAGCACGATGCGACGGCCCCACGCGAAGCAGTCAAAAGCAACTCGGCTGCTTCCAAGTTTGTGCGCCGCTGCTTGCACCCGATCCAGTACTGCATTGCTCTTTCATTCTCGCTCCCCAAGTCTGAGGCAAATTCAGAGCATGTTGGTTCCTTCGTTGCAAAGTTTTCCCGCACACATACTAGTATTTACTGTATTTGTTTATGCTGTAGTACGTGGCTTGATCAGGACTAGCAGTACTAGTAGTAGGTAAATAATAAAACAGATCAAAACTTGGATAGGAAAGTAGGAATTAGCGCCACTGTACTACAGCAGCAAAAAGGAGCTGCCGCCATAGGGATAGCCGGCGGGACCCGCCACCTCTTCCCGTTCCGTCGCCAGTAGCTGCATGGGCCAAAAACCTGTTGCAGCTGAGCTGCCGCCTGAGGTTGTGGCGGCAGGTCTGGCCGCCGCTGGCCGTGGCGGCAGGTGCCACGTGTCGGCTGCCGGACCTGCCGCCACGGTGTACATGGTCTTTTTTGTCAATACAGTTTGTAGGTGGTCTTTTCTGTCAATACAAAAGCGTGTGTGGTCCTTCGTGACAAAAAATCTGATCCACCTGCACCTTCACCGCCCTCCTCCCCTTCGCCGGCGCCGGCGCCACCACCGCCTTCCGCCTCGCCACCCCCTTCGCCGACACCGCCGCCGCCAGCCCGACCTCCGGCGGGGCAGACGATGCACTGAAAGCGCGCGGCTACGCAAAGCACCGTGAGCAGCAGGGCGAAGAGCCGGTTCGGCGACGTCCTCCTGCCCCTCATGGTCGCCGCCCAGCGCTCGCGCTCGTCCGCTGGTGATCAGATGGATATGGTCGATCGCCTTCCCGGTCAAGGCTGGGCGGGCTGCAGCTTGTTGCGCGTTATGTGGAGGCGGGGAACGAGGGAGCTGGCGTCAGTCTTTATATGCGGCAGTTGTTGTTATCTTGCTCGCGCGGTGTGCAATGTGTGGAGAGAACGTCCGGGTCGTATGCCCTGCCTCGATAGATCGCCGCCGTATGAATGTACGATCCTGCCCATCCAACGGCAGGGGCACGATCTTCTACACGGCTTTCTTGAGTAATCTTTTCTCTCCTGCCTAAGAAAAAGTAGGACCCCGATAAACTCCGAACGAATTCTGATTTTAAGCATGTCAACCCGAACGTTTTTTCATGGCAACTTTAGTTGACGTGAGGTGACAACTTTAGTTGTTAAAACATTGCAGGTTTGTCCTAGTTTTTTATTTTCAGAAAATTGTCATGTTTGCCAATCTTGTGCGAACAAAAGTTGTAAAAACGTTCGGATTGCCATGCTTAAAATTTGAACTTTCGGAATTTATCATTACCGAAAAAGTAAGGTTCCTTGTTCACCCCTTCTTTCGTCAAGCCCTCCATATGTAGCGATCGATCTTAGTTTTTTTATACTAGGAAACATGTCTATGTATTGCAACGGGACAAAAACAAATCTTGCCTGTTCTGAACATATTTTGAAACTCTGGACAAAATCTGAAAGCACAACATTTATCAGACCTGTGAACAAAATTTGAAAATGGGATTTTTTTTAAAAAAAATTGAGGACATAATTTGAAAATGCAAACATTTTTTCAACTTTACAAACATTTTCTAAATTTGTGAACAAATTATGAAAATAGGAAGGTTTTTTGAAATTTACAAAGTAATATAATTTTTGAAGATTTCGACGTGATTTTTTCTCCATAGAAATGAATAGGCATTCCACTATGCATCTCTTTGGGACAAATACATGCATGTATGCTGCTTGAACAAAATGAGGATTAAGCTTAATGAATTGTTTGGTTCTTACGAATCTTGATAGTGTCACTTGATTATATCACGCATGCACACGTACGTCGCGTTTTCTCCTACAGAAAAACATGAGTCCATTAGATATAGATGTAGAACGGGCACGACTTTTTGTCTCGTTGCAACGCACGGGCTTGTTTTTTAGTAAATAACTAAATATCTAAACATAGTAAGTAGGGCTAGGTAAAGAAGTCACAGTCTAAGTAAATCGGCCAGGAAGGTTTTCGGTTTGCTGTTTTTAGTGGTTACTTGTCGAGTTGTCATTCTTTAGTGAGTACTAGCTATTGTTTTCCTTGACGAATTACAAATATGAATTGGCTTATCGGTTGTCTTTTTCAAAAGAGAAAAACACTACGGTTAGTTGTACCACAAAGCACAGATCTCATGTTTTAACCAATTTGACATCGTTTGCGACACCCTAGTCAGTCGACGTGCAATAAAGTATAGGCTGCTCACATTTTTTGAGATCAATCGGCTCGAGAACACAATCAAATGGTTTAAAATGCAAGACTTACCACAATAGTTTTACTTGTGGCTGCGGAAACGAACACTCCATCTGTATAAGTCTAACCAATAACGGATGTAGAAGTGCATGCTCTAGCCAATGCAACCAAAAAACCGATCTGATGGAAGAGACTAGGCAGCACATTATACGTCAACACTCCACCTCACGTGTGACTCCCTCAGGCCTAAACGTGGACCGAAAGTGGGCTGCAATTTTAATTGCGCCAGCCGGGTCTTGAACTCGAGACCTCTTGGCTCTGATACCATGTAGAAGTGCATGCTCTAGCCAATGCAACCAAAAGACCGATCTAATGGAAGAGACTAGGCAGCACATTATACGTCAACAACGGAGGCAGGGCCGAGCTGGGACCATGGCCCGGACCAACATTGATAAAAACAACATTGCTAGAGCTACGAATACGACATTTTGGTTTATTTATTTGCATTTTAGTGGTTTTGGCCCTCCCAGCCTGGTGTACCTCCAGTAGGCTCACCTCATACACTTTTTTCTGGCTCTGGCCCTCCCAACGGTAGAGTCTCTAATCCCAACTTGTATCGTTTTTAAGATACCGCCTCTATGTTCATCGCAATTTTTTAGGGTGATCCACATAACATAAACCTATCGCTCAGGGTAAATGGATTTCAAGTGAAACTCGATACAAGGTGTTGAATATTTATATGGTGATATGTTTTTCCTTTATTACCACTCAAGAAAATTCAGAAATTTGTTGCACCTAATGTGACTTAAAAATAGTAGTGTGGGATTGTTGAAGGACTACATGTCAAATATATGAGGAGAGGGGAGGAGGGACGTGGATGAATGATCACCAGCTCCCCTTTAATTGTAATTTTGTTACTGATTTATTGATCACATATTTGACTATTTTTAGTTGGTTATGTTGGTTCATGGGAATTAGAGGTGGGGAATGATAGTTGAGTGGTGAGGAGATTAAAATTCTATTAGAGGGGATGAGGAGAATCCCGATGCAGCTCACAAGTAGCAACCCCTTGGCTTATATAAGGACCAGGGATACTAGGGTTTACATGAGGTTGGTTACATCTAGGGATAAACAGGCCGAAGATTCAAACGAGTCTTGAAGTGTGCACTAAGTCTTCAGAGGATTCCATCTTGAGTACGCCTTGGGCTATGGTAGTCTTCGCCCATTCGTTAACAATCCAGGGGTCCTCGGCCCAGCCCACTATAATGGGGCCGACGTGGTTTGCACCCCCTAGTCCGGGACATCATCATTGTCGTTTCTCTCTTCCAGCTGCCTCATAATTTTGTATTCATCTCAACTGAGAAAATTGACAACGAATTTCATCAGAGCAAGCATGAGATCTAACCAGAACCAGCTTCCAGAGCTTCTTTGATCGTCGACTACTCCTTGGGGTACTCTTTACTCTTAAGTTTCTCTCTCCCTGCCGCCTCAAAATTTTGTATTCATCTCAATTGAGACACCGACAATGAACTTCATTAGAGCATTTCTAATTCATGATTGTATAACTTGCTGCTTAATATTGCTTAACTGGTATAATTCTCAGCTCCCAACTAGTTTGATACTCATATTATACAATCTACTTGATTCTCATGTTATACAATATTTGGCTTTTTTTAAACCTCTACTTGATTCTTGATGCAAATTTACACCACATATTGTTCCAGGTTAGCATGCCGAACACTGGCAGAGCTTAGTACAGCATAGGGGGCCGTGCCCCCCCCCCCAAGCCAGCTTTGTCAAGCTCCACCACTGATGCTGAACAACACTACAGATGTACCTGTCCAAAGCCATGGCCTCGGGCAGGAGGGCGGCAATGACATCAAGTTCGCCGGCTCCGTCATTGTGGGCACACTCGTCGTCGGTGCTGCTTTGCTGGGCGTTGCGATCCTTCTCCACCATTTCTATAGTTTTTAAGGCAACGTTGATACGTATCCAACGTATCTATAATTTATGAAGTATTCATGCCATTCTCATAATAGTTTTATATGGTTTTGTGCACTTTTATATGACTTTTATATGATTTCCTGGACTAACATATTAACCTAGTGCCCAGTATCAGTTGTTGTTTTCTGCTTGTTTTATGTTTTCCAGAAAATCCATACCAAACAAAGTCCAAACGCGATGAAACTTTTTGACGATTTTTTTGGAACATAAGAGACCCCCGAAGCTTCGTGGGAGGATCAGAAGATCCACGAGGAGGTGACAAGGCAACCTGACGTGGCTAGGGGGTGTTCGTGCCGGGATACCTTGTGGGCCCCTCGTAACTCCATTTCACGTGATTCCAACTCTGGAAATTCTTATAAATAGGGAAACCCCAGAAATAAACCTAGAACTTCGACTCCGCCGCCACAAGACTCAGTATGGAAGCGATCCCATTTGGAGCCCTGTTTTGGCACCCTGGCGGAGGGGGAAGGGATCACTGGAGGCCATCTTCATCATACCGGCGGTCTCCATGACGAGGTGGGAGTGGATCACCCTCGGGGATGAGGGTATATACCAGTAACTATGTGTTTGATCTCTCTCTATCGTGTTCTTGATCCGGCACGATCTTGATGTAACCATGGGTTTTGTTAATATAGTCGGATCATATGGTGTTTTTCCCTCTCTATCTTGTTCGGATGAATTGAGTCTTACTCTCTGAGGTTTCGTTATGTTGGATTGAATATTTTGGATTTGAGAACACTTGATGTATGTCTTGCATATGGATACCCGTGGTGGCAGTGGGGTATTATATTGAGTCACTTGATATATGTTTTTGTAATCAACTTGCGGATTCCCGTAGTAACATTGGGGTAATCTAGGCACATGGGTTGATACAAATTTTCGTCCTACATTCTCTGATTGAAACATTGGAGTGATTCTTTACCGCACGTTGAGGGATTGTTATATGATTCAATTATGTTATCACTATTGCGAGATTGCACTAGTGAAAGTATGAACCCTAGGCCTTGTTTTCAAGCACTGCAATATCGTTTGTGCTCCATTTATCACTTATTACCTTGCTGTTTTTATTATTTCAGATTACAAAAATCTATATCTACTATCCATACTACACTTGTATCGCCACCTCTTTGCCGAACTAGTCCACCTATAAAATTTAACATTATATTGGGTGTGTTGGGGACACAATAGATTTCTTGTATTTGATTACAGGGTTATTTGAGAGAGACCATCTGCATCTTATATCTCCCACGGATTGATAAACATTACGTCATCCAAAACTCTGCGCTTGGAGACCAAACAGAATCTACAAGAAGAAAGTTGTGTAGTAGACATCAGATGCGCGTAGGGAGGTGTTGTCTGGCACTGTAGTGGCGTCGACAGCAGGCCTGGTAAGGTCGATGCGTCAGTATCTACTCTGAAGATGGATCGATGGAAGACGGCGGTGGCGACCTAAGAGAGTGCGTCGGATTGGTTTTGTGTCCCAGACCTGATATGTGGCTTGTTTGGGGCCTCCGCCTTAAGATGTTAGGCTTAGGTGTGAGGTCTGGATATTCGGCTCACACTTTCTGTACCCCTTCATCAATGCATAGGAGTAACGACCGATGTCGCCAAGATTACGGCTTCAGACATATTGATGTATTACTTTGTAAGGTCTTTGTGAATTATTAATAAAATGACTGCATGCATCTGCTAGATGCAGAGGCCGGAGGTCATCCTCCTTTTCAAAAAAAATACAATGTTGGAGTAATTCAACAAGTTGAGTTCTTTTAGCATAGTTTTTTTAAGGAAAACATTCTGAATCGGCCGATGGATTACACATTCTGGTCAGTCGTCTCCCAACTACATGCACACTCATCCTCCTCGTGGAATCTACACATGGTTCTTATGTGTCCTTGCCCTTTTCTAACGCTCAAACCCTGCGAATTCCCTACCAACCAACATAGTCTTCCTCAGCCGTGCTCCTAGATTAGCTAATGTGCCTCCATCGCTGACTAGTCAACAATATTGCGCGTGGCCTAAGCCCCTCTCCCTCTTTGCCCTTGTGCCTTCCTCCTCCCAGCATTAGAGCATCTCCAGCCATTTGCCCCCCAGCGCATCCGGTGTATGCCTTTTGGCATTTGCGCCGGCGGTTTTTTCGCCCTAGGGGCGATCGAGTTTCCAGCCCCCCCCCCCAGGTTTTGGGCCCCAGAAGCCCAAAAAACTTGGAACTGTCTTTCTCACTCAAGAAAACGCCACAGTTTCAGCGATCATGCCATAGGTCGGCGACCATCATGCCACAAGTCGGCGAGCAAAACACACCCCAAAAGTTCGGTGATCCAAAGGAAAGGAATCAGGGGATGCATGGGCGCAGCTTCACCGCTCGGGCTCACCGTCGGCCGGGGTGGGCATCGTCGTGGCGTCAGTGCTCGGGCTCGTCGTCGGCGCGGCTTCAGTGCTCGGGCTCGGCATCGGTGTGGGAGTCAGTGTGCTGCCATTGCTCGGGCTGGGCGACGGTGTCGGCGTCGGCGACTACATAGGGGCGATGGTCGATGCCGGTTCGGGCATCTGGTTCAAGATGAGGCCGCGCTCCGTCAGGTACCACGCCTTGACCTGCTCGTCCATCGTCGACATGTCTGCCGCCATCAAGAATGCCAGGTCGGTGTTCATCTTCTTCGCGGTGACGTTGGTCCTGAGAAGGTCGAGCTTGACGTCCTGCTTCATCATCAACGCCAACCACCTCGCGTCAGATTTCTCCTCCCTCTTGGCAGCACTATTCTTGGCATCGATGATGCATTGTTTGATCGATGATTGCAGCTGTTCGGCAGCTGGTGCCGGGTCCCTATCCGCCTTGGCTCTTTTGTTGCCATCAGGGCGCCCTTCTGCCGCCGTCGGGGCAGGCGCGTCTGGCTTGTAGGTCTCCTTGGCCTTGACGAGAGCGGGCCGTACCTCCCTCCACTTCTCGCACCCCTCGATCCTTGAGAACACGTGAAGGAACTTGAACTCTTGGTCGCAATTGTCCTGGCGAAACATGTTGAACATCCGAACCATCTGCACATCCAAAGAACAAGTGTCGGCAAAAAACACGGCGACAGAAATAAACCGGCAAACGATGGCCATACCTGCCCCTCGACGTTGGCGCCTCTTTCCGGGAGAGCCACGACCTCCTCTTGAATCCCATGTCACTTGTTGTAGGCCGTCTGAATGGTCGCCAAGTGGTCCGCCATGGCCTTCTCGCCGCAGTCCATGTGGATGTTGGCGAAGTCGGGGTCGACCAACTTGCGCTTGTCGAACATCGTCTTGATACTTCTCAAATATGTGTCGGTGTTCTGATTTGAGTCGTTGATTGGGTCGATGCTGACGGTCTTCCACACTTCGGCGAGTCACTCATCTTCCTTGGACGTCCACTTGACGCGAGCTTCGCCCAGCCTGGCGTTGGCCTCCCACTTCTTCTTTCTTTCTTTCGGCGCCGACTCTGCCTCCACCTCCGCCTCTGGCAGTTGTTCCTCCTTCACCTCTTCCTCGGCATCGTCGAGCTTGTCGTCCATGTCAACGGCGGTGTCCATCGTCTCGTCTTGCATGCGGAACCCAGGGCATGAAGCGGCGATGGCCGAGCCGCTCGTGATGATCTCGTCTATGTCGGCGTCGGTGTTGCTGAACTATGGCGCCGAGATGTGGGTGAAGGGCAGGGCGGCATGGCGCAGAAGCGGCATGGGTGATGAGCCAGAGTACGCCAGCGGCGAGTAGCTGTACTGGGTGTTAAGGCCAGTAGTGAATGCGGGGTGGGTGTGTGCTGGTAGTGATTGAAGACGGAGGGGGAAGCACGCGGCGGCGCGCCATGTAGGAAGGTGATGTTGGGGTTGAAGCCGCCATGTGCATCGCCGTTGGAGTAGCTAGGCAAGGGCGTGTATCCCCATGGTGGTGGTGGCGGCCAGAAGTTAGCCGGCAAAGCGACGGTCTGCTGGCTCCCTCATGCGGCTTGTTGACAGTGGTCGGGCGGAAGGTTCATCATCCCCGCATGAGACGCCTCTCCCTGCTCCGCCGCGGCCTCCAAAGCCGTTGTGTCCCTGGCCCTCTTCATGGTGAGCCTGTTCCTCCTGTCGGCGGTGACCGCCTCCCAGCGATCGACGTCGGCCTTCCACTAAGCGTTCAACATGCCGGGGGGCCATGCCAGCGGCGCCCTCAGCTTCCTCTGCTTTGGCTGGACGGCACCATCGGTGGCTAGGCGAGGGGCCGCATATCTCTTCGGTGGCATGGCGGGCAGATCTGGGGAAGAATGGCGGGAGAGGCGGGGGAGAAGGGGAAAATGGAGAGAAAAGGGTATGAAAACGGCAGGAAATCGTCCGGTGTTGCCACCAGAGCAGGCCCACATGCCTTTTTGCTTCAGCCGGCTACCCCAGGCGCCCCCCGATGCGTTCGGTTTGGCCTGGGTTCGTTGGTTGTTATTTTGTCCCAAACCGGCGGTAAACAACGATCTGGGGGCGCGACTGGCCGATTTTCTTCGCTAGTGATAAAAAAAGGGGCTTGGGGCCTGTTGGGTGGGGGTGAGTAGAGATTCTCTTAGCCCGTTCGAGGAGAGACGATGTCTTTACGCCAGCCATCACGCACACCATCGGTGCTACAACCAACACAGCCGCACCCCGCGGACTACAACAAGCTAGACTGACGACTGCTATGAGTACCGACACATGTAGCTAGGAGGCCCGACTAACAATGCTGCGAGCTGGGACGATGACCAAGATGCTCCGATTTGCGAGGGCCGTGAGCCGTGGCCCGTGTTGGGAGCGGTGGCCAATTAATTGTGTTGCAATTGGCATGGACCAGTGTTGTGGACGTGGGGGAGGCTTTGCGTCGCGTGTTGCATGGTCTCGACTCCAAGTTGGGAGTGGTGGCCACTAGTGCTGCAATCAACGGGGTTCGGTGCTACGATGCGGTTGCTGTTAGGTTTAGGGATGCCATGTTGGGTGTGGTGGCCACAATGCTGCAATCGACGGGGATCGATGCTACGACACGAGTGCCACTTGGAATGAGACACCAATGTAGTGCCAGGAGAGATGGCCACCAATGTGGGAATCGACGCGAGATAATGCCACGACACGGGTGTTTCTAGGGAAGATGAAGTCGGAGCTGGGAGCATGAGGACAAGGTGTTGTCAGCACGTGTCAATGCCGCCGTGAGTTGGTGGGGTGGGGCTGCGCAATGACGAGGATGACACCGTGGTCCATGAGACTACACAAGGAGGGGTACGAATGACACGAGGACGAGGAGCGGCAAAGGGGAACGAGATGACCGAGCCCCATGATTGAACGGTGTGCTTCTGAATCAGACAACGCGTGAGGCGGCTGATCGTGCGCTTTGATCGGTTGTCCGACGCATAGCACCACCCTTTTTAAGTGTACTAAATAATTGCCCGTAAATTTGCAACTGGCGTATACATATATTATTGTAGGTTAGCCCATGATTTACCTACTCATATTAATTTTAATATGTAAATATAAACATTAATCTGGTAAATACGTATTTTTTTTGTGAGGTAACACACAATTCAAGCAGTTCTCAGGAAAAAATGAAAATAAAAAAGATGGGATGAGAAAATCAAGAGAGAGAGGGAGAAGAGGGGAACATACATAAAGTTGCACGAAGGAGTGAACTGACATGTAACGCCCCAGATCCGATGCGCCAGATGTCTGCCAGTTATTCACCGTCGTTGCCTTGTCTTTTGCTTGCGTGTTGCACTTTGCCATGTCATTATTTGCATTTTATCATGTCATCATGTGCATTTCATTTTGCATACAGGTTCGTTTCATGCATCCGAGCATTTTCCCCGTTGTCCGTTTTGCAATCCGGCACTCCTATGCCCTCAGGCGTTCCCCTTCTTCTCTCTCGTTGTGAGCGGGTATTAAACTTTCTCGGAATGGCCCGAGGTTTGCCAAGCGGCCTTGGTATAGCACCGTGAACCGCTGTCAAGTTTCGTGCCATTTGGAGGTCGTTTGGTACTCAACAGTTAGCAGGGTATCCGTGAAAGCCTCTTTTGTTGCAGCCCAACACCCCTTCCAAAGTGGCCCAAAACCCACCAAACTCCCCTCCATGCTCTCGGTCGTTCGATCACGATCGCGTGGCCGAAAACCGCTCCTCATTTGGACTCTCCTAGCTCCCTCTACCTATAAAACTAGACCTCCCCGATTTTTCAAGCAGATCAAACCCTAGCCTCTTCCTGCTGCGCGCGGACACGTCCGGTCCGTGCGGACATGTCCGCGCGTCACCCCTGCCAATGGGGTGCCGCCACGTCGGCAGCGCCGCCTCGCCATGTCGCCTCCTGCCGCGCGTCCGGCACCGCTCTCCGCGCCACATGCCCGCCGAACCATCGCCGGCCAGCGCTGGCCATCCCGCGCCGCCGCGCCTCCCGCCGCCTGCCACCTCCGCCTACATGGCCCACCGGTCCCGCCGCCGTGAGCTCCGCACCGCCTCGCCTCGCCGCGCTCATCCGCCTCTCCGCCGCCGCCGCCGCGAAACCGCCCTCGCCCAGCCGCTTCCGCTCCTGCCCGCCCGCCAGCCCGCCATAGCCGCGGGCGAAGCTCGCCGGCCGGCAGCCTTGCCGCGCCATAGCCTCGGCGCCCGCCCTCTCTCCCTCCTCCGGCCAGATCCGGAAGAGACCCGGATCCGCCATCTCCGGCCACCCGCGCCGTCCCGTCGTCTCCGGCGATCTCGGCCGAACTCGATGACTCGCGCTCCGCTTTGAAATCCGTGCCCGCCGCAGGTTGACTCCCCTAATGACCAAGTCCCCAGTTATTGTTATTTTCATGCCATTTTCATCGCATCGCATCTTTTCATCCGTATGTCCGTTTCGCGCATATAATATGTCAAATTGTTCGTCTCGACGATTACTACATTTTGTTCCATTGCATCATTTTCATTTGAGATCATCTTGGTGCCCGAAATGCTGTTGGAAGAGTGCATGTAGATGTTAATCTGCTGAAACTGTTATAAATTGATGTTTTATCATTTTTGCCATGATTTATGTGTGCATCCTATGAGGTTGATGTCTACATGAATGTTGGACTATGCCATGCCATCTTTCCAGAGGTGTTGACCTTGTATTTTTGTGAGTTGTGTGCTGAGTGTATCAAGCTTGTAAAGTAGGGTAGTTGCTATTGCTGTTTTCCTGGCAGATTCTGTTATATTTGTTGCTATGTTAACATGCTTCCACTAATCAATCTATGCATAATCTGGAGATGCTCTATAAACATGTTTAGATATACATGTCATGGTCTATCAATAAATGCCCTTGTTTGCAGTTATAGCCTGCTGGAACATGTTCATATCCTGCTCTAAAGTTGCTTGAAAATGTTGCTTGTCAGCCGGTTATCATTAGATTCACTTGTTCCCATGTGTTTTCCTAGTGATCCATGCACCCTATGAACTTGCTCTTGCCATGCTTAGCTTCATAAACATGCCTTCTTACTGTTGGTTGCCTTGCCATGCCATGTATTGCTCTGTAGTGAGTGGTTCGAGCTCACGAACATGCCTACTTATTGTTGTTCCTGCCATGTATAAAACTGTAATATAACTTGCCATGTTTACATGGGTGCCATCATATTTTCTATGCCTTTTTGACTCATGGTCAGTAAGGGTCTTTTGATATATGAAATTAGTAGATTCATGCCATGCCTTTGTTTGCCATGATAAGTTCCTGTAACATGTTGTTTGATAGCTCTAAACATTGCAACCTGATGTTATTTCTGCTAAAGTCTGAAATTGTTATTACTTGCAATATCTCCATGTCTTTTTGAGCATGTTCTAGTGATTTCTGGAGATAGCTCAGTATTCATGTTTTGTTATGCTTTACGTGTACTTCATGACCATGCCTTTTGTTATTATGTTGGGGTGCTGTAGCATATTGTTTTGATGCTTGTAAGATGCCTAGTTCTTTGTTTTGGATGATTGTTGCTATGACTTGTATAGTGTGTGGGTGTTGAACCGTTGCTCCGTTTTGAGTGTGCTCTATATGAAACTTGCTTGATTTTGCATGTAGTTTCATATTATCATGTTGCATCCTTGTTTTGGTGTGTTTGCTTGATGTTTGGGTGCATTTTGCATCAATGCCATGTTTAACTTGTTTTGCTCATATCTTCTAGCCCGTAGCTCCGAATCTAATGAACTTTATATGTAACTTGACTAGAATTTCGTGTAGATCATCTTGGTGCATCTTAACTTGCTGTTTAACTACTTGAACATAAGGTTTATTCAGTTCTGGACCTATTTCGAAAATTGCATATGAGGACTTACCGGAATTGTTATATGTTGTTTCCGGCCTCATTTAAACTTGCCTTGATGTGTTGTTCTTGTTTGCATCATCTCTTGCCATGAGTAGCTTCATGTAGCTTGGTCATGCATCATGCTTGTTGTGCATCATGTCTTGTTCTTGTGTGGTGTGTTTACCTATGTTGTGTGCTTCTTCTTGTTAGTTCTGTTTCGCGTTGCGTTCGTGAGGATTCGTTAAATCTCACGTTTGGTTCGGCTTCATCCGTTCATCTTCTTCATGGACTCGTTCTTCTTCCTTGCGGATTTCGGGCAAGATGACCGCTACCTGGATCTCACTACTATCATTGCTATGCTAGTTGCCTCGTTCTTTCGCTATGCTGCGCTACCTATTACCTGTTTGTCAAGCCATCCCAAATTGCCATGAACCTCTAACCTTTGACACCATTCCTAGCAAACCGTTGTTTGGCTATGTTACCGCTTTGCTCAGCCCCTCTTATAGCGTTGCTAGCTGCAGGTGAAGTTGAAGATTTCTCCATGGTGAACAGGGTTTATGTTGGGATATCACAATATCTCTTATGATATTAATGCATCTATATACTTGGTAAAGGGTGGAAGGCTCGGCCTTATGCCTGGTGTTTTGTTCCACTCTTGCCGCCCTAGTTTCCGTCATACCGGTGTTATGTTCCCGGATTTTGCGTCCCTTACGCGGTCGGGTGATTTATGGGACCCCCCTGACAGTTCGCTTTGAATAAAACTTGTCCAGCAAGGCCCAACATTGACTTTTACCATTTGCCTCACCACCACCTACTTTTCCCTTGGGAGTAATTAACCCAAGGGTCATCTTTATTTTAGCCCCCCCGGGCCAGTGCTTGTCTAAGTGTTGGTCCGAACCGAGCTGCCTGCGGGGCCACCTCGTGGCAACTCGAGGGCTGGTTTTACTCGTAGCTAGTCTCATCCGGTGTTGCCCTGAGAACGAGATATGTGCAGCTCCTATCGGGATTGTCGGCGCATCGGGCGGCTTTGCTGGTCTTGTTTTACCATTGTCGAAATGTCTTGATGTACCGGATACCGAGTCGATCGGAGTGTCTTGGGTGAAGGTCTATTCCTTCGATGATCGCGAGAGCTTGTCATGGGCTAAGTTGGGACACCCTGCGGGGTATAAACTTTCGAGAGCCGTGCCGCGGTTATGTGGCACATGGGAATTTGTTAATGTCGGTTGTAGACAACTTGACACGGATCCGAATTAAAACGCATCAACCGTGTGTGTAGCCGTGATGGTCTCTTCTCGTGGGAGTCCGGAAGTGAACACGGTTTACGTGTTATGATTGGCGTAAGTAGGTGTTCGGATCACCTCTTGATCATTGCTAGTTGACGACCGTTCCGCTTGTTTCTCTTCTCGCTCTCATTTGCGTTGGTTAGCCACCATACTTGCTTAGTCGCTGCTGCAACCTCACCACTTTACCCCTTCCTTTCCCATTAAGCTTTGCTAGTCTTGATACCCATGGTAATGGGATTCTTTGAGTCCTCGTGGCTCACGGATACTTCAAAACCAGTTTGCGGTGCCTATGTTACCGAAAGCGGTGGCGCAATCAAGTTCAAGGAGGAGCTCGTTGAAGATCTTGCCCTTTGTGTTGTTTCGTTCTAGTTGATCGATGAGTGGAGCCCAGTTGGGGTCAATCGGGCCATTTATGCATTTGGGGTTCTTCTTTTATTTTGGTTCCGTAGTCGGACCTTGATTGTATCTGGATGATGTAATGCTTTATTCATGTAATTGTGTGAAGTGGCGATTGTAAGCCAACTATGTATCTCTTTCCTTATGTATTACATGGGTTGTGTGAAGATTACCTCACTTGCGACATTGCTTTCAATGCGGTTATGCCTCTAAGTCGTGCTTCGACACGTGGGAGATATAGCCGCATCGAGGCGTTAAAGTTGGTAATCGAGCCATCCCGACCTTAGGAGCCCCCACCGCTTGATCGTTTTTAGTGGCGAGTTGGGTCTAGAAAAATGTTTTGAGTCATTTAGGATTATATATATCGGAGAGTTTAGAATTCTTTTTACTCCCCATCCTTGACCTTACGGTGAGGTATCTGGACGTAGAGTTTTGACTCTTC
The DNA here is from genome assembly GCA_021437245.1 of Aegilops speltoides. Lineage (NCBI taxonomy): Eukaryota > Viridiplantae > Streptophyta > Magnoliopsida > Poales > Poaceae > Aegilops > Aegilops speltoides. The sequence goes on from CM038141.1 coordinate 395,124,054, forward strand.
TCTTCTCAAATTTCACTAAAAAATTTAGGATCACGCTGGTATCTTAGAATCGTTCGATGGTTTTATGATGACAACATTGTCTTGGTTGCCTCCGTCGGCGGGGTTTTTTCTTGGAGGTGTCCCGGGAGTTGAGCTCCGAGGTGTTGTCGTCATAATTTTATCGTTGCAGATTCGGAATACCTGAGTTTAATACCCGACATCGAAAATCTCTTTTATGCGGTTGTTGGTGAGATAACCCGCTAACCCAATCTTGAGGTGAGTGCGGGAGTATTGCCATGACTTCGTATAAAGGATGCTTTTGAAGGTTGAGGTACACGATTTCGAAGGTTTCTTGGTTATGTGTTGTGAGATGGATACAATGGATGTAGGGATTGTTAGTTTGGGTGAGATATATTGCTCCCTATATCCCCAACACCAGTTGCATAACCGAAAGTTTTGGGAGTTTCATAGGTGGGAATTCAAGTAGCTCTTAGGATATCTTTCCGATGGATGTATGATATGAAATTGGGGTTCGGCGTCTAGTGGTCCGCCTATTCACGGTTGGTTTCTGATGGTCTTGTTGTGTCTTAAAGAGTCCTTGGCTATGCCGACTCGGGGCGCTTCGTATGTCATGTGCCTTGCCTTGTACATGATGGTCTTTGTCTGATTGAGCCGTGTAGGCCCCACCACGAAAAGTTGGACGAAATCTCTATCATATGTTTGTTCCGCTTATTCGCAAGCCAAATCCTTTGTTTTGTTTTATTTGTGGTATTCGAGTTGTTTCAATGTCAAATGTTGAATCCATACTTTTCCTAAACGGTGTTCTCATATGGCTATGTGAGTGTTAATCCTTCTTGATCATTGAGGTTGTCATGTTAATTCTTTTCCTACGGCGTGCTTCTCTTGAGATGATCCCATCATTCTCCCCATCCATAAGATCAATTCTAAGTTTTCTCAGCGGTGTTTGTTTCATCCGTCCCAAGTTGCCTTTGTTTTCCGCCCTCCACCCTTTTTCTTCAAGGACACAGATTTCTTAATCAAGTATCCATTTATTCATGTGAAGTCTCTTCATTCTTTTCTTTCAATGTTCTGATCCGGTGATCCCTCGTGAAGATGCTCACGAGCTTTCAAATTCATCATACTTCATTGTTGTTTCTTCTTCGGTGGATTTAATTCAAGCTTTCGATATTCATCATATTCCTTTCCTCGTTTCTAATGCTTTCTCATGTCGGTGCACCTCATTATCATTCTACTTCTCGCTATTTGTTATTCCGGAGTGCTCAAGATATCTCGGAGATTCGTGTTTCCACTCTACATTCGTTCAAGCTCTTTCGAGATTGGTATCTCATTCAAGTCATTTATTTCAACCGGTTCAACATCTCTTTTAAATCTTTTCAACGGTGTTCTTTTGAGTGGGCCCTAACCCACGTGTCTTTTCGAGGATCTTACGACTCTTCTATTTTTCGAGCTATCCTAAATTCTTCTCCAAGTTTGACGTAAGAATGAGTTGTCATCAGTCAAATGTTTTTCTCCAAGATCTTTCAAATTCTTTTCATAGTTGGCTCAACCTCTTCGCTTTTGATTCTTCCGGTGTGCCTCAATAATTCTTGGTGGTGTTTCTCGTTGTCATTCTCATCATTTGAAGACCGAAGAAGGATTTCTCTTAAATCTTGCTCTATTCTCTTCAAGATTCATGGTGCTAGCTTGTTGCCATCCTCTCTTAATTGTTTTCGATTGTGAGAATTCTTTTCTTACCATCCGGAGTATTTCATGAGTTGTTTCCATTTCTTTCCTCCGAAGGCCATCATGTCATAATTCGTCAGTCTCAGCGTGTAGCTATCATTCTCTAAATCTTACCAGTGCATCATTCAAATATACTCTAATCTGTTCATGATCTCTTCGTTCTCAGGTATCTAAATCCCCTCTAGTATCTTCATTCGTTTTCCAATTCTTCCCGGTGAATTGTGCCTTTGCTACGTTCATTTTCAATTCTTACGGTGGTTCTTTCAAGATCTCTCTTCCTTGTTCATCATATCAATTCATTTGTTGTTCTAATCCTACCTGTGGTTCGTTGAAGACCTTCTCAAGTTTTGATATATCTCTTTTAATCCTTTCTACGAGAATAAGTAGTATGCCAAATCCGTTGATTGTCAACAATTTAATTGGTGAAGGATAAGCATAACATAATTCTTATTCTTGTTCATCCAAGTGATTAATTCTTTATTCGGAGGCCCTTAAAATTCTCGGTTTCATTTGCTTCATCTTCTCTTTTCCGGAGTTCCAAGCTCTAATTATCACGGAGATCCATCTAAATCATTGCAAGGTTTCACCTTGTGTTTTCAACTTCTCTTTCTTTCTATCATCCTTCTATTACGGAGTTCTTCATTGAGGCTCTACATGGTGGTTCATCAAGGATTTAATTCCTTCTCAAAGTTTTCATCCGATTCCTTCCTAAGGAGCTCAAGCTTTCTTCATATGGTAATCCGGTGCAATTCTTTCTACCTTATCTTTTGAGATGGTGTTATGTCACTCTTGACAATTTCCTTCATGTTTCATGATTCTTATTGTTGTCAAGAATGAGGTATGTTAAATCCATCGATCTCTTCATTGGAGTTATCTTGGATTATATTTCACCTAAAGCTTTCCCTAAGGAGTGTTGCTATTCATGGTGCTTATAAATGACCCAAGTTCTTCATTTGTCCTCCGGTGAAATAAGTTTCTCGTCTCCTTGTTGATATCAATCCAATCATTTGTTTCCATTGGTGGCGAAGCTAACCTCATAATTTTGAGATGTTTTCATAAGCCCACCACAAGCTTATTCTTTTCGTTGTTGGTTTCCAACAACTCCGTTCTAACCTTCTTGGAAGGTGCTTTCCAAGCTCATTTGTGGCTGAAGTTGTCTTTTCCTTCTCCATTCTTTTATTCCTATGATCTATCTTCTATTCTTTCTTCCGGAGGCATTGTGATGTTGCTCTTTTCACTCATCATCTCGAATTGTGAGGATCATGATCTTTTCGTGCTTATCAGTTTAGCCGGAGTGTTGTATCATCTCTTCAATATCTTTTCATCTCATCAAGTTTTCTTCTCTTTTCTACTGGAGTGCTGTCCAAATTCTGTCATTCTTGTTCCTTGACTATCTCATTATACCGAGGTGGTCATATTCTTTTCGTTCGTGAAACTCTTGATTCATGTCTTTGCAACCTTCAAATTCTCGTAATACTCCTTGTTCCTCTTTTCTAATGGATTGTTTGCAATCTCGCTCATCTCTATTGTACTCTTTCTTTTATATTGCTCAACCTCTCAAGGTTCATGGTTTCACTCGTTCGTCAAAGAAGCAACTTTGTTTTACCTCTCCTCTTCCTTTTCCCTCCGGTGCCATCCTAGATCTCGGGACGAGATCCTCTCGTAGTGGTGGAGTGTTGTAACGCCCCGGATCCGATGCGCCAGATGTCTGCCAGTTATTCGCCGTCGTTGCCTTGTCTTTTGCTTGCATGTTGCACTTTGCCATGTCATCATTTGCATTTTATCATGTCATCATGTGCATTTCATTTTGCATACAGGTTCGTTTCATGCATCCGAGCATTTTCCCCGTTGTCCGTTTTGCAATCCGGCACTCCTATGCCCTCCGGCGTTCCCCTTCTTCTCTCTCGTTGTGAGCGGGTATTAAACTTTCTTGGAATGGCCCGAGGTTTGCCAAGCGGCCTTGGTATAGCACCGGCAGATCCGCTGTCAAGTTTCGTGCCATTTGGAGGTCGTTTGGTACTCAACAGTTAGCAAGGTATCCGTGAAAGCCTCTTTGTTGCAGCCCAACACCCTTCCAAAGTGGCCCAAAACCCACCAAACTCCCCTCCATGCTCTCGGTCGTTCGATCACGATCGCGTGGCCGAAAACCGCTCCTCATTTGGACTCTCCTAGCTCCTCTACCTATAAACTAGACCTCCCCCCGATTTTTCGCGCAGATCAAACCCTAGCCTCTTCCTGCGCGCCCCGGACACGTCCGGTCCGCGCCGGACATGTCCACGCGTCACCCCGCCCACGTCAAGGCCAGCCGCCGCCTCGCCTAATCACCTCCTCACCACGCGTCCCGGTACCGCTCCTTGCCGCGCAGCCGCCAGCCACTCGCCGGCCCGCGCTGGCCCGGCCGCCGCCGCCGCCTCCTGCCGCCTTACTTTTCGCCTGCCGCCCCGGCCACCGGTCACATGCCGTGCTCAACCGCGCCGCCTCGCCCTCGCCGCGCTCGCCAGCGCCTCACGCCCGCCGGCGCCGCCCTCGCCCAGCGCCCGCTCCCTTCCCTGCCCCGCCAGCCCCGCCATAGCCGCGGGCGAAGTTCATGGCCGGCCGGCCGCCGCCGCCATGGCCTCGGCGCCCCGCGCCTCCTCTCCCCCGCCTCCGGCCAGATCCGGGGAAGGAGACCCCGGATCCGCCATCTCCGGCCACCCCGGCGCCGTCCCCGTCGTCTCCGGCGATCTCCGGCCGAACTCCGGCGAGCTCGCGCCCCCGCTTTGAAATCCGTGCCCGCACAGGTTGACTCCCCCCCCCCCGAATGACTAAGTCCCCAGTTATTGTATTTTCATGCCATTTTCATCGCATCGCATCTTTGCATCCGTATGTCCGTTTCGCGCGTATAATATGTCAAATTGTTCGTATCAACGAGTACTACATTTTGTTCCATTGCATCATTTTCATTTGAGATCATCTTGGTGCCCGAAATGCTGTTGGAAGAGTGCATGTAGATGTTAATCTCTTTGGCTGTTATAACTTCTTTGTTTTATCATTTTGCCATGATTTATGTGTGCATCCTATGAGGTTGATGTCTACATGAATGTTGGACTATGCCATGCCATCTTTCCAGAGGTGTTGACTTTGTATTTTTGTGAGTTGTGTGCTGAGTGTATCAAGCTTGTAAAGTAGGGTAGTTCTTTGTTCTTTGTTTTCTGGCAGATTCTGTTATATTTGTTGCTATGTTAACATGCTTCCACTAATCAATCTATGCATAATCTGGAGATGCTCTATAAATATGTTTTGATATACATGTCATGCTATATCCATTCATGCCCTTGTTTGCAGTTATAGCCTGCTGGAACATGTTCATATCCTGCTCTAAAGTTGCTTGAAAATGTTGTTTGTCAGCCGGTTATCATTAGATTCACTTGTTCCCATGTGTTTTCCTAGTGATCCATGCACCCTATGAACTTGCTCTTGCCATGCTTAGCTTCATAAACATGCCTTCTTACTGTTGGTTGCCTTGCCATGCCATGTATTGCTCTGTAGTGAGTGGTTCGAGCTCACGAACATGCCTACTTATTGTTGTTCCTGCCATGTATAAAACTGTAATATAACTTGCCATGTTTACATGGGTGCCATCATATTTTCTATGCCTTTTTAGCTCATGGTCAGTAAGGGTCTTTTGATATATGCAATTAGTAGATTCATGCCATGCCTTTGTTTGCCATGATAAGTTCCTGTAACATATTGTTTGATAGCTCTAAACATTGCAACCTGATGTTATTTCTGCTAAAGTCTGAAATTGTTATTACTTTCAATATCTCCATGTCTTTTTGAGCATGTTCTAGTGATTTCTGGAGATAGCTCAGTGTTCATGTTTTGTTATGCTTTACATGTACTTCATGACCATGCCTTTTGTTATTATGTTGGGGTGCTGTAGCATATTGTTTTGATGCTTGTAAGATGCCTAGTTGCTGTTTTGGACAGATTGTTGCTATGACTTGTATAGTGTGTAGGTGTTGAACCGTTGCTCCGTTTTGAGTGTGCTCTATATGAAACTTGCTTGATTTTGCATCTAGTTTCATATTATCATGTTGCATCCTTGTTTTGGTGTGTTTGCTTGATGTTTGGGTGCATTTTGCATCAATGCCATGTTTAACTTGTTTTGCTCATATCTTCTAGCCCGTAGCTCCGAATCTAATGAACTTTATATGTAACTTGATTAGAATTTCGTGTAGATCATCTTGGTGCATCTTAACTTGCTGTTTAACTACTTGAACATAAGGTTTATTCAGTTCTGGACCTATTTCGAAAATTGCATATGAGGACTTACCGGAATTGTTATATGTTGTTTCCGGCCTCATTTAAACTTGCCTTGATGTGTTGTTCTTGTTTGCATCATCTCTTGCCATGAGTAGCTTCATGTAGCTTGGTCATGCATCATGCTTGTTGTGCATCATGTCTTGTTCTTGTGTGGTGTGTTTACCTATGTTGTGCGCTTCTTCTTGTTAGTTCCTGTTTCGTTGCGTTCGTGAGGATTCGTTCGTCTACGTTTGGTTCGGCTTCATCCGTTCATCTTCTTCATGGACTCGTTCTTCTTCCTTGCGGGATTTCAGGCAAGATGACCGCTACCCTGGACCTCACTACTATCATTGCTATGCTAGTTGCCTCGTTCTTTCGCTATGCTGCGCTACCTATTACCTGTTTGTCAAGCCATCCCAAATTGCCATGAACCTCTAACCTTTGACACCATAGCAAACCATTGTTTGGCTATGTTACCGCTTTGCTCAGCCCCTCTTATAGCGTTGCTAGCTGCAGGTGAAGTTGAAGATTTCTCCATGGTGAACAGGGTTTATGTTGGGATATCACAATATCTCTTATGATATTAATGCATCTATATACTTGGTAAAGGGTGGAAGGCTCGGCCTTATGCCTGGTGTTTTGTTCCACTCTTGCCGCCCTAGTTTCCGTCATACCGGTGTTATGTTCCTGGATTTTGCATCCCTTACGCGGTCGGTGATTTATGGGACCCCCGACGGTTCGCTTTGAATAAAACTTGTCCAAAGAAGGCCCAACATTGACTTTTACCATTTGCCTCACCACCACCTACTTTTCCTTGGGAGTAATTAACCCAAGGGTCATCTTTATTTAGCCCCGGGCGATGCTTGTCTAAGTGTTGGTCCGAATCGAAGCTACTGCTGAGGCCACCTCGTGGCAACTCGAGGGCTGGTTTTACTCGTAGCTAGTCTCATCCGGTGTTGCCACGAGAGCGAGATATGTGCAGCTCCTATCGGGATTGTCGGCGCATCGGGCGGCTTTGCTGGTCTTGTTTTACCATTGTCGAAATGTCTTGATGTCCGGGATACCGAGTCGATCGGAGTGTCTTGGGTGAAGGTCTATTCCTTCGATGATCGCGAGAGCTTGTCATGGGCTAAGTTGGGACACCCTGCAGGGTATAAACTTTCAAGAGCCGTGCCAGCGGTTATGTGGCAGATGGGAATTTGTTAATGTCGGTTGTAGACAACTTGACACGGATCCGAATTAAAACGCATCAACCGTGTGTGTAGCCGTGATGGTCTCTTCTCGGCGGAGTCCGGAAGTGAACACGGTTTACGTGTTATGATTGGCGTAAGTAGGTGTTCGTGGATCACCTCTTGATCATTGCTAGTTGACGACCGTTCCGCTTGTTTCTCTTCTCGCTCTCATTTGCGTTGGTTAGCCACCATACTTGCTTAGTCGCTGCTGCAACCTCACCACTTTACCCCTTCCTTTCCCATTAAGCTTCGCTAGTCTTGATACCCATGGTAACAGGATTCTTTGAGTCCTCGTGGCTCACGGATACTTCAAAACCAGTTTGCGGTGCCTATGTTATCGGCGGTGGCGCAATCAAGTTCAAGGAGGAGCTCGTTGAAGATCTTGCCCTTTGTGTTGTTTCGTTCTAGTTGATCGAGAGTGGAGCCCAGTTAGGGTCGATCGGGCCATTTATCGCATTTGGGGTTCTTCTTTTATTTTGGTTCCGTAGTCGGACCTTGATTGTATCTGGATGATGTAATGCTTTATTCATGTAATTGTGTGAAGTGGCGATTGTAAGCCAACTATGTATCTCTTTCCCTTATGTATTACATGGGTTGTGTGAAGATTTCCTCACTTGCGACATTGCTTTCAATGCGGTTATGCCTCTAAGTCGTGCTTCGACACGTGGGAGATATAGCCGCATCGAGGGCGTTATATGACATAACCTTACGTTCTTTGTAAATAGTAAAAGCGAGTGATAAAACGAAAAGTTGGGAGGGAAAAAGAAAGAATGGGGAGGGAGGGAGAGGGGGCGGGGGGACATACATAAAGTCGGATGAAGGAGTGGACGACAAAACTATGCATTATTTTTAAGTAGAAAAAGCCGGTGAAAACATGAAAGATCGGAGGAAAAATCAAGGTGGGAAGACAGTATTTGAACGAAATATGCCCTATAGGCAATAATAAAGTTATTATTTATATTTCCTAATATCATGATAAATGTTTATTGTTCATGCTAGAATTGTATTAACCGGAAACTTAGTACATGTGTGAATACATAGACAAACAGAGTGTCACTAGTATGCCTCTACTTGACTAGCTCGTTAATCAAAGATGGTTAAGTTTCCTAGCGATGGACAAAGAATTGTCATTTGATAAACGGGATCACATCATTAGAGAATGATGTGATTGACTTGACCCATCTGTTAGCTTAGCACTATGATCGTTTAGTTTATTGCTGTTGCTTTCTCCATAACGTATACATGTTCCTATGACTATGAGATTATGCAACTCCGGATACTGAAGGAACACTTAGTGTGCTATAAAATGTCACAACGTAACTGGGTGACTATAAAGATGCTCTACAGGTGTCCCTGATGGTGATTGTTGGGTTGGCATAGATCGAGATTAGGATTTGTCACTCCGATTGTCGGAGAGGTATCTCTGGGCCCTCTCGGTAATGCACATCACTATAAGCCTTGCAAGCAATGTGACTAACGAGTTAGTCACGGGATGATGCATTATGGAACGAGTAAAGAGACTTGCCGGTAACGAGATTAAACTAGGTATGAAGATACCGACGATCGAATCTCGGGCAAGTAACATACCGATGACAAAGGGAACAACGTATATTGTTATGCGGTTTGACTGTCGTGGTTCTAAGTCTGACAGTAGAATGGGGGGTAGGTATGGAGAGGCAAGATCCTAGCTATGGAGCGGTTGTTCAGACAAGGGATGTACGAGTTCTGGCCCTTCTCGGAGGAAGTAACAGCCCTACGTCTCGGAGCCCGGAGGCGGTCGACTGGATTTATGTGTGTGTAGGTTACAAGGTGGGCGCCTCTCCATACCTACCCCCATTCTACTGTCAGACTTAGAACCACGACAGTTGGCGCCCACCGTGGGGCAGGTGTCTTAGCGATTTTTGGAGAAGTTGCAATTGTTTCGATTGCCTTCATCATGGTTTCTAGTTTTGGTCGAAGGCCGCGAGATCCGTATCGGCGCGCTCACCTTCTTCGCCGACGACTCCGCTTGGCTCCAGGAGGCTCCACTTGACATCGACGCGCTCCCCGTCCGCGGGGCGACGCATTTTCGGGCATGTGTCCGCGGCGTTCTGCTGCGGCAACCGTCGACTCAGTATCGGCCGACCCCCCTGTCGTCCTCCCTCCCTGTCTCCCGCCAGCGCAAGCGCTCTGGTAGGTCGAGGCTCCAGCGGTGGGTGATGCACGCGGTGGGTAGCCAGTCGGCCACCACCCAAGTCGCGGCAATCGAGCCCGACGAATCTCTCTACGGCCTGTTCGATCTGTCGGACCGCTCCGTAGAACCGCATCCGAAAAGCGACAAAGATGATCCGGCGGCGGAGGTTTTGATGGTTAATGGGCCTCGTAGCCCTCCCGGCTTCCCCCGCGATGACGGGATGGACGGTGGAGGCGACCCTGCTCAGGCCCATGAGGAATATCAACCCGAGCCACTTAATTCCCTGCAAAGGGAAGAACTTCACCGTAGGAACGTGGATGCTCTGCATACTCCCATCACATGAGAAACTCCCGAGGCTCGCGCCTTGGAGGAGGCACGTTTGGCCAACTTGGCTGAACGCACTCGACTGGAGAACCTCCAGCGAGCACTCGACGAGCGCGCGCGGCAACGAGTACCCGACTCCAGTCGACGTCAACTTTTCCCGCAGTCGACTCAGGTATATCGAACCCCGAATCAGAATTTAGCAGCTGCAGCCCGTATAGCGAGTCTATTCAGCCCTCTCGATCGGAGGTGGCGGAGGCTTGATGCAGATCGAGGATTTGCTCCGGCGATGGGAGATCGAAATTCAGCTGTTTCACGATCCGCAACAGATTCACGGTCGATCCGTCGCTGCGAATCTGATTCGATCGACTCACAGCCCTAGATCGCCTCCGCGGCGTGAGGGACGCGTCGGTCGACGAGACCAATATGCTGACCGATTCGATCGTGATGATAGGCGTCGAGTGCCCACTCCTCCCCCAAGGGGTGGGTCTTACGCTCATCGGCAGTTAGATGACAGGCGCCAGCTTAGTGTGGGGCGAAGAGCTCCGGTCGACCCCAGGGGACCAGGCTTTGACGCGCGATCCATCATCGTGCAAGGTCTGGTCGATCGGAACAGAGCTCATCGAGGTGGCCATGACAGGGATGCGCCCACTAGCAGCCGAGTCCATGTTTCAGGTCTAGAATGTTTTAGCAGGGCTATCGGAGCCGCGGTGATTCCCTCCAACTTCCGGTTGGCTACTGGAGTGAGTAAGTTCACCGGTGAGTCCAAGCCCGAAACCTGGCTTGAAGACTACCGAGTGGCGGTACAGATTGGCGGCGGGAATGATGAGATGGCTATGAAGCATTTGCCACTCATGCTGGAAGGTTCGGCCAGGGCGTGGTTGAATCAGTTGGCTCCTAGCAGCATTTACACTTGGGAAGATCTTTCCCGAGTGTTCGTGAGGACATTCGAAGGAACTTGCAAGCGGCTAGCTGAATTGACAGAGCTGCAAGTCTGCGTGCAGAAGTCGAATGAAACTTTAAGAGATTACATTCAGAGATGGATTACTTTACATCATACGGTGGAGAACGTGTCTGATCATCAGGCAGTCTGCGCCTTCAAGGATGGTGTTAAGAATAGAGAGTTGAGTTTGAAATTTGGTCGAACCGGAGATATGACCCTGAGTCAAATGATGGAAATTTCCACCAAGTACGCTAATGGTGAAGAGGAGGACCGACTCCGGAGTGGCAAGTACAAGCCAAGTCAGTCAGAGAAAGGAAACTCCAGTCGGAAACAGAAACGGAAGGCCGAGCCAGCGGCTCCTGGAGAGGCTCTGGCCGTGACTCAGGGTAAATTCAAAGGAAAACCCAAAGGATCTTGGAACCCCAAGAAGGTGAAGGATAAAGAAGGAAATGACGTGATGGATCTGCCGTGTCACATCCACACGAAGAAAGACGAAGAGGGAAATTTCATCTACCGAAGCATACCACTCGCCAAAGATCTTGGCTCTTGATCCAGCAGTTCCAAGGTAAACAGCCCAAGGACAAGGAAAAGGAGTGGGACAAAGCTGAGGACAAGGAGGACAGTGATGAAGGATATCCTCATGTTAACTCCACTCTGATGATCTTTGCTGATGTAGAAAGCAAAAGCCGATTGAAGGTTATCAACCGTGAGGTGAACATGTTCGCCCCGGCGACACCAAGTTATTTGAGATGGTCCCAAACTCCCATTACATTCGACCAGTCCGATCACCCGACTCATATAGCCACCCCAGGGAGGCAAGCTTTGGTGGTCGACCCGGTCGTTGAAGGCACCCGACTGACGAAGGTGCTAATGGATGGTGGTAGCGGACTGAACATATTGTATGCTGAGACGCTGAAGGGAATGGGCATTCCGATGTCCAAATTAAGCGCCAGCAACATGAGTTTTCACGGAGTTATACCTGGAAAGAAGGCCGACTCACTCGGTCAAATAGCCCTCGACGTGGTGTTCGGTGACTCAAAGCATTTCCTCAAGGAGAGGCTGACCTTTGAAGTTGTGGATTTTCAGAGCGCTTACCACGCTATTTTAGGGCGACCAGCTTATGCACAGTTCATGGCTTGACCATGTTATGTGTACCTCAAACTGAAGATACCCAGCCCCAAGGGCGTGATCACTATCACTGGCAATCGAAAGAAGGCAGAAGAGTGTTTTCAGAAAGGCTCGAAAATTGCCGATTCCCAGATAACAATGGTCGAGCTGGAGGGGTACAAGAAAAATGCAGATCCGAGTGATTTGTTGCGAGCCAAGAAGCCTGCCACAGATCAGCATTTCACTCGTCCGGTGAGATGAAGCCCGTGCACATTCACCCGAACGACCCCAATGCAGCTCCGACCCATATTTCTACAACACTCGACCCTAAATAGGAAGAAGCGCTCATCCAGTTCCTCCGTGAGAACTGGGACATCTTTGCATGGAAGCCTGCTGACATGTCGGGTGTTCCCAGGGGGCTGGCTGAGCATCGCCTTAGAGTCGACTCAACAGCAAAACCCGTCAAAGAGCATCTTCGACGGTCCGCCGTCTAGAAGAGGAAGGCCATTGGCGAGGAGGTGGATCGGCTGTTGGCGGCAGAGTTTATCCGAGAGATATACCACTCCGAGTGGCTCGCCAATGTCGTCATGGTTCCCAAGAAGGACAAGTCACTTTGCATGTGCATTGATTTCAAACACATCAATCGGGCCTGCCCGAAAGATCACTTTCCTCTCCCTCGCATCGACCAGATTGTCGACTCGACCGCGGGGTGTGAGAGATTGTCTTTTCTTGACGCTTATTCCGGATACCATCAGATCCGTTTGTATGGACCCGATGAGATCAAAACAACTTTCATCACTCCATTTGGGTGCTTCTGCTATGTCACCATGCCATTCGGCCTCAAGAATGCCGGAGCCACGTTCATGAGGATGATTCAGAAGTGTTTACTCACTCAAATCAGTCAGAATGTGGAAGCGTACATGGATGATATTGTGGTCAAATCACGACAGGGTTCCGACCTATTGACTGACCTCGTTGAAACATTTGCCAATCTCAGGAGGTACGATATCAAGCTCAATCCATCAAAGTGCACATTCGGAGTTCCCGGTGGAAAGTTACTCGGTTTTCTCGTTTCCGAACAAGGAATCAACGCTAACCCAGAAAAGGTTGGCACTATACTCCGAATGAAATGCCCTGTGCGGGTGCACGATGTACAGAAGCTTACTAGATGCTTGGCCGCGTTAAGTCGATTCATCTCTTGACTCGGTGAAAAGGCATTACCTCTTTACCGACTGATGAAGAAGGCAGACAAGTTCGAGTGGACTCCAGAAGCTGATGCAGCGTTTGCCGAGCTAAAAGCTCTGCTCTCCACCCAGCCGGTGCTTGCTGCTCTAATCGGCAAAGAGCCTTTGTTGCTTTATATTGCAGCCATAGGACAAGTCGTCAGTACAGTACTTACGGTCGAGCGGGAAGAAGAAGGGAAAGCCTTCAAATTTCAGCGCCCAGTATATTATCTTTCTGAAGTTTTGACTCCATCAAAGCAAAGATATCCTCATTATCAGAAGCTTGTGTATGGGATCTACATGACCACGAAGAAGGTTGCTCATTATTTCTCTGATCATTCCATTACAGTCGTCAATGACGCTCCACTTTCAGAGATTCTGCACAACGGAGATGCAACCGGACGAGTGGCGAAATGGGCGATTGAACTCCTTCCCCTTGATATCAAATTTGAGGCAAAGAAAGCCATTAAGTCCCAAGCAATAGCAGATTTCCTTCCCGAGTGGATTATGAAGGAAATATGCCCTAGAGGCAACAATAAAGTTATTATTTATTTCCTTATATCATGATAAATGTTTATTATTCATGCTAGAATTGTATTAACCGCAAACATAATACATGTGTGAATATATAGACAAACAGAGTGTCACTAGTATGCCTCTACTTGACTAGTTTGTTAATCAAAGATGGTTATGTTTCCTAACCATGGACAAAGAGTTGTTATTTGATTAACGGGATCACATCATTAGTTGAATGATCTGATTGACATGACCCATTCCGTTAGCTTACCACCCGATCGTTTAGTATGTTGCTATTGCTTCCTTCATGACTTATACATGTTCCTATGACTATGAGATTATGCAACTCCCGTTTACCGGAGGAACACTTTGAGTGCTACCAAACGTCTCAACGTAACTGGGTGATTATAAAGGTGCTCTACAGGTGTCTCCAAAGGTACTTGTTGGGTTGGCGTATTTCGAGATTAGGATTTGTCACTCCGAACGTCGGAGAGGTATCTCTAGGCCCTCTCGGTAATGCCCATCACTTAAGCCTTGCAAGCATTGCAACTAATGAGTTAGTTGCGAGATGATGTATTACGGAACGAGTAAAGAGACTTGCCGGTAATGAGATTGAACTAGGTATTGGATACCGACGATCGAATCTCGGGCAAGTAACATACCGATGACAAAGGGAACAACGTATGTTGTTATGCGGTTTGACCGATAAAGATCTTCGTAGAATATGTAGGAACCAATATGGGCATCCAGGTCCCGCTATTGTTTATTGACGGAGACGTGTCTCGGTCATGTCTACATTGTTCTCGAACCGTAGGGTCCGCACGCTTAAGGTTTCGATGATGTTATATTATGAGTTTATGAGTTTTGATGTACCGAAGGAGTTCAAGTCCCGGATGAGATCGGGGACATGACGAGGAGTCTCGAAATGGTCGAGACGTAAAGATCGATATATTGGACGACTATATTCGGACTTGGAAAGGTTCCGAGTGATTCGGTATTTTTCGAGTACCGGAGAGTTACGGAAATTCGCCGGGAGAAGTATTGGACCTTATTGGGCCCTGCGGAAAGAGAGGGCTGCCTAGGGCAGGCCGCCCCCATGGCCTAGTCCGAATTGGACTAGGGGGGGCGCACCCTCCGTCCTTCCCTTCTCTCTTCCCTTCCTTGTCTCCTACTCCTAATACATGGAAGGACTCCTAGTGGACTAGGAAAGTGGGAATCCTACTCCGTGGGAGTAGGACTCCCCTAGGGCGCGCCATAGAAGAGGGCCGGCCCTCCCATCCTCCACTCCTTTATATACGGGGGTAGGGGGCACCCATGGACACACAAGTTGATCATTGAGATCGTTCCTTAGCCGTGTTGGTGCCCCCTCCACGATATTACACCTCGGTCATATTGTGGCGGTGCTTAGGCGAAGCCTGCGACAGAGAACATCAAGATCGTCACCACGCCGTCGTCTTGTGGAACTCCTCCCCGTGCCTCTGCTGGATCGAAGTTCGGGGTGCGTCATCGAGTTGTACGTGTGTCAAGAACTCGGCGGTGCCGGAGTAATGGTGCTTGGATCGGTTGGACCGGGAGGACGTACGACTACTTCCTCTACGTTGCGTCAACGCTTCCGCTTCGGTCTATGAGGGTACGTAGACAACACTCTCCCCTCTCATTGCTATATCATCACCATGATCTTGCATGTGCGTAGGAAATTTTTTGAAATTACTACGTTCCCCAACAGTGGCATCCGAGCCTAGGTTTTATGATTTGATGTTATATGCACGAGTAGAACACAAGTGAGTTGTGGGCGATATAAGTCATACTGCTTACCAGCATGTCATACTTTGGTTCGGCGGTATTGTTGGATGAAGCGGCCCGGACCGACATTACGCGTACGCTTACGCGAGACTGGTTTTACCGCCGTGCTTTGCACACAAGTGACTAGCGGGTGTCAGTTTCTCCAACTTTAGTTGAGCCGAGTGTGGCTACGCCCGGTCCTTGCGAAGGTTAAAACAACACCAACTTGACAAACTATCGTTGTGGTTTTGATGCGTAGGTAAGAACGGTTCTTGCTCAGCCCGTAGCAGCCACGTAAAATTTGCAACAACAAAATAGAGGACGTCTAACTTGTTTTTGCAGGGCATGTTGTGATGTGATATGGTCAAGACGTGATAAGATATAAGTTGTTGTATGAGATGATCATGTTTTGTTGAAGTTATTGGCAACTGGCAGAAGCCCTATGGATGTCTCTTTGTTGCATAAGATGCAAGTGCCAAATAATTGCTTTACTTTATCGCTATATGATAGCAATAGTTGCAAGAGCAATAGTTGGTGAGACAATCATGTGATGACACATTGATATAGATCAAGATGATGAGAATCATGGTGTCGTGCCGGTGACGATAGAGATCATGAAAGTACTTTGGAGATGGAGATCAAAGGCGCAAGATGATCATGGCCATATCATGTCACATATTTTGATTGCATATGATGTTTATCTATTATACATCTTATTCTTGCTTTGATTGACGGTAGTATTTTAAGATGATCTCTCACTAATTATCAAGAAGTGTTCTCCCTGAGTATGCACCGTTGCCAAAGTTTGTCGTGCCCAGACACCACGTGATGATCGGGTGTGATAAGCTCTCGTCCATCTACAACGGGTGCAAGCTAGTTTTGCACACGCGAATACTCGAGTTAAACTTGACGAGCCTAGCATATGCAGATATGGCCTCGGAGCACGGAGACCGAAAGGTCGAGCGTGAATCATATAGTAGATATGATCAACATGAGATGTTCAACATTGAAAACTACTCCATCTCACGTGATGATCGGTTATGGTTTAGTTGATTTGGATCACGTGATCACTTAGATGACTAGAGAGATGTCTGTCTAAGTGGGAGTTCTTAAGTAATATGATTAATTGAACTTTAATTTATCATGAACTTAGTCCTGGTAGTATTTTGCAAATTATGTTGTAGATCAATAGCTCATGTTGTTGCTTTCATATGTTTGTTTTGATATGTTCCTAGAGAAACTGTGTTGAAAAATGTTAGTAGCAATGATGCGGATTGGATCCGTGATCTGAGGTTTATCCTCATTGCTGCACAGAAGAATTATGTGCTTAATGCACCGCTAGGTGACAGACCTATTGTAGGAGCAGATGCAGACGTTATGAACGTTTGGCTAGCTCAATATGATGACTACTTGATAGTTTAAGTGCACCATGATTAACGGCTTAGAATAGGGACTTCAAAGACGTTTTGAACGTCATGGACCATATGAGATGTTCCAGGAATTGAAGTTAATATTTCAATCAAATACCCGAGTTGAGAGATATGAAGTCTCCAACAAGTTCTATAGCTAAAAGATGGAGGAGAATCGCTCAACTAGTGAGCAAGTGCTCAGATTATGCAGGTACTACAATCGCTGAATCAAGTGGGAGTTAATCTTCCAGATAAGATAGTGATTGACAGCGTTCTCTAGTAACCATCACCAAGTTAGTAGAACTTCGTGATGAACTATAGTATGCCAGGGATGACGAAAATGGTTCCCGAGCTCTTCGTGATGTTGAAATCGATGAAGGTAGAAATCAAGAAAGAACATCAAGTGTTGATGGTTAACAAGACCACTAGTTTCAAGAAAAGGGCAAAGGGATAGAAGGGAACTTCAAGAAGAACGGCAAGCAAGTTGTTGCTCAAGTGAAGAAGCCCAAGTCCGGACCTAAGCACGAGACTAAGTGCTTCTCTTGCAAAGGGAATGGTCCTTTGAGCGGAAATGCCCTAAATATTTGGTGGATAAGAAGGATGGCAAAGTGAACAAAGGTATATTTGATATACATGTTATTGATGTGTACTTTACTAGTGTTTATAGCAACCCCTCGGTATTTGGTACTAGTTCGGTTGCTAAGAGTAGTAACTCAAAGCGGAGTTGCGAGAATAAGCGAAACTAGTTAAGGGTGAAGTGACGATGTGTGTTGAAAGTAGTTTCAAGATTGATATGATCAATATCGCACACTCCCTATACTTTCGGGATTAGTGTTGAACCTAAATAAATGTTATTTGGTGTTTGCGTTGAGCATGAATATGATTTGATCGTGTTTATTGCAATACGGTTATTCATTTAAGTAAGAGAATAAACTGTTGTTCTGTTTACATGAATAAAACCTTATATGCTTACACACCCAATGAAAATGGTTCATTGGATCTCGATCGTAGTGATACACATATTCATAATATTGAAACCAAAAGATGCAAAGTTAATAATGATAGTGCAACTTATTTGTGGCACTGCCTTTTAGGTCATATTGGTGTAAAGCGCATGAAGAAACTCCATGCTGATGGGATTTTGGAATCACTTGATTATGAATCACTTGATGCTTGCGAACCATGCCTCATGGGCAAGATGACTAAGACTCCGTTCTCCGGACGATGGAGCGAGCAACCGACTTATTGGAAATAATACATCTTGATGTATGCGATCCGATGAGTGTTAAGGCTCATGGCGGGTATCGTTATTTTCTGACCTTCACAGATGATTTGAGCAGATATGGGTATATCTACTTGATGAAATATAAGCCTGAAACATTTGAAAAGTTCAAAGAATTTCAGAGTGAAATGGAAAATCATCGTGACAAGAAAATAAGGTTTCTACGATCTGATCGCGGAGACAAATATTTGAGTTACGAGTTTGGTCTTCAATTAAAACAATGTGGAATAGTTTCACAAATTCATGCCACCTGGAACACCACATCATAATGGTGTGTCCGAACGTCATAACCGTACTTTATTGGATATAGTACAATCTATGATGTTTCTTACCGATTTACCAGTACCGTTTTGGGATCATGCATTAGAGACAGCTGCATTCACGTTAAATAGGGCACCATCTAAATCCGTTGAGACGACACTATATGAACTGTGGTTTAGCAAGAAACCCAAGTTGTCATTTCTTAAAGTTTGGAGTTGCGATGCTTATGTGAAAAAGTTTCATCCTGATAAGCTCAAACCCAAATCGGAGAAGTGCGTCTTCATAGAATACCCAAAGGAAAATGTTGGGTACACCTTCTATCATAAATCCAAAGGCAAGATATTCGTTGCTAAAGATGGATCCTTTCTAGAGAAGGAGTTTCTCTCGAAAGAAGTGAGTGGGAGGAAGTAGAACTTGATGAGGTAACTGTACCTTCTCCTGAATTGGAAAGTAGTTCATCATGGAAATCAGTTCCAGTGATTCCTACACCAATTAGTGAAGAAGCTAATGATGATGATCATGAAACTTTAGATCAAGTTACTACAAAACCTCGTAGGTCTTCCAAAGTACAGTCCGCACCACAGTAGTATGGTAATAATGTTCTGGAAGTCATGTTACTAGACCATGATGAACCTACGAACTATGAGGAAGCAATGATGAGCCCAGATTCCGCGAAATGGCTTGAGGCCATAAAATCTGAGATATGATCCATGTATGAGAACAAAGTATGGATTTTGATTGACTTGCTCGATGATCAGCAAGCCATGTTAAATAAATGGATCTTCAAGAGGAAACGGACACTGATAGTAGTGTTACTATCCACTAAGCTCGACTTGGCAAAAGGTTTTCAACAAGTTCAAGGGGTTGAATACGATGAGATTTTCTCACTCGTATCGATGCTAAGTCTGTCCGAATCATGTTAGCAATTGCCGGATTTTATGAAATCTGGCAAATGGATAAACAAAACTGCATTCCTTAATGGAGTTATTAAAGAAGAGTTGTATGTGATGCAACCAAGAGGTTTTGTCGATCCTAAAGGTATTAACAAAATGTGCATCTATGGACTGGTGCAAGCATCTCGGAGTTGGAATATACGCTTGGATAAGTTGATCAAAGCATATAGTTTATACAGACTTGCAGTGAAGCTGTATTTACTAGAAAGTGAGTGGGAGCACTACAAAGATTTACGATAAGTATATGTGAATGGCATATTGTAGATCGAAATAATGTAGAATTATTCGCAAAGCATAAAGGAGTGTTTAAAAGGAGTTTTTCAAAGAAAGACCTCGGTGAAGCTGCTTACATATTGAGCATTAAGATCTATAGAGATAGATCAAGGCGCTTGATAAGTTTTTCAATGAGTACATACCTTGACAAGATTTTGAAGTAGTTCAAAATGGAGCAGTCAAAGAAAGAGTTCTTGCACGTGTTACAAGGTGTGAAATTGAGTAAGACTCAAAACCCGACCACGGCAGAAGATAGAAAGAGAGAATGAAAGTCATTCCCTATGCCTTGGCCATAGGTTCTATAAAGTATGCCATCTTGTGTACCAAATCTATTGTATACCCTGCCCGAGTTTGGCAAGGAGTACAATAGTGATCTAGGAGTAGATCATTTGGACAGCGGTCAAAATTATCCTTAGTGGAATAAGGATATGTTTCTCGATTATGGAAGTGACAAAGGTTAAATAAAAGGGTTACGTCGATGCAAGTTTTGACACCGATCTGGATGACTCTAAGTCTCGATCTAGATATATATTGAAAGTGGGAGCAATTAGCTAGAGTAGCTCCGTGCAGAGCATTGTAGACATAAAAATTGCAAAATACATAACGGATCTGAATGTGAAGACCCCTTGACTAAGATTCTCTCACAAGCAAAACATGATCACACCTAAGTACTCTTTGGGTGTTAATCACATAGCGATGTGAACTAGATTACTGAATCTAGTAAACCCTTTGGATGTTGGTCACATAGCGATGTGAACTATGGGTGTTAATCACATGATGATGTGAACTATCGATGTGAATCACATGGTGATGTGATCTAGATTATTGACTCTAGTGCAAGTGCGAGACTGAAGGAAATATGCCCTAGAGGCAATAATAAAGTTATTATTTATTTCCTTATATCATGATAAATGTTTATTATTCATGCTAGAATTGTATTAACCGGAAACATAATACATGTGTGAATATATAGACAAGCAGTGTCACTAGTATGCCTCTACTTGACTAGCTTGTTAATCAAAGATGGTTATGTTTCCTAACCATGGACAAAGTGTTGTTATTTGATTAACGGATCACATCATTAGTTGAATGATCTGATTGACATGACCCATTCCGTTAGCTTAGCAGCCGATCGTTTAGTATGTTGCTATTGCTTCCTTCATGACTTATACATGTTCCTATGACTATGAGATTAGGCAACTCCGTTTACGGAGGAACACTTTGTGTGCTACCAAACGTCACAACGTGAATCGGGTGATTATAAAGGTGCTCTCTGGTGTCTCCAAAGGTACTTGTTGGGTTGGCGTATTTGAGATTAGGATTTGTCACTCCGAATGTCGGAGAGGTATCTCTGGGCCCTCTCGGTAATGCACATCACTTAAGCCTTGCAAGCATTGCAACTAATGAGTTAGTTGCGAGATGATGTATTACGGAATGAGTAAAGAGACTTGCGGTAACGAGATTGAACTAGGTATTGGATACCGACGATCGAATCTCGGGCAAGTAACATACCGATGACAAAGGAACAACGTATGTTGTTATGCGGTTTGACCGATAAAGATCTTCGTAGAATATGTAGGAACCAATATGGGCATCCAGGTCCCGCTATTGGTTATTGACCGGAGACGTGTCTCGATCATGTCTACATTGTTCTCGAACCGTAGGGTCCGCACGCTTAAGGTTTCAATGATGGTTATATTATGAGTTTATGAGTTTTGATGTACCGAAGGAGTTCGAGTCCCGGATGAGATCGGGGACATGACGAGGAGTCTCAAAATGGTCGAGACGTAAAGATCGATATATTGGACGACTATATTCGGAGTTTGGAAAGGTTCCGAGTGATTGGGTATTTTTCGGAGTACTGGGAGAGTTACGGAATTCGCGGGGAGAAGTATTGGGCCTTATTGGGCCTGGGAAAGAGAGAGGGCTGCCTAGGGCAGGCGCGCCCCCCATGGCCTAGTCCGAATTGGACTAGGGGAGGCCGCACCCCTCCTTCCTTCCTTCTCTCTTCCCTTCCTTGTCTCCTACTCCTAATACATGGAAGGACTCCTAGTTGGACTAGGAAAGGGGGAATCCTACTCCCGGTGGGAGTAGGACTCCCCTAGGGCGCGCCATAGAAGAGGGCCGGCCCTCCCCTCCTCCACTCCTTTATATACGGGGGTAGGGGCCACCCCATGGACACACAAGTTGATCATTGAGATCGTTCCTTAGCCGTGTGCGGTGCCCCCCTCCATGATATTACACCTCGGTCATATTGTAGCGGTGCTTAGGAAAAGCCCTACGACAGGAGAACATTAAGATCGTCACCACGCTGTCGTGCTGACGGAACTCCTCCCCGTGCCTCTGCTGGATCGGAGTTCGGGGTGCGTCATCGAGCTGTACGTGTGTCAAGAACTCGGAGGTGCCAGAGTAACGGTGCTTGGATCGGTTGGACCGGGAGGACGTACGACTACTTCCTCTATGTTGCGTCAACGCTTCCGCTTCGGTCTACGAGGGTACGTAGACAACACTCTCCCCTCTCGTTGCTATATCATCACCATGATCTTGCATGTGCGTAGGAAATTTTTTGAAATTACTACGTTCCCCAACAGATTAAACAGCAGTAGCCGACTCAAGTTCACTCGGAGCACTGGACCATGTTCTTCGATGGCTCCAAGATGTTAAATGGTTCCGGTTCTGGGGTAGTTCTGGTTTCCCCAGAGGAGATAAGCTCAGATATGTGCTCCAGATTCACTTTGATTCCTCCAACAATGAAGCGGAATACGAGGCCCTTTTGTATGGGTTGCGCGTGGCCATTTCACTCGGCGTCCGTCGCCTTATGGTTTATGGCGACTCAGATTTGGTGGTCAACCAGGTGATGAAGGAGTGGGACGTTAGAAGCCTAGCCATGACTGGATACTGCAATGTAGTGAGGAAGCTTGAAAAGAAGTTCGAAGGGTTAGAGCTCCATCACATACCCCGACTGAAAAATCAAGCAGCTGATGATTTGGCAAAAATAGGTTCCAAGAGAGAAGCCATCCCCAGTGATGTGTTCTTGGAGCATATCCATACTCCATCAGTCAAAGAAGATCCTTTTACCGAAGAAGCTCCGCAGCCCAAGAGTGCCACAGATCCGATTGAGGTTGAAGTTCCAGTAGTAGTCGACTTGATCATGGAGGCTTTAGTGGTCACTCCCGATTGGACAGTACCATATATCACATATATCTTGAGAAAAGAGCTCTAGGAAGACGAGGAAGAGGCTCGACAGATCGTCCGCCGATCCAAGGCCTTTACTGTGATCAAGGGGCAGCTATACAGAGAGAGCGCGACTGGAGTTGGTCAGAAGTGCATAACACCAGAAGAAGGTCGGATAATCCTTGATGACATCCACTCGGGGACCTATGGCCATCATGCGTCCTCTCAGACCATTGTGGCCAAAGCATACCGAGCCGGATTTTACTGGCCAAGAGCGAATGAAATGGCAAAGGAGATAGTCGACAAGTGTGAGGGATGTCAATTTTACTCCAACATGTCGCGCAAGCCTGCATCAGCTCTGAAGACCATACCACTCGTCTAGCCCTTCGCAGTATGGGGATTGGATATGGTTGGGCCCTTGAGAACAGGCCGAAGCGGTTTCACACACGTGCAGGTAGCAGTCGACAAGTTCACCAAGTGGATTGAAGCTAAACCCATCAAGAACCTTGACGCCGGAACTGCTGTCAGCTTCATCAGAGAATTGATATTCAGGTATGGAGTCCCGCATAGCATCATCACTGACAAAGGGTCAAACTTGATTCGGAGGAATTCAGTATGCGTTACGCACATCTCGGGGCACACGAGTCGACTATGCTTCAGTCGCCCATCCTCAGTCGAATGGACAAGCAGAACGGGCCAATGGCTTGATTCTCAAAGGGTTGAAACCCCGACTGATGCGCGATCTCAAGCATGCGACTGGAGCATGGGTCACCGAACTTCCCTCGGTGCTTTGGGTGTTAAGGACTACGCCTAACCGGTCGACTGGGAGAACTCCGTTCTTCTTAGTCTACGGAGCTGAAGCAGTCTTGCCGAGTGACCTGCTCCACAATGCTCCTCGGGTCGAGCTCTACACCGAAGCAGAAGCAGAACAAGCACGGCAAGATGCAGTCGATCTGTTAGAGGAAGAAAGGGAGATGGCTCTGATCCGATCGACCATTTACCAACAAGACTTGCGTCGCTTCCACGCCAAAAACGTGAAGAGTCGAGCCTTCCAGGAAGGAGATTTGGTTCTCCGAGTGGATCAGTAGAAACCACACAAGCTTGCTCCTTCTTGGGAAGGTCCCTTCATCGTCACCAAGGTTCTCCATAATGGAGCGTACCGTCTCTACAACGTCGAGCACAACATCGACGAGCCCCGAGCTTGGAATGCGGAGTTGCTCCATCCCTTTTACACTTAAGTATTCACTCGGATGAGTTGTAATAAAAGTACTTCTGTAGTTCATGTTTCGCAAGATAATAGTGTCATAATTTCCCCAAAGATGGTTTACACTTTTATTTGTTCAATAAAGTTCACCCTCAGTGGGTGGCTTAGCTGCGACTCCGTTTCGCCTAAGTTTGTAAAAAAAATCCTTGCCGAGTGGGGAGCCAGCCTCCCACTCGAGGGCTTAGCTGCGAATCCGTTTCGCCTAAGTTTCAATAAAATCCTACCAAGTGGCGAGTCAGCCTCCCACTCGGAGGCTTACCTGCAGTCCAAGTACTCGCCTAAGTTTCAATGAAATCCTACCGAGTGGGAGTCAGCCTCCCACTCGGGGGCTTAGCTGCAGTCCAAGTACTCGCCTAAGTTTCAATAAAATCCTACCAAGTGGCGAGTCAGCCTCCCACTCGGGGGCTTAGCTGCAGTCCAAGCACTCGCCTAAGTTTCGATAAAATCCTACCGAGTGGCGAGCCAGCCTCCCACTCGGAGGCTTAGCTGCAGTCTAAACACTCGCCTAAGTTCAAATTCAAACGTGCGCTCCGCAAGGAGGACGAAGTGCAGGTCGACTGTTACCCTCTCGTTCGAGCTACGCCACAAGTACAACGTGTGCTCCGCAAGGAGGACGAAGTGCAGGTCGACTGTTACCCTCTCCTCCGAGCTACACCACAAGTACAACGTGTGCTCCGTAAGGAGGACGAGGTGCGGGTCGACTGTTACCCTCTCCTCCGAGCTACGCCACAAGTACAACGTGTGCTCCGTAAGGAGGACGAGGTGCGGGTCGACTGTTACCCTCTCCTCTGAGCTACGCCACAAGTACAGCGTGCGCTCTGCAAAGAGGACGAGGTGCAGGTCGACCGCCACCCTCTCCTTCCGAGCTACGCCACAAGTATAATGTGTTCTCCATAAGAAAGGCAAGGTCGATTAACGCCTTGCTCTTCAGAGAGATGCCGTAAAAATCCTACCGAGTGGAGAGCAGACCTCCCACTCGGGGGCTTAGCTGCAGCCCAAGCACTCGCCTAAGTTTTAAAAATCCTACCGAGTGGACAGCAGACCTCCCACTCGGGGGCTTAGCTGCAGCCCAGTGCTCGCCTAAGTTTTGAAAATCCTACCGAGTGGAGAGAAGACCTCCCACTCGGGGGCTTAGCTGCAGCCCAGTGCTTGCCTAAGTTTTGAAATTCCTACCGAGTGGAGAGCAGACCTCCCACTCGGGGGCTTAGCTGCAGCCCAGTGCTCGCCTAAGTTTTGAAAATCCTACGGAGTGGAGAGCAGACCTCCCACTCGGGGGCTTAGCTGCAGCCCAGTGCTTGCCTAAGTTTTGAAAATCCTACCGAGTGGAGAGCAGACCTCCCACTCGGGGCCTTAGCCGCAGCCCAGTGCCCGCCTAAGTGTATTGGGGAACAAGTCGATTGCAATAAGCACCACGCGTTTAGCCTGCAAAAGACACCTCAAACCAAAATGCAAACATATTCAACTTCGAATCCAAGTTCGGATAACACCTAACGGAACCGAAAGTCCTCAGGCGCTAAGCCTGTTAGGGTTTGACGGTTACAAAAATCACTCGGCATACCGAGGCAAATTTAAAGTATCAAGCTCAGAAGTTTTTTACCCCTCCTGTGGGGGGCTGGAAGGCGCAATGAACTCATCCAGGTCAATTCCGTCTGCAATCCGAGTGGCAGCGGCGATGAAGGTCTCCTTGAAAGATTGGAAGTCGTACTTCTTGGTGTTAGCCACCCTAAGGGCCGCCAGCTTGTCCTCTCGTGCATCCTTGCAGTGAACGCGGGCGAGACATAGGGCAACGTCTGCGCCACACCGGCGAAGACTTCTTCCACTCTGCACTAGACTTGGGACCGTGTTCATCGAGTCATCGAGACTCAAGGTCATTCTCGAGCGTCTCTCTAGGCCGAGTGTGGTGTCGATGCGGAAGTGGCGACCTTCAACCTTGCGAGATAATCGGCAGCGGCAAAGAACCCGAGATTCGAGCGAACACGTTCATGGCGACTTCATCCTTCACAGGAGAGTTGATGGGATCGAGTTTACTTCGATCGACCGATCTCCTCTTCAAAGTTCGACAAGATTCTGCAAGCACAAGCACCGAGTCAAGACGACAGTTGGATGGAAAGATCACAGTTAAAATATCTGTTTGATACAAAAGATTACCTTCAAGCATGAGGAACAGTTTCTTGGCGAGTCCGCCCAGATTAGCCTCCAGATCGTTCTTCTTTCCCACCAACTCGCTGGCCTTGTCGCTCAGGGCAATCTTATCACTTTTCAGTCGACTGACCTCTTTGTTGGCAGCATCAAGAGCAGCTTTCAGATTGGTGTTTTCTTCTTCAAGCTTGGTGACCGAAGCCAGCTTCTCATCTGCGAGCTTGGTTTTATCTAAAGCCGCTTTCTGCATTTCAGCCAGCTCAAGGTCTTTCTTTTTCAGGGCGTCCTTCACTTTGCCTACAAAGTTACAAAGGTCGGTCGAAAACAAATGAGGGCAAAGGCGATCGTGAAGGCCTCACCAAACATACCTTTAGCTTCCTCCTTCTCCTTCGTTAAGTTCTCCTGGGCCAGCTTCAGATCAAGCTCGAGCTGGATGTGTTTGTTCTCCAACTCAGTATAACGAGCCGTAAGGTCGCAAGATTTCTACGAAGAACCAATCGACAGATGTCAAAGACAATTCACTTCCGAGTGACCAAGGAGAAATCATACGTTTCTAAGACTACGGCCGAATACAAACATTCGACCATAGTCTCGGGGACTACACCCAGTGGGTGCACTCAGCATGCCCCCACTAGTTCTATCAAGTTAGAGTCGACCAGTCGACCAACAACAGCAAAAAAAAGAAACGGGAGATGTTCTTGATGTAGTCAATCGCGGCGATCGACCACGCCTCGGGGACTACACCCAGTGGGTGCACTCAGCGTGCCCCCACCAGTCTATGAATCCATTCGACCTAGTCGAATAAAGGAAAAACTTAAGACACAAAGACTATGGTCGACTGCCAGCAGTCCACCATAGCCTTGGGGACTACACCCAGTGGGTGCACTCAGCGTGCCCCCACTAACCCGGAATTTCAACCGACACACCCAGTGGGTGTAAGACAATCACTAGGAACTTCAGAAAGAAGAATTTTCAGATATCATATCCTAATAGAACAGGCGGTGACTGACTGACCTGAACATTACTCTGGAGAGCTGAACTGGCGTCATAGGCTGCCTGTCTGGCTTCTCGGATGACCTTCACTTTCTCCATCATAACTCCCGCCTGGCGTATCGCTTCTTTTGCAGCACTGGCTTGGCCTCCGGGACGTAGTGGGTCGAGAAAAGTGAAGGCTGTGCAGCACTCGACGACGGGGGACGAGCACTCATCAACGGCACCGCAAAGGATACGGTAGGCCGAGTGATGTTCTCTCCCTCCGTGACCAGTGTCTCGGGTGCTGGCACGTCTTGTGTCGCTTTACTAGCAGACGTTTTCCTGTTCCTCCTCAACTTCAGTGGTTCTTCATCGTCGTCGTCAGGAAGGTCAATAACGACGTTAGATGGAGCTATAGAAAAGAATCAAAATTAGAGACAACAAGCCAATCGGCTGTAAGCGGAATTATGAAGGACATACCAGGTTTAGAAGTGGCAGCGTCTTCCATCTCATGATCTTCAGCCCTGGTCGAAGTATCAGAAGTAGCAGCACTGCAATTCTAGAAGTCAGTCGGTTAACTCATGAGTCGACCAAAAATAAATTCATGTGGAACAAGAGGACTCAAGTAGCCCCATTACCCTGATATGTAGCCCCATTACCCTGATATGGTGGGAATCACCATCTTCATCTTCGGCAAGACCTTCGCTGGCTTCGACGACGCCAAGCGAGATTGCATCGGAGCTTTCTCAGTCGGCGCCGGAGAAGTGGTCCGAGGGCGCTTAGTCGACTGCGCGACAGTCGCGACCCCCTTACCACGCTCGATTGCAGGGTCATGGACGAGCTTCGAGCGTCTTTCCGAGCGAGGAGGTGCAACTTCCTCCTCCTCCTCCTCTTCTTCCTCCTCACCAGAGTCATCACCCTCATCATCATCATCAGCATCCGAATCCCACTCCTCCGGGCTTTCGCCCCCACTTCCTTCCTCCTCCTCAGTTGGCGTCTGCGCTCCATTGGGCATCCAGTATAACTCAGTGGTGGCCTGACAGACAACAGAACAAAACAAAGGTCAATTGACCAATTTGCAGCAAAGCAGAGTGAATAAAGCAAGATTACAATTGAGGATAAGTGGGCATTACTGTGTCCGGCGTGTAGGAATGGTCGAGTGGCGGTATCCTCCTGGCCCCTCGAGGGTTGTCCTTATTCCCTATGATTGCAGTCATCCACCTCTCCAGCGTAGCGTCGTCGACTGCTTCTGGATGGACCCGAGTCTCATCCTCGGTTCCACAATACGGCCATATCAGGTGGCCTCGGTACTGAAGCGGTTGGATGCGCCGTCTAAGGAAGACCTCTAGAAGGTCCGTACCCGTCAGTCCGTCCCGAACGAGCTGGACTACACGCTCCATCAACATTTTTACTTGGGCTTTCTCCTCAGGGAGCACCTTCAGAGAAGAGGGCTTGTTCACTCGGTCCATGGAAAACGGAGGGAGACCAGTCGACTGCCCCGGCGTCGACTCGTCTTGGCAGTAGAACCAAGTCGACTGCCATCCTCTGACCGACTCAGGAAGGGTCATGGCCGGAAAAGTACTCTTGCTCCTCATCTGAATCCCAAGACCCCCGCACATCTGAATAACCTTAGTCCTATCGTCATCCGGACTCGCCTTTTCACTTTATCATGTGGCGACGGTGAATATGTGCTTAAAGAGACCCAGTGTGGTTGACAACCCAGGAAGTTCTCACACATAGACACGAAGGCAGCAAGGTAGGCAATGGAATTTGGGTTGAAATGGTGGAGTTGCGCCCCAAAGAAATTCAAGAACCCACGGAAGAAAACACTCGGAGGCAGAGAGAACCCACGGTCTCGTGAGTAGCTAAAAACGCACTCACCCTCCTGCGGCTGCGGTTGCCACTCGGTCCCAGGAGCCTCGGCTGCCCGTGAGGATCAGGCCCTCGTTGGCCAGGTCATTGAGATCCGTCTCGGTGATGGTCGAGCGAATCCAATCCCCTTGGACCCAACCTTGCGGCAGGCGGGACCTTGACGAGGATCCGCCCTGACTGGACGCTCTCCCTTTCGCCTTCCCCGTCGCCGTCGCCTTCTTCGCGCACTCCAAGGCCGCCGTCTTCTCCTTCACCATTGTCGCCGGCGAAGCGCACGAGGAGTGGATGGGCGGAGACGAGAGCAGGCATTGTGGGCGGAGGTGGAGAGGACAGAAAGAGAAATTGGGAGGTACTGTTCAAAAACCCTCGCCCGGCGCCTTTCATAAGGACGCTTCCGCGTGGCTGACAAGTAGGCCCGGGCGATCCTATCACATCCCGAAACAGTCGCGCACGCGTGATATGTGGCGAAAAAGGTGGCACGAAAATCGAGGCGTCTACGCCTTATCCCATCCGAGCGCCGCGGTCCGCCCCGCTTCACGCGCTTCCCAAAATTTGGATCCCACAAAATCCGCTAATAGCAGATCAATCTGTCAGACAGTAGATTTCCTGCGATCCGTCGCTCGGGAGTTTACTAAGTTCAAAAGTTCACTCGACAGAAGAAGGAATGGATCAAGGCGACTGAAAGAAAAGTTGCTGCCATCAACAAAAAGATTATTGGTCAAAAATGAGACATGTTCAGAACACAAAAACAGGTCGGAAATATTATCAACTCCTTCCACACTCAAACCTCGATCCATTCGGGGGCTAATGATGAAGTCATGTACCTAGGGTAGGGTCACAGACCTGTCTTAAGTACCCTTCCCAAGGACATCCACAGAAGAAGCTGCCTTCCAGTCGACCAAGAGAGACTTCACTCGACGGACTCGAAGGACTCGACCATGAAGACTCACTCGACCACCAAGAGATCAAGAGCCACTCTGCATCCAGACGGTCTGTAATTAAGTAGTCTTTATGGTCATGATGACACTTGATGTAAGGCGTTACCAGTAACGCCAGGTCTTAATGTACATTGAACCCTCTGTAACGGGGGATGGCTGGGGTCCTGGCGAACTCTATATAAGCCACCCCCTCCTCTGGCACAAGGGTTCGCACCCCTGTAACCTACACACACATAAATCCAATCGACCGCCTCCGGGCTCCGAGACGTAGGGTTGTTACTTCCTCCGAGAAGGGCCTGAACTCATACATCCCTTGTCTGAACAACCGCTCCATAGCTAGGATCTTGCCTCTCCATACATACTCCCCATTCTACTGTCAGACTTAGAACCACGACATTGACCGATAAAGATCTTCGTAGAATATGTAGGAATCAATATGAGCATCCAGGTTCCGCTATTGGTTACTGACCGGAGATGAGTCTCGGTCATGTCTACATAGTTCTCGAACCTGTAGGGCCTGCACGCTTAACGTTCGGTGACGATCGGTATTATGAGTTTATGTGTTTCGATGTACCGAAGGTAGTTCGGAGTCCTGGATATGATCACGGACATGACGAGGAGTCTCGAAATGGTCGAGACATAAAGATCGATATATTGGATGACTATGTTTGGACATCGGAATGGTTCCAGATGAGTTCGGATATTTACCGGAGTACCGGGGGGTTACCGGAACCCCCCGAGAAGTATATGGGCCTTATTGAGCCATAGTGGGAGAGAGGAGAAGGGAGCCTAGGAGGGGGCGCCCCCCCCCCAAGCCTAATCCAAATTGGGGGGGGGGGCTTTCCTTCCCCCTCTCTCCCCATTCCTTCCTCTCCTAATCCAACTAGGGAAGGGGGGGAATCCTACTCCCGGTGGGAGTAGGACTCCCTTTGGGGCGCGCCATAGAGGGCCGGCCCTCCCCCTCCTCCACTCCTTTATATACGGGGAAGGGGGGCACCCCATGGACACACAATTTGATTGTTTAGTCGTGTGCGGTGCCCCCCTCCACCATATTCCACCTCGGTCATATCGTTGCAGTGCTTAGGCGAAGCCCTGCGCCGGTAGCTTCATCATCACCGTCATCACGCCGTCGTGCTGACGAAACTCTCCCTTGACCTCAGCTGGATCTAGAATTCGTGGGACGTCACCGAGCTGAACGTGTGCTGATCGCGGAGGTGCCGTATCTTCGGTGATAGGATCGGTCAGATCGTGAAGATGTTCGACTACATCAACCGCGTTGTCATAACGCTTCCGCTTACGGTCTATGAGGGTACGTAGACAACACTCCCCCCTCTCGTTGCTATGCATCACCTAGATAGATCTTGCGTGTGCGTAAGAATTTTTTTGAAATTACTGCGTTCCCCAACAGTATTCGCTAGCTTATTGATTTTCAAAGAAAATGGAAGTTTATTGACTTGCTGCTATTGTGTATTTAAATGCACTATTCTTTTTGTTACCTACTGTTATGAACTTCATGGCGGGCTGCTTTGTTCGTATAAGATGCATCAATTACTCGAAAGTCAAACATGCTCAAGTTTGATTTTTGAGTAGCGTACACCTTATACTCCTTTGTTGGTCCATTGTCAAGGATATCGAACGACATGCGCATGCAGCGTGGTTAGAGCATCTATAGCCGTCCCCTCAAATCCTTAATAAACGTTCGTGGACACGTCCGATTAGCACATGAACGAGAGAGAAGGAAAAAAATAACCCAACCAAACCTCTCATATCATTTCATATGCCCGGCTGTCGCCGAACCTTCATATTCAGAACATATATGTGGAGTATATAAGGCTCGCGAACACCGCCAGTCAGTTCACCACATAGGACGCGACCCACCATGACAACATTTTTGCATTCTTTATTCTTTCTTTTTTTTTCTCTCTCTTCGTCTCCATCAACACATGCATGTGGCCAGACATATAAGAAAGAAAATGAGAAGTATGATTGCATGCACGGACAAAAAAGGGCTCCAAAACCACTGTAAATTAGGCACGAGCTAACCTTTCCTCCCCTATCGGTAGGTGGCTAGGGAAAAGAGAAGCTTCTAGACACTCTGTGAGAGGGAGGTGGGCCATGTATCAACAAAGTAGTACAAATTTATATGCATCTATTGTACTTGCCGGCTATAAGGTTGACTACAGATGACGTGGCAAGATCATATAGCCAGCAGTGGGAAGTGCATGGGTTAACCCGGATACATATGAACCCATTTTGAAAAACACATTTCTAAATGCTAAAAAAATGAAAAACGCGGCATGATTATGTATTCATGTTCTATGTGCGCGCATAAAGTTTTACAAAAAAAATAAATTTTTTTGGCCTATACAAAAAAACAAAAAATTGTGTCGTGAAACGCTGTTTAGAAGCACTAAAATTTGTTTTTTTACGGAGGCAAAACAAAAAGATATTTTTTTTCACAAAACTTTGCGCCGCGCACACGCATTTGTGAATATGTATGCATGGATGTTTTTTTTGATTTTTTGAGATTTTGAAACGTACTTAAAATGCATTTTTTGAAAAGTGGGTACAGATGCCCCTGGATTCAGATCGTGCCCACTCAGCCAGCAGCTGGCTATATATAGGAGGGTCCATATATAGGAGTATTTTCAGAAGGAATGTGCCACGTGGCTGGCTGCATGCAGAAGGCTTCCTACAGTGATGGCTAGTTATTTTCAGAAGGAACGCGCCCTCTGGCCGGTTGAATGCAGGAGGCGAACAAACAGGGCAATAATCATGGAGTTAATCAAGGGAATTGATCACGCGTGAATAGCTCCACGTCTTGGTCGTGCGCAATAACCCCTCCGACTAAAATTCCCCTACAGAGGGAAGTATCAGCTTTCTACTAGGAGTTTCTATCCGAGTGGGTTAGCTAGTAGGTGTATATATACACGCGCAGTGTTTGCAACCAAACCGATCGATCGAGCATAGTAGTATCGTGAAAACTCCGGCGAGTTGTAAGCTTACGTGAGCACCGAGCGCAGACCCGCAGGGGCACACGCACGCACGTGCGATCGCGGGGAAGCAGCCATGAAGCGCCGTACCCAGGAGGTGCACGTCGCCGGCCGCACCGCGCACGCCACCGTGACCTCGCACCCCGCCGTCGCGCGCCGGTGGGTGCACACGACGCGGTGGCGCAACGGCGGCCGTCTCCGCTCCAGCGCCGGGCTCATCGTCGGCATGGGCGTCCAGTGGACCCCGCCCTTCCGCCGCCTGCCCGACGGCGCCGAGCCGCGGCCGGCCACGCTGCAGCTCTGCTGCGGGCGCCGGTGCCTCGTGTTCCAGATCGGGAAGGCCGGCGCCGGCGGCGTCCCTCTGATCCTCCGGCGTTTCCTGGAGGACGCGCGCGTGGATTTCTTCGGGTACAACGTCCTGTCCGACTGCCGCAAGCTGAGCGCCCACTACGGCCTGCGGGTGGCGTGCCCGCGAGAGCTGCGCCTGGTGACGGGCATGGGAAACGCATCGATGGAGAGCATGGCGGAGCAGGTCCTCGGATGGCGCGGGGTGAAGAAAGCGCAGCGGGTGGCCGTCGGCAACTGGGACGTCAGCACTCTATCGAAGAAGCAGGTGAGGTACGCGGCCACCGACGCCTTCGTCTCGTATTGCCTCGGCGCCAGCGCCAAGTGTTTGAAGTAACCGGAACTTGTAAGCTGGTTAACCTTTGTTAAGAGCAGGGCCAGCAGAGCAGCTTTTGGATCGCTAATCTACTTCAGATTACTTGCTTATTACTACTAGTTATTAGGCTACTCATCAACTAAGCGATCGTGTTGATCAATGTTTTAAGCAGCTATGTATTTCCGTCCGGGTGTACATACCCCAAATCTATTAGTATCAATGAAGATTATGTGTCCATTATATCTCTATTATTTGTCTCTTTACCTTTTCACGTTTATTATTACTGTTATTATTCGAGCGATCGGAATTTTTAGTCGCATCGATTGATTCACAGCAAGAGATTCCAGTTGAGGCGGAGACGGTGACTTGGCCACCGTGGCGTCACTGACAAGGGTGAGCTAGTAACGAGCCGTAGATCGGCAAAGACGACGTCGTTGGTGAAGGCGGGTGGAGATAGGGTCGCCGGCACTTGAGAGGAGAGCGGTGGGGTTCAGAGGGGTGTCTAGGACGGCAGCGGCTCGACGAACAAAAAGTACGTCAGGGGATCCGGCTCCAACAAAAAGGTGTGGTCATGATCGCTGAGATTCGGGCAGCGTTGTGTCAATCCGCAGACCATCTGCACCAGCTGCATACTTATACAGGTCATTTGACCGTTCTAATTGAGTAGTCTGTAGAATAGACAGATGGTGATAGGCCTGTGTTGGATAGACAGATGGCAGTATAGGCAGGCTACTGTCGAAGCGAAACTGCTCCACGCACGAACTTTGTGCCCGATGTGTGCACGACGTGCAATCCAGCGCCTGGTGGCCTTGTCAGTCATATGCATGTCACTTCTCCTGTCGAAAAGACCTCATAGGTGACGCAGGCGCCGTGTCTGTGTCTCGTAGACGTCAATGTCGTACCGCGCCGCTCGTTGCCATGGATAAATTAAAAATTAATCTCGACGCTGCCCGTATGTCAGAGGAACAAGGTGGCCCGGTGGAACCCTTCCCGTCCCACTAACATGATTTTTTTTTTCTATTTTTCATCTAATTCTATTTTCTATTATATATCACCACGTAAATAAAGCCTCATATAACTTAACAGCATCATTTCATGTATGAAATTGCTTACCACACGTACCATGTGGTTCCCACGAACATGATGATAGGTCAAAGTTAAGTAGGTAGGGTATTAACAAACTCAGCCACGAATCGTAAATAAGCGAAGTGACTGACGAATATTCGAGGCCTTGATAATTTTGCATATCATCTAAGATATCGAAATAATAATACTCTCTCCGTTTCAAAAAATTTGTCTTAGATTTGTAGAGGATATAACGGAAAGACAACGAGTTTTTGGCACACCACTTGGCTGGGTTCGACGCCGCTGAAGCTCGTCTTTCCAAACCTGTTCACACACTCATGAAGGAAGAACCGAACTGTGGCCCAGGCTATTGATATCAGACCTAGCACATGGTGACACTAGCCCTCTGATAAGATGCAATCACCCTGCATCGGCTAATTCAGCAGCAACAAATCACAGACACCCATGATCAGATCCGATGGGACTTCGAAGGCTTTGGGCAATACAGTTCCCGCTCGGCTTACGCTTTGCAATTCCTGGGATCATCGACCAGCCAGTTTCGCAGTTTGATCTGGGATACATGGGCTCTGGCAAAGCTCAAATTTTTTGCCTGGCTTCACCGAGATCGCCTGTGGTGTAATGATCGTTTTCAGCATAGAGGATGGAGCAACAACTATTTCTGCCAGCTATGCCGAAGAAACTTGGAGAGCTCAGATCACCTGTTCTGGGAATGCAGCTAAATGAAGACCATCTGGACCAACCTGTCTACCTGGCATCAGTGTCATGCGCTTCAGCCAGCGATCTGAAGCCAGAGCACCAACTCTCCGGAGAAGGTAGCAACCATGGTAGAAACAGCACAACCGGAGTTGAGGAAAGAAGTCAAATCTTTGGTGATGCTAGTTCTATGGAAAGTTCGGCAAGAAAGAAACAGTTGCACCTTCAGAGACAAAGAAGCAAATGAAAGGGACGTGCTAAATGCTATCCGGCGAAACTTTAGCTTGTGGCGGCAATGTAGCGTTAGGTTTTTATAGAGCCCCTTCGGGGACCCGCCCTGAGTAGTAGGCCGACAATTGTGCCTTCGGCACCCTTCTCTTATTTTCTTTTTCTTCTATTCATTATCTATGGATCACCGCCTTTGTCACTTTTCCAACTGCGCCCTGCTTAATATCAATGAAACATCAGCCAAGGCTGGCCCTTTAAAATAAAATAATATAATATAACTATATAATACTAGTATGTGTGTCTTTACGTTGCAAAGTGATTTCGGTGAAAATAAGTCATCAAAATGCCTGGAGAAATGATTCAACACAATAACGATCACATGAATATGTAATTTGCACAAAAATTAGGGTACCTATTGCGGAAAATATATAGATGAACCAGGGTACATATGAAATCGCCTTGGAAACACATTTCTAAATCCTCAATTTTTTCCAAAAAAGCTGCCCGTGTACATCTCCATGTTCTATCTGTGCACAGAAACTTTCATGGAAAAACAAAAAAAAATTGCATGTGCAAAAAAGACAAAACAACATGTCGTAAAATGCTACTTAGAAGCACTGGAATTTGTCTTTTATGCGGAGGCAAAATAAAAAGACATTTTTCAGTAAAACTTTGTATCGCGCATATATATTGCGAAGATGTATGCGTGAAATTTTATTTGGTATTTTTTCACATTTTAACACACGTTCAAAATGCATTTTTAAGAACAGGTCCATATGTATGTACGTACCTAGGTTCAGGTAGTGCCTCCTCTACCTGTGGCTATGTTTTACTGTAGCATTCATTACATCTCTGCACCGAGAATTGCACGTGAGACAGGTTCATATGTGTGCTATGCGCTGGTTTGATTTGTTTACCTTTTAAAAAAATATTCTTATTTTTCACCTCTTGTCAGACTAAGTGGTACAGATCCCACTTGTGTCTCCAACCACACGTGCCACGTAGCTCTGCGGGCGTCTTTAGTAAAACAATTTGTACTGCTACAGTCGATTCGATTATGGCATGGTGTGACTCTGTTCGCTCCAAAGAACTGACATGCAGTGAGGTCGCTACTCGGTACATACTCCTAGATGCTTCTAGAGTGACGCAGATAACACTGTGCTACTGTAGCAGCGAATCCCTGCATTATAAGCCGTCGGATGGAGCCCAATGAACGGCCAGGAATGCATTTCGATGCCTGAAATCAAACTTTTAAAATTGGTACACTATATAGTAGTATAGAAAAAAAGGGGGAGCGCTACGCGTCTACCGGCAGACGTTTACTAAACATCCACCACCTCAATAGTCGCACGCGGCTCGTCGCCGTCCCGACACACTAATTCCTGAAACAAATAACCAGTTGCAGAAACAACGGCCGCATTGCAGAAACAATCCCGAAACAACGATTGCATTGCAGAAACAATTTCTGAAACAACGACCACGTTGCAGAAGCAATTCCTGATACAACGGCTGCGTTGCAGAAACAACTACCATGTTGCAAAAATTTAGAGATTGCAGAAACAATTCCTGAAACAACGGCTGCGTTGCAGAAACAATTCCTGAAACAATGGCTGCGTTGCAGAAACAACTACCATGTTGCAGAAACTTTGAAGATCCACCCTCGAACACCCGCACACGAAAAGCGGCGGTGCCTCCAGCATCTCTTCAGAAAAGCTCCGATGTGGGTGTCTCCAACATCTCCGAGCAGGTCCCTGATTGTGTGCGTAATGGAGAAGGATGGGTCGCTGGGGATGGAAGAAAAAAGGCAAAAAGAAAACAAAAGATATGGATGGGGACAGTCGGATGAGAAGATAAGGCAGGATGCAAAGCGGTGCACGCCCACTGGGACACGCGTCGTCCGTGGGAGACGGCGGACGAGTGAGAGAAAATCTGCCGGTTGACACCAAGCGTTTTCCATAAAAAAGGCACTCACCAATCAAAAAATACTCGAAAATAAATCCTAGGAGTTTTACCAGAAAAGATAATAAATACTTACACTTTTAACACCAGGGCAGAAATAAAATACTCCTAGGAGTTTTGTAGAGGGAGTTTTACTAGGAGTTTTCTTTACGCGCTTTGAGGATTGTAAAACTCCTTGGAGTTTTGAGGAGTAATTTCTTTTGAGTAATTATTACTCCTAGTTATTTACACGTTGATGACGGTGTTTTACCGCATCAGCGATGCATTCGTGCATGGGCTGATGTGACTGAAGTGTATGAGAAAAGTAGCCCAGTACCCAGTAGGAGCATGGTAAGATTCGGAAGCAACAAGCTTTCCAAGCAGTGCAACAGTCCACGCTGCTCCCACATAAAATTTACAGTCCTCGCATGGTAAAGCTGTATGGTCACATCCTATCTTTGGTAGCTACACAGCTTACAAACCGTAGCTACACCTTAGCTGCGGTGATTTTCGGTCCGCTGATGCATGAGATCCACTCATGAATGATACGTGGAGCTACAAACACTAGTCACATCACCGCCAATGAGACAAGCATTAGCCAGATTTTATGTGACCGCTCAGCATCATAGATGGTGTGCTCCGCCTTAAATTCGTCATTGGGGTCCCGTGACAAGGCTGTGATATCCGACGGGGGCCATGCACCCATCACCGTTGGACAATTTTATCAGGAACAACGCAAGCGCCGAAGATACGGCGGTCAGGTATTACTGAGATAGAAATTTGTTTGAGCAGCGTGTTCGACAGTTCAGATTCAATACGATTTTTTCATGCTCGTTTCATTCACGTCTACGGTTTTACTTACAGGAGGGCAATCGGTGTACTTGTAGAAAGAAATGGGAAGGCTCGTGCAGGTGCAGAACGAGGACAAATATAGGCTCTCCGGTTATGCATGACCTCATCCCTCTGCGCAGCCCAGTGGCAATCTGGCAATGCACCGATCAACCTTTCAAAGAGTCCCATGCGTGTCGCATGGTCACCTCTGTATCACCGTTTATGATTATTTTTTTCCGGAAGAACCCCAATTTGTACCATCGACGGAGTACAATGGATCTTACTATGTCTTGTTGGCGTCGCCTCTTGCACTGTTCGTTGCGTGTTGCCCTTATCTTTTGTCTGTCAGTGTCACATCTGTCAAAATGGGTTGGCACACGTACGAGCATGCCCAACCAGGGACGAATTCACTGTTTTTACCTTGTCACAGTTATTAGTCTAAAACTGAACCGGACGTGAAAGTATTTCATGATTTGACCCTTTTAGCAACGTCAGAGGCCGCGGCGTTTCGGGTGAACATAGAAACGCCGACCAAGCTAGCGTTGCCGGCCAACACAGAAACGCCGTGGCAGCTAGCGTTTTTTCCCTGGCCCACAGTCAGTCCGAACCCGTTGTTTTCGCTGACGTGGCACATGTGAAACGCCAATGACCCTGGCGTTTCTGGACTGGATAAGTTATCTTGGCGGCGGGCATGGGGCCTAACCCCATCCACTCGCGATCGCCTTGGTCGGGCATCTCTTGACGAACTGGCGGCCGCCCCTTCCCTCTTCTTCACCAAATCCTCCCCAGATCTGCTATATTGACCATCAAAACGAGTAGATCGAAGCACCCCCGAGTTGCTTGAGGTATTCTCTTCCCAATCCTCCATTTATTTTCAGTCAAGATTGGCTACTGTAGATGCATTTTTTTCAAACATGGTGGAACCCTAAGATGAGTTATTAGTGATTTGTTTGATGAATATTTTGGGGATATACTGTTGAAGTATTATTAGTTAACTTGTATAGTATTGGATTTAGAGAGAGCCCATTTTTTAGGATTAGGTTGAACCTATCATTTGTTAATAATTAGTTGTGATAGATTTTTTTAGGATAAAATAGGTTGAAAAGAATTGGTGTTGGTAATGTGGTTCGTGATTTATATCTTAGGGATAATTTGTAGTAGTTCTCACACAATTTTGTATATGATGTGGTCATAATTTTAAGCATATATCATAACAAATTCATGTACCTTATTTTGTAGGATGTTTGAGCCGGATAAATATCCCGGCCTTGATGATTATTACGAGGAGAAGCATCGTGTTGTGCTTGTGGAAAGAGAGGAGGTAATTATGTATC
Organism: Aegilops speltoides; assembly: GCA_021437245.1. Classification (NCBI taxonomy): domain Eukaryota; kingdom Viridiplantae; phylum Streptophyta; class Magnoliopsida; order Poales; family Poaceae; genus Aegilops; species Aegilops speltoides. The sequence continues at coordinate 395,163,658 of CM038141.1, forward strand.
TACATTGTCGATTCTCATATTGTGAGTATATTGTGAGTAGTTTAGAGAAGTATATAAATTGTGCGTGTGATTTTTGTAGGTTCCTCCAGTACTACGGTTGAGAGGCCACAACCCACGTGAGTCACTTGTGTATGACCGTCGCTACGAGCCTTATTTTAGAAGAATGGATCTTCTCCCGTTTGTGCTCAACTTTAAAGGCACGCCACCATGGCTGAACTCGACGGCCATTACCGCCCTTACGGACCGTTGGAGGCCGGAGACGCACTCTTTTCACCTTGCTCTTGGTGAGATGACCGTCACTTTAGAGGATATTGCGATGATCTCCGGTCTTCCGATCGAGGGCAGAGCTCTTACCGGGAAGGTGAAGTCCGAGGAGTGGCGACAAAGGGTTGCAGGTTTGGTTGGTGTTGAACCTCCCCCGTGGATTCATGAAACAAAGAAGGATCCTAGGCCATCTGGTGTTTTGTTCTCGTGGCTACAAGAACATTTTTACGAGTGCCCAGAGAATGCCAGTCCGGCTGTTGTGGAGAGGTACGCCAGGGCTTACTTATGGAATCTTTTGACCCAAGTGGTGTTTCCTAACGGCACGGGAGACACAGCCTCGTGGATGTTCTTGGACCCTCTTCAGAATCGCGGATGTTAAGTGGAGTTGGGGTCGGCGGCACTAGCCTTCTTGTACCGTCGGTAATGCTAATTTGATGAATTTTCATTATATGAAAGAGTTTTTGCATGTCATTATTTAATGTGTATAAAATGTGCAGTTGGACGGAGCATGCATGAGGAGTAAGCAAATCTTGTCTTGGTGGTTTTGTTTGGGCCCTCTGATTTGGATGTGGGGCGTATCCTGTGGGTCGTAACTTGACCATTGCCGGAAGAACCTTGGGAGTGGCCTTTTGACGGGATGAGGAGCGGTATCCCACTATCGCATACACGTGGGCTAATGTCCAAGTGTCTAGTATTGCAGCCATGGGGCGGTACAAGGCATACATAAGCGAGCTTGACATGCTTACTTACAACCAGGTAATTATCAAATGCCTTGCCATCAATTCAGATTTTTTGTTGTTGTGCATGAGCTAGTGACATGTTGTGATGTAGGTTAATTGGAGGCCGTACATGGTACTTAGGCAGTTCCCTTTGAGCAATATGTGCTTTCGTGACCAACATCTTTGGCATGTGCGTTGCCCCATGATATGCTTTTTTGCGGTGGAGTGGCATCTTTCACATCGTGTTTCGAAGCAATTTGGAGTACAACAACGCACCCCACCGGATTATGTTGAGACAAGTGTGGTGCTACATAGGTGAGAGTTTTTGTACCATATGTTGATCAATGTGTAACCACTGAAAAATGAAATTGATACCGATACTTCTCATGCTTTGTAGGACGAGCCGGCAACACAACAAGAATGTCATTAATTGGGAGGATCACCATCTTATGTGGGTGGACATGTGGAATGCTCAGAGGAATGCCCGAGTTGAAGATGATCACACACGACAACGACGAGGGGCATATTTAAGGCATTTGGAGTGGCCGCCAAAGAGTCTGAGTTATCCTTAAGGGTGCTTGGACTCGTGCCGATTGCTTGGAACTAATGCCAAGTGGGGCTGTTGATGGTGCATTCAACAACTCTATTAGGGAGACCATTGGAGCGCACCTAGATTATGGCCCTCTGCATGACCGAGTGGTATGCCTTTTTGTCTCTTTTTTGAACATGTGTCATTTCTTCATGAGTGGTGTGTCACTTAAGTTTTATTCAGGGCACGGAGCTATGGAGATGTACCAATGACAGCAATGAAGGAAATATGCCCTAGAGGCAATAATAAAGTTATTATTTATTTCCTCATATCATGATAAATGTTTATTATTCATGCTAGAATTGTATTAACCGGAAACATAATATATGTGTGAATACATAGACAAAACTATGGTCACTAGTATGCCTCTACTTGACTAGCTCATTAATCAAAGATGGTTATGTTTCTTGACCATAGACATGTGTTGTCATTTGATTAGTGGGATCACATCATTAGAAGAATGATGTGATTGACATGACCCATTCTGTTAGCCTAGCACTTGATCGTTTAGTATACTGCTATTGCTTTCGTCATGACTTATACAAAGTTCCTGCAACTATGAGATTGTGCAACTCCCGTTTACCGGAAGAACACTTTGTGTGCTACCAAACGTCACAACGTAACTGGGTGATTATAAAGGTGCTCTACAGGTGTTTCCGAAGGTACATGTTGAGTTGGCATAATTCGAGATTAGGATTTGTCACTCCGATTGTCGGAGAGGTATCTCTGGGCCCTCTCGGTAATACTCATCACCTAAGCCTTGCAAGCATGTAACTAATGAGTTAGTTATGAGATGACGTATTAAGCGAGTAAAGAGACTTGTCGAACGAGATTGAACTAGGTATTGGATACCGACGATCAAATCTCGGGCAAGTAACATACCGATGACAAAGGGAACAAAGTATGTTGTTATGCGGTTTGACCGATAAAGATCTTCGTAGAATATGTAGGAACCAATATGGGCATCCAGGTCCCGCTATTGGTTATTGACCGGAGACATGTCTCGGTCATGTCTACATTGTTCTCGAACCGTAGGGTCCGCACGCTTAAGGTTTCGATGATGCTTATATTATGAGTTTATGTATTTTGATGTACGAAGGTTGTTCGAGTCCGGATGTGATCACGGACATGACGAGGAGTCTCGAAATGGTCGAGACATAAAGATTGATATATTGGACGGATATATTTGGACACCGAAAGGTTCCGGAGAGTTTGGGAATATCTGAGCTCGGGGAGGTTACCGAACCCCCGTAAGTATAAGGGCCTTATTGGGCCTTAGTGGAAAGGAGGAGAAGGAGCAAGGAGGGGCGCCCCAAGCCCAATCCGAATTGGGAGGCGGCCCCCCCTTCTTCTCTCCTCCCCCTCTTCCTTCCTTCTCCTACTCCGAATAGGAAGGGGGGCAAACCTACTTGGAGTAGGATTTCCCCCCTAGGGCGCGCCACCCCTTGGGCGGCCTCCTCCTCCCTCCCTCCTTTATATCTGGGGTAGGGGGCACCCTAGACACACAAGTTGATCATTGAGATCGTTCCTTAGCCGTGTGCGGTGCCCCTCCACGATATTACACCTCGGTCATATTGTAGCGGTGCTTAGGCGAAGCCTGCGACAGAGAACATCAAGATCGCCACCACGCCGTCGTCTTGTGGAACTCCTCCAGCGCCTCTGCTGGATCGAGAGATCGGGTGCGTCATCGAGCTGTCGTGTGTCAAGAACTCGGAGGTGCCGAGTAACGGTGCTTGGATCGGTTGGACCGGAGGACGTCGACTACTTCCTCTACGTTGCGTCAACGCTTCCGCTTCGGTCTCGAGGGTGCGTAGACAACACTCTCCCTCTCGTTGCTATGCATCACCATGATCTTGCGTGTGCGTAGGAATTTTTTGAAATTACTACGTTCCCCAACAAAGGCATCCGAGCCTAGGTTTTATGTGTTGATGTTATATGCACGAGTAGAACACAAGTGAGTTGTGGACGATATAAGTCATACTGCCTACCAAAGATGTCATACTTTGGTTCAGCGGTATTGTTGGATGAAGCGGCCCGGACCGACATTACGCGTACGCTTACGCGAGACTGGTTCTACCGACGTGCTTTGCACATAGGTGGCTGGCGGGTGTCAGTTTCTCCAACTTTAGTTGAACCGAGTGTGGCTACGCCGGTCCTTGTGAAGGTTAAAACGGAGTCTATTTGACAAACTATCGTTGTGGTTTTGATGCGTAGGTAAGAACGGTTCTTGCTAAGCCCGTAGCAGCCACGTAAAATTTGCAACAACAAAGTAGAGGACGTCTAACTTGTTTTTGCTGGGCATGTTGTGATGTGATATGGTCAAGACGTGATGCTATATTTTATTGTATGAGATGATCATGTTTTGTAACCGAAGTTATCGGCGACTGGCAGGAGCCATATGGTTGTCGCTTTATTGTATGAAATGCAAACGCCCTGTAATTGCTTTACTTTATCACTAAGCGGTAGCGATAGTCGTAGAAGCAATAGATGGCGTAACAACAACGATGCTACGATGAAGATCAAGGTGTCGCGCCGGTGACGATGGTGATCACGACGGTGCTTCGGAGATGGAGATCACAAGCACAAGATGATGATGGCCATATCATATCACTTATATTGATTGCATGTGATGTTTATCCTTTATGCATCTTATCTTGCTTTGATTGACGGTAGCATTTTAAGATGATCTCTCACTAAATTATCAAGAAGTGTTCTCCCTGAGTATGCACCGTTGCCAAAGTTCGTCGTGCCGAGACACCACGTGATGATCGGGTGTGATAAGCTCTCGTCCATCTACAACGGGTGCAAGCCAGTTTTGCACACGCAGAATACTCGAGTTAAACTTGACGAGCCTAGCATATGCGAGATATGGCCTCGGAACACGAGACCGAAAGGTCGGCGTGAATCATATAGTAGATATGATCAACATAATGATGTTCACCATTGAAAACTACTCCATCTCACGTGATGATCGGTTATGGTTTAGTTGATTTGGATCACGTGATCACTTAGATGACTAGAGAGATGTCTGTCTAAGTGGGAGTTCTTAAGTAATATGATTAATTGAACTTAAATTTATCATGAACTTAGTACCGATAGTATCTTGCTTGTCTATGTTTGTTTGTAGATAGATGGCTCGTCTTGTTGTTCCGTTGAATTTTAATGCGTTCCTTGAGAAAGCAAAGTTGAAAGATGATGGTAGCAATTACACGGATCGGGTCCGTAACTCGAGGATTATCCTCATTGCTGCATGTAAGAGTTACGCCCCGAAGCACCGCTGGGTGCCAACTTCTTCTTGATGTAACCGACGACGTTAAGAACGTCTGGCGAGCAAAGCGATGACTACTCTATAGTTCATGTGCCATGCTTTACGGCTTAGAACCGGGTCTTCAACGACGTTTTGAGCGTCATGGAGCATATGAGATGTTCCAGAGTTGAAGTTAATATTTCAAGCAAATGCCCGGATTGAGAGATATGAAGTCTCCAATAAGTTCTACAGCTGCAAGATGGAGGAGAATAGTTCTCACGGTGAACATATACTCGAATGTCTGGGTATAACAATCACTTGATTCAACTGGGAGTTAATCTTCCTGATGATAGTGTCATTGACAGAATTCTTCAATCACTGCCACCAAGCTACAAGACCTTTGTGATGAACTATAATATGTAAGGGATGAACAAGACTATTCCCAAGCTCTTCGCGATGCTAAAAGCCGCGGAGGTAGAAATCAAGAAGGAGCATCAAGTGTTGATGGTCAACAAGACCACTAGTTTCAAGAAAAAGGGCAAAGGGAAGAAGAAGGGAACTTCAAAAGAACGACAAGCAAGTTGCTGCTCAAGAGAAGAAACCTAAGTCTGGACCTAAGCCTGAAATCGAGTGCTTCTCTCGCAAGCGATCGACATCGAAGTGGAACTGCCCCAAGTATTTGGCGGATAAGAAGGATGGCAAAGTAAACAAAGGTATATGTGATATACATGTTATTGATGTGTACCTAACTAGAGCTCGTAGTAGCACTGGGTATTTGATACTGGTTCTTGCTAATATTTGCAACTCAAACAGGACTACTGGAATAAGCGAGCATCGCCAAGGACGAGGTGACGATGCGCGTGGGAAAGCGGTTCCAAAGTCGATGTGATCGCCGTCGACACGCTACCTCTACATCTACCATCGGGATTAGTTTTAGACCTGAATAATTGTTATTTGGTGCTGCGTTGAGCATGAACATTGTATCTGGATCTTGTTTGATGCGAGACGGTTATTCATTTAAATCGAGAATAATGGTTGTTCTATTTATATGAGTAATATCTTTTATGGTCATGCACCCTTGAAGAGTGGTCTATTTTTATTGAATCTCGATAGTAGTGATACACATATTCATAATGTTGAAGCCAAAAGATGCAGAGTTGATAATGATAGTGCAACTTATTTGTGGCACTGCCGTTTGGGTCATATCGGTGTAAAACGCATTAAGAAACTCCATACTGATGGACTTCTGGAATCACTTGATTATGAATCACTTGGTACTTGCGAACCGTGCCTTATGGGCAAGATGACTAAAACACCGTTCTCCGGTACTATGGAGAGAGCAACAGATTTGTTGGAAATCATACATATAGATGTATGTGGTCCGATGAATGTTGAGGCTCGTGGCGGATATCGTTATTTTCTCACCTTCACAGATGATTTAAGCAGATATGGGTATATCTACTTAATGAAGCACAAGTCTGAAACATTTGAAAAGTTCAAAGAATTTCAGAGTGAAGTGGAGAATCATCGTAACATGAAAATAAAAATTCTGCGATCTGATCGTGGAGGAGAATATTTGAGTTACGAGTTTGGTTTACATTTGAAACAATACGGAATAGTTTCGCAACTCGCGCCACCTGGAACACCACAATGAAATGGTGTGTCCGAACGTCGTAATCGTACTTTACTTGATATGGTGCGATCTATGATGTCTCTTACCGATTTACCGCTATCATTTTGGGGTTATGCTTTAGAGACGGCCGCATTCACATTAAATAGGGCACCATCAAAATCCGTTGAGACGACGCCTTATGAACTGTGGTTTGGCAAGAAACCAAAGTTGTCGTTTCTTAAAGTTTGGGGCTGCGATGCTTATGTGAAGAAACTTCAACCAGATAAGCTCGAACCCAAATCGGAGGAATGTGTCTTCATAGGATACCCAAAAGAGACTGTTTGGTACACCTTCTATCACAGATCCGAAGGCAAGACATTCGTTGCTAAGAATGGATCCTTTCTAGAGAAGGAGTTTCTCTCGAAAGAAGTGAGTGGGAGGAAAGTAGAACTTGATGAGATAATCAGATCTACTCCCTTATTGAAGGTAGTTCATCACGAGAACCGGTTCCGTGACAACTACACCAATTAGTGAGGAAGCTAATGATATTGATCATGAAACTTCAGATCAAGTTTCTCTCGAACCTCGTGGGTCTACGAGTAAGATCCGCACTGAGTGGTACGGTAATCCTATTCGGAAGTCATGTTACTTGACCATGATGAACCTACGAACTATGAGGAAGCAATGATGAGCCCAGTTCATAAAATGGCTGGAGGCCATGAAATCTGAGATAGGATCCATGTATGAAAACAAAGTATGGACTTTGGTTGACTTGCCCGATGATCGGCAAGCCATTGAAAATAAATGGATCTTTAAGAAGAAGACTGACGATGATGGTAATGTTACTGTCTATAAAGCTCGACTTGTTGCGAAAGGTTTTCGACAAGTTCAAGGGGTTGACTACGATGAGACTTTCTCACCCGTAGCGATGCTTAAGTTTGTCCGAATCATGTTGGCCATTGCTGCATTTCATGATTATGAAATTTGGCAAATGGATGTCAAGACTGCATTCTTGAATGGATTTCTAGAAGAAGAGTTGTATATGATGCAGCCAGAAGGTTTTGTTGATCCAAAAGGTGCTGACAAAGTGTGCAAGATCCAGCGTTCCATTTATGGACTGGTGCGAGCATCTCGGAGTTGGAATAAACGTTTTGATAGTGTGATCAAGGCATATGGTTTTATACAGACTTTTGGAGAAGCCTGTAGCATTTCTAGTTTTATATGTTGATGACATATTATTAATTGGAAATGATATAGAATTTCTGGATAGCATAAAGGGATACTTGAATAAAAGTTTTTCGATGAAAGACCTCGGTGAAGCTGCTTACATATTAGGCATCAAGATCTATAGAGATAGATCAAGACGCTTAATAGGACTTTCACAAAGCACATACCTTGACAAAATATTGAAAAAGTTCAATATGGATCGAGCAAAGAAAGGATTCTTGCACGTGCTACAAGGTGTGAAGTTGAGTTGAACTCAATGCCCGACCACAACGTAAGATAGAGAGAAAATGAAAATGTTCCTATGCTTCAGCCATAGGCTCTATCATGTATGCAATGCTGTGTACCAGACCGACGTATGCTTAGCAATAAGCTTAGCAGAAGGTACCAAAGTAATCCAGAGTGGATCATCGGACAGCGGTCAAGAACATCCTGAAATACCTGAAAAGGACTAAGGATATGTTTCTCGTATATGGAGGTGACAAAGAGCTAGTCATAAATGGTTACGTCGATGCAAGCTTTGACACTGATCCGGACGATTCTAAATCGCAAACCGGATACGTGTTTATATTAAACGGTGGAGCTGTAAGTTGGTGCAGTTCTAAACAAAGCGTCGTGGCGGGATCTACATGTGAAGCGAGTACATAGCTGCTTCAAGCAGCAAATGAAGGAGTCTCGATGAAGGAGTTCATTTCCGATCTAGGTGTAATACCTAGTGCATCGGGACCAATGAAGATCTTCGTGACAATCTTCGTGCAATTGCTTTAGCAAAGGAATCCAGATTTCACAAGAGGACCAAGCACATCAAGAGACGCTTCAATTCCATTCGGGACCAAGTCCAAGTGGGAGACATAGAAATTTGCAAGATACATACGGATCTGAATGTTGCGAACCGTTGACTAAGCCTCTCTCACGAGCAAAACATGATCAGCACCAAGACTCCATGGGTGTTAGAATCATTACTATGTAATCTAGATTATTGACTCTAGTGCAAGTGGGAGACTGAAGGAAATATGCCCTAGAGGAAATAATAAAGTTATTATTTATTTCCTCATATCATGGTAAATGTTTATTATTCATGCTAGAATTGTATTAACCGGAAACATAATACATGTGTGAATACATAGACAAAACTATGGTCACTAGTATGCCTCTACTTGACTAGCTCATTAATCAAAGATGGTTATGTTTCTTGACCATAGACATGTGTTGTCATTTGATTAGTGGGATCACATCATTAGAAGAATGATGTGATTGACATGACCCATTCATTAGCCTAGCACTTGATCGCTTAGTATACTTGCTATTGCTTTCGTCATGACTTATACAAAGTTCACGCAACTATGAGATTGTGCAACTCCGCTTATCGGAAGAACACTTTGTGTGCTACCAAACGTCACAACGTGAATCGGGTGATTATAAAGGTGCTCTACAGGGTGTTTCGAAGGTACATGTTGAGTTGGCATAATTCGAGATTAGGATTTGTCACTCCGATTGTCGGAGAGGTATCTCTGGGCCCTCTCGGTAATACTCATCACCTAAGCCTTGCAAGCATGTAACTAATGAGTTAGTTATGAGATGACGTATTCTGAGCGAGTAAAGAGACTTGTCGGTAACGAGATTGAACTAGGTATTGGATACCGACGATCAAATCTCGGGCAAGTAACATACCGATGACAAAGGAACAAAGTATGTTGTTATGCGGTTTGACCGATAAAGATCTTCGTAGAATATGTAGGAACCAATATGGGCATCCAGGTCCCGCTATTGGTTATTGACCGGAGACATGTCTCGGTCATGTCTACATTGTTCTCGAACCGTAGGGTCCGCACGCTTAAGGTTTCGATGACAGTTATATTATGAGTTTATGTATTTTGATGTAACGAAGGTTGTTCGGAGTCCCGGATGTGATCACGGACATGACGAGGAGTCTCGAAATGGTCGAGACATAAAGATTGATATATTGGACGGATATATTTGGACACCGGAAAGGTTCCGGGAGAGTTTGGGAATATACCGGAGCTCCGGGAGGTTACCGGAACCCCCCGGTAAGTATATGGGCCTTATTGGGCCTTAGTGGAAAGGGAGGGAGAAGGAGCAAGGGAGGGGGTGCGCCCCCCCCCCAAGCCCAATCCGAATTGGGAGGGGGGCCGGCCGCCCCTTTCCTTCTCTCCTCCCCCCTCTTCCTTCCTTCTCCTACTCCGAATAGGAAAGGGGGGGGGCAAACCTACTTGGAGTAGGATTGCCCCCCCTAGGGCACGCCACCCCTTGGGCCGGCCTCCTCCTCCTCCCTCCTTTATATACGGGGGTAGGGGCACCCTAGACACATAAGTTGATCATTGAGATCGTTCCTTAGCCGTGTGCGGTGCCCCCCTCCACGATATTACACCTCGGTCATATTGTAGCGGTGCTTAGGCGAAGCCTCGCGACAGAGAACATCAAGATCGTCCACCACGCCGTCGTCTTGACGGAACTCCTCCCGCGCCTCTGCTGGATCGGAGATCGGGTGCGCCATCGAGTTGTACGTGTGTCAAGAACTCGGAGGTGCCGGAGTAACGGTCCTTGGATCGGTTGGACCGGGAGGACGTACGACTACTTCCTCTACGTTGCGTCAACGCTTCCGCTTTGGTCTACGAGGGTACGTAGACAACACTCTCCCCTCTCGTTGCTATGCATCACCATGATCTTGCGTGTGCGTAGGAAATTTTTTGAAATTAGTACGTTCCCCTACAAGCAATATGGTGCTTGACCGCGCACCTGGTAGAGAAACGGACGGTCTCGTTAGGAGTACTCTACACGTTAGAGGCCTTTTTAATATGAACATAAAGGAGTACACATAGAGGAGTCCAAAGCAATTGTGACATCACATTGTTCATCACATAAAGGAGTATACATAGAGGAGTCCAAAGCAATTGTGACATCACATTGTTCATCACATAAAGGAGTACACATAGAGGAGTCCAAAGCAATTTAGAGTACAAAGCATGGCACAGTTCACATCATGGATCTATTGTGTAGAGCAAGGCCCCTTTTCCTTCTTCTTCCTCCTCCTCCGTTTTCCTTATGAGATGAGCCATCCTCAAGCCCCTTCATTGTTGCCTTGTTGGGTTGAGAAGCCGCCATATCTATGAAAATTTGCAAGACATAGTTAGTAAGGACAAAAACAACATGAAAATAATATTGGGAAACATGAAAATAATTATGAAGTGTAGCCACGTACGGAAATGGTCCATCTAGGTATCCAAACATTCCTCTAGCATTACCACGGCCTCTACCCATGAAACCTCCTGTACCACCACCAGAACCTCTACCCCTACCACGAGCACCATCACCGGTAACTCGTCCTCGACCACGACCACCCCTGGATCCTCGGCCACCACCTGAACTTCTACCCCTACCACGAGCACCATCACCGGTAACTCGTCCTCGACCACGACCACCACCGGAACCTTGGCCACCACCAAGGCCACCACCGGAACCTCGGCCACCACCAAGACCACCACCGGAAACTTGGCCACCACCAAGGCCACCACCGGAACCTCGGCCACCACCAAGACCATCACCGGAACCTTGGCCACCACCAAGGCCACCACTTGAAGAAGCATTGTGCCCTTTTGAAGTTTTGTTTGTTTTGCAAGTCCTTTTGTTGTGTGTCGTTTCATTGCAACCACCGCATTGGTTCCTATCACGTGGCTCCATGAAATGTCCACTACCAAACTCTCTGGTGCTCATGAGGTCATCCATATCATTCCTGTATCGCTTTGTTCTCCTTCTACCCTTGGGTTGTACCATCATATCCGGATCAGGCCTAATGTTAGGACCGTTATACTCTGGCCACTGCGATGCATCCAGAAAAGGCTGAAATCTAGACGCCCATGTTAACTTATGAGTTTGCAGGTTGAATTCATGCAACCTTACAACTACTCCATCGGAGATATCCACGTTCCTGATGCGGGCCGCCGACATCATGTGTGAGCATGGCCAGTGGTACTTACTAGGCCGCTCACAACTGCAATGTCTTGTCCTAAGAGCCACCTTAAATGAGCGAGCACCATATGATTGTCCATCTCTAGTTGTCCCACCTGGCTCATCCACTTGGTATTTCATTTCTACATTATCGAAACAAGTGACTCGCTGGATGGCTGACTTGTCTCTCTGAAACTCCAGCCACTCGGCAACCTTCTTCGGATATATTTCATTGGGAGGCTTCTCACTATCAGCAATCAACTTGTCGATTTCATCGGAGTGCTTCCAAAAATACTCATTTAGCTTGTAAAAGGTATATTCCGCTATTGCCGTCACCGGCAACTGACGGGCACCCTTCAAGACAAAGTTGAAGCACTCAACAAGATTGCTTGTCATGTCACCATATCTCATGCCTCCTTCGTCACATGCCCGTGACCACTTGTGTCTCTCATTAATATTCCTTTCTAAGAAATCTTTCCCACCTTTGTTTGCCTTCTCATAGATTTTGTTCAAGCGTGTCGTGAATGACTTAACGGAGAACTCTACACATGCGGAGTTAAGATCCTTGCAAAGATCCTTGTTTTTGCAAGCTCTATAAAAGTTTGCAACGAAGTGCCTCAGACACCATCGGTGGTGAAGCCTCGCATGCCCTGGAATATGAATATCCACGGCGGCCAATATGCCTTGGTGCCGATCGGATATGATGCATACCTCCCGGTTCGGAGGAATGACCGTGCTCCTAACAAGTCTCATGAACCATTCCCAGTTGTCTTGGTTCTCCACGGAGACCAAAGCAAATGCCACAGGCAACACCTGATCGTTAGTGTCATGTGCCATTGCTATCATGAGTATGCCCTTGTATTTCCCTGTCAAGAATGTCCCATCTATAGACAGAACCGGTCGACAATGCTCAAAAGCTGCAATGCATGGGCCAAACGTCCAAAAGGCACGACGGAACACTCCTTCAATATCTTGGACATAATGGTACATTCTTGGGTTTCTATAAGACATCGCTCCTAGCAACCTGGGTAGCCTGTTGTAAGCCTCTTCCCATCCACCGTACAACATTCTGAGAGCGACTTGCTTGGCCTTCCATGTCTTCCCATACTTGACCTTATATCCGAACTTATCTTCAATCCAACTCATCAACAACTTCACTTTAATGGTTGGATCCTCGGCTATATGTTTCTGGTATTTATAACCAATGAATTCCGAGGTTAGTTGACGGTGTGTCTTCCGTGCTTCTACGGCCAGCGGTGTGCATTGGTGAGTGGCTTTGCAACTAGTTATCTTCTACCAACCATCTTTCGTGAGTCTTCCATTCACTTTCCATTTGCATCTTTCTACCTCACATTTCACGGTGTATCGCTAGTTGCAGTCCGAGTGAACAACTATGAAAGGCCTGTGGTGTTTGACAGCATACTCACACAACCACATCTTAAATTCTAGCATGTGCTCGAACATCAAACCTTTCCTCACGCATTTACATCGAAATCGCATCGGTGTACTACTTGGGAACCGTCTAGCCTCAATTGTCTTGCTCATGCCATCGTCAACTATAGCCTTATCTCGCAAGGCTAACATCGAAAACAAGGAACTTTGTGATCCCTACCGTGAATTTTGTGTACCACTCGCTTCTTTCTCGGTGAAGCCATCCTCGTCCAACTCATTCACGGGCCTTCATCATCCGAGTCATCCACACAAGCACGCCGATAGATAATGTCAGATCCATGTCCCGATGCCTTACTTCGCCTCTCGTCACCAACAATGTTGTGATGCCTCTCATACTCTTCGTCGAGTCATCACCATCATCTTTCATCGATGCACTACCTTCAACTCATATTGGGGATACTCATTGGCTTCAGCTTCAACTTTATGCTCAACAATAGGCGGCACACTACTAACCGGCTCACATCATCTACTAAGGTTTGGTTCAAGTCAAGACGAAAGAGAGGAGCCTTCACCACCTTACTTGCAAATACTTCGAGTGACTTGACTGTCGAGGATGCAACAACCTCCTTATATGCAACCCAATGCAAATTGGACTTGATAGGCATTGTCTTCATTCGACACTTGTGTGCCGACCCAACATCATATCTTCCTACTAATTCAACTTGGTCACTTGCATCCACCCACTTTAATCTTATCCGTGTTTCTTCCACAACCTCTTCATAAGTAGGAGTCTCAAGAAATATCAATACTTCCTCATGCTTGTCAACAATATCCACATTCATGAATGCCTCTTTGTCAACATAATGAATATTCACAATCTTGTCCATCTAAAAAAGGGGAACATAAGGTTAAAAATGTACAATGCTAAATATACCACATTTCTAACAAAACAACTAACCCTAACCATAAATCTTAACATTAGGCATAACCCTAACCCTAAATCTTAACATTAGTCATAAACCAAACAATAAGGTATGCTCAACAACATCACAATGCAACACACCATTGGAACAACAATACTAAAAACATCACATTAGATATCCATGTTCAAAACTAGGGTTAGGAACAACAAGACCAAATCAATCCAAATGGGCAAATCCAACCAATAAAAATTTGTGAGATGAAGGAGGTTACCTCAACGAACGAAAATGACACCGGATCCACGGACCAACCCAATCGATTTGCAAGGATTTGAGAGGGGCTAAGTGAGGGACACAAAGGGGGAAAAGGCCAAGAGCTCGGGATAGGCCAATGGGGGAGAAGAGAGTGAGGAGTGAGTGGTGGGTGATAGCCCCACGGCCACCTAAAATATCTGCACCAGAAACGCCATTGGTGCTGGCGTTTCTAGAAACGCTAGCTGGCTAGGCGTTTCTATCCCGCCAGGTCAGCAAGCAACGCCAACTCGGCCTGGCAGTGGGCCAGGGAAGAAACGCTAGCTTGGTCGGCGTTTCCATGTTCATCAGAAACGCCGCGGGCTCTGGCGTTGCTAAAAGGGTCAAAACGTGAAATACTTTCACATCGGGTTCAGTTTGCGACTAAAAACTCTGACAAGGTCAAAACAGTGATTTCATCCCCCAACCAGCCTCCCACGACCACCTTTTGTCAACTCGTCAGTTCAACAGTACGTTTGTAGGCAGTTCAATATACGCGGGTTGGTTGTCTGCGGCGTCCTTTTTTTTTCAAAATAATAATAATAATTACATATGGATCCCAAGACTACTTGGCGATTAGTACAAGCATGTTGTGGCGAGCTTCGTGCTTTTGATGATATCTCGATTTATCTTTGCTCATTGATGACGCAAGATGCCTCCCCAACTTGCTAATCGTTCCGAATTTTCGTGGTGGAGCTCCGGGTCAAGGTTCGTGTTCAGTTGCACTTGTTGATTGTGGATGCTTCTGAGTTGCGCCGTGGGGTTTGGTACGCACGCCGGTTTGGGCGTTAGGCTGCTTGCAAAGTCCTAGTGTTGTGATCCCCCAACGATACGCCACTTCTAGCGGTGTACTTCATGGCGATGATCCTTCCATCTGCTAGTTAGGCATGCCTTGTCCTGGGCGTTATCTCTCTCTCTCTCTCTCTCTCTCTCTCTCTCTCTCTCTCTCTCTCTCTCTCTCTCTCTCTCTCTCTCTCTCTCTCTCTCTGTAACCTTGTTACTTGTACGGTTTCCGGCCTGGTTTTCCTCATAAACGGGGTCAATTTGTTTAGGTTTTCGATCATGTTTTCCTTATAAACGGGATCAACCAAGGCTTAAAGGGGCGACTCTTGGCTTTTGGCAGCTTTTTGAGCAATATATTCAGGTGGGGAGGGATACCCTCCCCCCAGTGACAGTTCAAAAAAAAAGAAGGCGTGCCTATATCATCACCCCTTCTTCGCTGGAGCCGGGTAAATTTTATTATAGTAGACAATCGAAAAGTCGTCTTGCACTTGTGCTAAGACCCCATAAAAACAGCGCACCAGAATAGCAACCGCCACCAATAAAGATAAACGTAAATTGAAAGGATCGGACCTAAAAACGCATGAACATAAACGTAACGAAGATTGGATCTGAGCGAATACACCAAAGACAACCACCGACCGAATCTCATGAGATCACCAAAAAGGCGAAAACACACCTCCACACACCCTCCGACAACACTAGTCACCATGGGGATGGGGGCTCGGCAGGGAGGACTTTATACAATCTTCAGAGAATCGCCGCTGCCTCGCCTTTCTGAGCAGGACACAGGGCCTAAACTAAACACAAAAGACATCTAAAAATGGAGAAGGAACCCTACCATTGGCAAAAGCCGAGATCCACTGCGCCTCCATGGCCTAAGGCAATAGGAGATGAGGGGACCTGCGGCGCCGCCGGCAGGAGGCAAGAAACCCTAGTCTCACTGCCTCGCGAGGCACAAAGGCGAACGGGTACGGGGTAATTGTACACATGGTGTCCTCATAAATCCCAAAGAAAAATGGTCTATACAGATAACTAGTGCCACTGTCCGATATCATCTTCAAATTGCCTAATTTGACACTGCAGGCATCCATGTACAGTGACGGGATATTTCCTATACAATCACGATTCCATAATTTGACAACTACACTGATCGCTGACAGTTGCATTTTGATGGTGATATAATTTGATCATAGCACTGTTCAACTGATCATGCCAGTTGTACTTGGACAGTGCTATATCCAGATCATAGCACCTCCCAAATGCAATTGCCAATCATCAGTGTAATTGGACACTGATCATAACCATGTCATCTATGATCATAGCACTGATCATGGCAGTTACACTCATAGAGATCATTGTATGATGTACCATGTACTTACTCTCTCCACTGAACTGACAAGGCCGTGAACTATCGAGCCAATGCGGTTGCATGGAACAACTACACCCAAGTGGTGTGCCCCACACCCAACCGGGAAGACAAGTGATGCCTTGATATTGCAATGGCTCAGGGGCATTTGCCAAGTAGAGGCTATCCAACCACGGGCAGTTTTTTCGTTGACATTTAAACTATTTTGTAGACAGCAAAAGATCCCTCCAGCGCCGGGCTCATCGGCGGCATGGGTGTGTAGTGGACTCCGCCCTTCCACAGCCTGCTCGACGGCGCCAAGTCGTGGCCGGCCACGTTGCAGCTCTACTGCGGGCACCAGTGCCTCGTGTTCCATATCGGCCCGGCCGGCGCGGGCCGTGTCTCTCTGGTCTTCCCGCGCTTCGTGGAGGACGCGTGTGAATTTCATCGGGTACAACATCATGTTCGGCTGCAGCAAGCTGAGCGCCTACTACGGCCTGCACGTGGCGTGCCCTCAGGAGCTGCGCAAGGTGACGGGCATGAAAAATGCGTTGATGGAGAGCACGGCGGAACAGGTCCTCGGGTGACGCGGGGTGAAGAAAGCGCAGCGGGTGGGTGCCGGCAACTGGGATGTCTTAGCACGGTGTCGAAGAAGCAGTTGAGGTACGCGGCCACCGACGCCTTCGTCTCATATTGCCTCGGGGTCGAGTGCCTGAAATAATCGAAGGAACTTCGTCCGGTTCAGCTTTGTTCAGAGCTATTCATGGATCAGCCGCTTATGAATCACCAAGTCACTTAGAGCAACTTCAATCGGACGACCTATTTTATCCATCATGTCTGTTTGGGTATGCGCAGACCCATTTTCGTCCCATATTTAAGTCACATTTAGGTTTAAAACGGACACAAAGCAAACTCTTTCTGTCTCCTCGTCCGCCTACATCCGCTGCAAGCCCCGTCTGGCCCACCCGCCATCCACCCACCTTTTTATTTTATTTTTCTCTCTTCGCTGGACACCTCGCCTCTGCCGCCCCCATAGCAGCCGCGCCATTGCCAATCCCTTGCTCTGGCGAGACTCCACAGGCGCCGCCGCCACTCAAGCTCGTGACCGCGCTGGCTAGGCAGTAGACGCCGCCGCCCAAGGTGCCGCCGCCTGCACCGCTCGCCATGGCCGTGCTCGCCGCACTCGCATCGTTCACCTAGCCGCGCCATGCTCACCGCGCCAAGCCACCATGCTAGTCGTGCCTCATCTCCTGCACGGCGTGAAGGCAGGCGCTCGTCGCGAGATCCGTGCAGAGGCAGACGCGAAGACGTACTCGACAGTAGTCGCGTCGCACATGCTAGCTAGCTAGTTGTGGCTGCCGCATGCCCGTCGGCCTCTGCGCGCGCTGCGAGCTCCCCTGCCCTGCCTGCTACGTGTTTGAGGAAATGTCATGGCGGACATGTCAAAAATGGGTCTGGCTACTGTTGGGCGCACTTGCAGACCCAAATGAAAAAGCGGACACGGACGCGCGAACGGACGACCCAAACGTACAAACACCGGACAAAATTCATATCCATTTGGGTCGGTTGGTTGAAGTTGCTCTTAGACTACCTGCTTATTAGTTAGGCTGCTCGTTAATTAATTAAGCAGTCGTGTTGATCAATGTTTAAGCAACTATGTATCTCCGTCGGGCTATTACATACCCCATATCATATCAATGAAGATTATGGATCCAATTATTTTCTATTATTTGTCTCTTTATCTTTTCATGTTTGTTATTAGTAGCACATATGCCCGTGCATTCCAACAGGAGAAAAATATTTCTGTACCCGGAAAACTTCCACTGATGACGAGGCGAGGCCATTGTCCGGGGACACCGCTACCAAGGGGCATGGCGTTGCCTAGCCTGAATAATAAGTACAAACATTTTACATACCATAATAAGAAAATTGAAGATCATTTATATTTTCTTGAGGACACAATATGTATGTTACGATAAAGATGTGAGAGCACCCGAGTGTTGAAAGGCCTATCTCTTCATAAAAAAGCCATGTAAATCCTTGTATGAGCTGTTGGTTGTTAATGGAAATGGTTCTGGAGTGTGAGGTTTTCCATTTATGTTATCCCTGGAATGCCACATGATTCTGGAATGCATCTGAAATTTATATTGGTGTCTGAAAAATTGAAACCTGGAATGGCTGGGAATGTAATTTGCAAGCAAGCAGCATATGTTTTTTGTTTGCTACTGAAACCTAATATCATTTTGCCTTTGCTGTTTGGGAGTGGATCAGTGGACCAAGAGGAATATCAAGTTGAATTGTCTGTCGTATCTCTAACACATACAGTACAACATAATACATATGCACAATTCTGAACGCAAAGAGCTCAGAACCTCGTGAGTTAGTGTTGAGTTGTAGAACCTGACAAGTTAATGACGAGTTCTATAATGCATATATACTACTTATATGCATGGCACCTGGCTTTTACTCCCTCCGTTCCTAAATAATTGTCTTTCTTGAGATTTCAACAAGTGACTACATACGGAGCAAAATGAGTGAATCTATACTCTAAAACATGTCTACATACATCCGTATGTTGCAGTTCATTTGAGATGACTAGAAAGACAATTATTTTGGAACGGAGGGAGTAGATCGTTCCGAAAGGATTATCAACGCATCATATTCCAAATGCATATCATTGCACAACATCTGGTGCGTGTAAGTGCGGACTGAAAAACACATATGACATATTTACAATTGTGATGTCTTGGATGCCTTATGTGACCTAATCACTTTTTAGTAACAAATTTAAGATTCTCCTATTTGGTTCAATACAGACCCCAATTCAGTATGTGCAGTTCATGTTTTTCTTGGCCCTTATCACCATAACTAGGCTGCTATTAGTGCCCGTGGTCCAGAAATTCAGAATTGCGCCTCGGCTATGTCAAACGGAGTACAAATATTCAGATCAAACATAATTAGTTCACTCATCATCCCTAGTCCAATGCAAATTTCAGATTGTACAGCCATGGTCCTTGATGAAAATACGTAGAGTCTTCTACCGAGCTCTCAAAAAGAAAAAAAGAAATAGCACAAAGGAGACAAGTTCAAAATAGATTACAGAGACCATGATTGGCAGCAAATGAGATAACCGCATAATGCATTCGAAACATCTAAATTTCAAGAATTCACCCCAAATTCTTCAAAAACCAATTATCCATGCAAGCTTATAAAAGCGAAAGAGTAAATAGACAATATTGTGGGCATAAATAAAATATTAGGAGACTCATGGTTTTCCTCATGGTTTCATACATTTATGTGGATAATTATTATGTTTACTAGCAGTCTGACTAGAAATTCGGACATTACAAATATGCAAGCACACGGTAGTAGAAAAATTATTAAGCCATGCATGATCAACTAGATTATACTACCTGGAGAGGGAGTACAGAAGGCCGTGTAGGGAATGACTTTTTGATTCTTATATTGTTGTTGACACCTTTTCAGCATTGCTTGAATCCATCTTACGGTGGATAAAGAAATTACTGTTGGACAATTGATAGAAAAGCAAATAATTATGACGGTATTCAAGATAATGATCATGTATATAGGCATTGTGTCCAAGATTAGTAGACCAAAATGATTCTGCATCTACTATTATTACTCCACACATTGACCGCTATCCAACATGCATCTACTGTATTAAGTTCATGAAAAAACGGGGTAATGCATTAGGCAAAATGACATGATGTAGACAACATAAACTCACGTATGAATAAACCCCATCTTGATACCCTTAATAGAAATGATACATGCGTGTCATGTCTATTTCTGTCACTGAGATTGAGCACCGCAAGGTCGAACTCATCACAAAGCACCTCTTCCCGTGGCAAGATAAATCAACCTAATTGGCCAATCCAAACCAATAAATCGAAGAAGAAATACGAGGCTATAACAATCATGCATAAAATAGTTCAGAGAAAACTAAATAAAATTCCTGGATAGATCTGATCATAAACTCATAATTCATCGGATCCCAACAAACACACCGCAAAAAGTCATTACATCAAATAAATCTCCAAGAACATCAAGGAGAATATGTATTGAAGATCAAAAAGAGAGAAGAAGCCATCTAACAACTAACTATGCACCCATAGGTCTGTGATAAATTACTCACGCATCATCAGAGGGGCAGTAAGGATAATGAAGAACCCTTCCGTGATCATTGCCCCCTCTGGCAGAGTGCCGAAAAAGGCCTCTAGATTGGATCTCATGGTTCTGGAACTTGCGGCGGCGAAAAAAGTATTTCGTCGACTCCCTAGGGTTTTTGTGATTTTAGAGTATTTATAGAGGCGGAGGTTGGTCAAGATGGTGCCTGTGGGCCCCACTACCCACCAGGGCGTGGCAAAGGCCCCTGGCGCGCCCTGGTGCCTAGTGGGTCCCATGAGACTCTTCTCCTGGACTCCAGAAGCTTCCAGGGTCTCTTATCACCAGAAAAAAATCTCCAAAAAGTTTCACGACATTTGGATTTCGTTTGGTATTGATATTCTGCAACGTAAAAAAGAAGCAAAAAAAACAACTGGCACTGGATACTAAGTTAATAAGTTAGTCCCAAAAAATGATATAAAGTTTGCTAGTAAATGTATATAAAACATGCAAGATTGATAATATAAACAACAAAAATTATAGATACGTTGGAGACGTATCAGTCTGCATCTTGACACAGAAAAGCTTGAGCTAGAATGTGAAGTTGGGCTTGATGTAGAGTAATGGCTCACAACATGTGACGTAGAAGGCAATGAGAAGAATGAAGTTGGGGGCGAGGTGGTGGAATTGAAGACCATAAAAATAAAGAAGGCCTCAGAGGAATGGGTGGATAGGAAATCCCAGAAATTGGAGGAGATGAAAACAAATAAGACGCACCAGGGCCGTCTCCAGAAATTCGAGGCCCTGGGCGAAAACCAAAATGTCGCCCAAAATTTTACAAAATTCACATAACATAACAGAAGAATTATTATGCGTAAAGCATACATTCATTTTATTATATAATTGCAAGTATGTTTTATTTGTACCTTGTTTAGACATATATCAACAGTGATGCTAAAAAGGTAAAAGGGATTGCAAAGCAATTAACGAATCTCATGTTCTACGAAAAAGGAGCGTCCGTCTAGTATTTCTTGAAATAAAATCTTCAATCATATCTTCGTTGCAAAAAGAACCTTCACTGGCAATATTACCTTAATCAATTTCTGCATCATGAGCCTCAACCTCTGTTGCATCATCATCACGACCATCATTAACATTAGCATCTGTAGTTTAATTTTCAGAATTATGTTGGGGTCTTGCAACATTAACATCAAGGGAAACTGTTAGAGATTGAGCCTCAACTTTGAGTCTTTGTTTCTTCTTAACTTTGAAGTACCAGATTCATGCTTCCTAATGTAGTAGACATGATGAAGATGCAGAAACAATACCTAAGAAATTGTAAGTGATCATTGATCAAATAGAATCTAGTTATTAGTTTCTAATAGTAACAATCACTAGTTGAATAGATCATTCATATACAAAGAAAATGAACTGAAAATAGATCCATGCACTGGAGATTAAAACACGGTCCGTAGGGCCTACATGTTCCTGCATCCTGATTGAAGGGACGATCTATGGCTGTTGCTTCTTCACGCAGCAAGACGATCAGCAATAGAAATAGATCGGAGGTAACTGCGCTGGCGCCGGCACGACTGCTAGGGCCTTCGTCAATCTCCGATCGCCGCTCGCCAGACCTGCAGTTCGCTGCCTGTTCGTCAGCAATCGCTGGAATTGAGCGATCTGTACCCACTCTTCCGATCGTGCTATTGGGCCTCCAACCTTTTTTTTCTGTAAGTCTGTTATTTAGGCCTCTAGCACTAGCAGCCCAGACCCCCGTATGCATCAAAGACACCACGTAGTCCCGTACGTTAGTTTTCTTTATAGCTAAAAAAACGCACGTTAGTTTTCGTTCCTGGTTTTTATAGCGATCTTTCAGCGGAAAGGAGGCATCGTACGAAGGGTTTTTCGGGGGCCCTACGATTTCGGGGGCCCTGTGCGGTCGCTCACCTCGCTCCCCCTTGTCGACGGGCCTCACTCGCGAGCGCGAACCTCAGGCGACCCTGTGATGAGCAGAGAATGGGGCAAGGCGACCTCGGGCGCCGGTATGTACCCGGCATCCTGGAGTGCGCGATGTCCTTCTTGTGACGACAGAGGGTCGCCATAGCCCACTCATGCTCGCGACCGTCTGGCCTTCTCCGGCCGGCATCTGGCTTCCTGTGGTGGCCTTTTGGCCCCCCTTTGAAGGCGTCACCGCTGTAGTGTGGGTGCCCACCGACATGTGACTTCGTCCTCGTGGTGTTGGGGCACGACTGACGTGGAGCCACCATCGCTCACGACAGATTTCTCGGGCAGCGCACTACAACAAAATAGGCATGTAGGGACGTTTTCGTGTTGACGCTTTTATGTACGTCTCATTATTCAAAATCACTTTGTGCATATAGACGATTTATGAGGCGCAAAGGACATCGTCCCTTGATTCCAATAAAAAAAAGATCCCGGTGGTTCAGAATATCTTGCTCCACCACCATCACCATAATCCCACATCGTGCGAGATGTCCCAAGAAAGTAGTAACTACCATGTAAAAAGGGTGCGATCTCTAGCCTAAACCTAGCACCGCCCCGCCGCCTCTGCCAAGATCATGCTCCTCCTCACCTCAGACTCGCTGTAGCAGGTCCACCCCCCTCGTCCGTCAGCATCCAACAGCAGGCCCGGGGACGCCGGCCTCCAGGCGGCGGCCCAGCCCCACTCCGGCCGCCTCGACCTGCATCTCCGGCACACGGTGCACTCCGGCTGAAAGGAAGATGACGGGTGGCGGAGTGGGCGACGGATCCGAACTGGACATCGCACCTTGTACTGAGATCGTAGTGACATACGACCCGACAGGAAACATGGTAGAAGATGAACAAGATCGACGAGGAGGACAAAAGGTATTGATCAGTTAGGCGCTCTTTTATTTGTATGTTCGCTGTCCTTGTCGTTCATACTAAGATTGAATCCACCTTTCTGTATGTTGCTGTTTTATTTGGTTGCCCACTACATCAATGTTATTAGAGACAGGGGATATATGCCCTGTGACGACTCCCACCGGCCCTCCATTTGCTCGCCGGCAACCTCTGTCTCTAAGAACACGACGTCTTGCGACCAAAAAATCCTCCAAGTGTCCTCCTCCATGTGAAGCTCGTTTCCATCAGGTAGGCTGACCTCGTGCTTGCCACTGTCGACCAGCAGCAACGCGGGAAGTTCATTTATATGTGAGTCGATCTACTTTTTGATTTTAGTTTTTCTATCAATTCCTTCCAAGTAAGAATTGGAGCCGCTCCCATGATGCGTACTTAAGTGTGGAGGAGAATCTTGACATTGTAATTTAGATTACCTTATTAAGATAGGACAACGCTGCTTTGCAGGGTTTTTTTCTGAACTCTCGTCTGTTTACCGATTAAACATTTAGACTACTACAATTTAAAGTAGATCTTACACATAGCTTTCTTCGTTGTTTGCTCCCAAATTATTGGCACTCACGTATGCAGGTTCTTGATAAAAAGCCTCTGAGAATATCCTGATAGAATAAGATGGTCAGTGTTCTTAACACATTTTTCTTTTTCATGCAGTTAATAATGCTCGTGTATCAACTATCAAATCACCTTCACCCTCCTCCCCTCCCATAACTAAAATGAAGAGCTTTGCACCCACGTTCTAACATTTCTTAGAATTAACATGGCTTCTACTCTAAACGGAGAGATCAACTCATACATTCAGTTTCTCACCTGCAGAAACTTTTCTCATGTTGTCTGATAAAGAGCACCACGGATGGATATATTATCATGTTTGGTAAGATTTAATCACATGTGTTGCACTATGTCTAGAGCAGCTAAATGGTATCATGCTCGCTTAAATACGTAGATATTGTGTTACACTGAAGATAATTAATATGAACTACCATGAGAATTCAGTATTTTTTATGGTAATCCGCCCCCTTAATAAGTAGAGCTAGTATTAAGGCTTAGAGATTATCAGTGTCAACAACCATTAGAATTCAGTCCCTGTATGTTAAGCTGCTGTTATTTCTTTACATATATATGCTTCGTATGGTAATACTTACTTAGTTAATTGTTATTTTTGTAACAAATACATTTCAAGCATTCTCACCTTGGCCAGTCTATCGATGACATAATTATGTTTCTTCTTAATACAGTATGTATCTATATTTCATATGGGCACATGAAATCTACACGGCTAGACTGTACTTCTGAAGTGCATGTTTACTCATGTGGTATATGTAATACCGTTCTTCTCTATTCTTATGGCTGTATGTTCAGCAAACGAAAACTTACTGATAGAAGTTCCAGTAAATTTATGTATATCTCATTGGGCTTTCTTGGCAGAAAAACTTCTATGTGCGGATTTTGAAGGCAGTGGCCACAAGGATGAACTAGACAAGCAGAGAAAGCAAGGAGCCATTGTTCCATTATCAGCATGTAGAAACTAAAAATCATATAGATATGTTTCACCTACTTTGTGACATGTAATTGTTCATAGGTGATGTGTACAATTAAGTTTGTAAGCTACTACTACTCTCAGTAATACAATGTTATTATTTTGTGCCATGCCATAAAATTTTCGAATATTTTCTGATATGTAAATGAGAATCCAATTATTTCATAGGAGCAAGAAATTCTATTAAGCGCAATTGATTAAAAAAAATTACACAATAGAAAGAGGATATATGCAGTTGCATCTAGCATGAATTTATCAAAGCATCCCTAGGGGCATAAAGATTCTCTCAAAACACCTCGTATCCATGTTGACACGCTTTTTTAGGACGCGCTTAAACATTTCATATCCATGTTGACACGCTTTGTAAGGACGCTCTTAAACGTCTCATTTCCGTGTAGACACGCTTCCTCCGCGTCTCAATGGTCTTTGAGACGGTGCGTGAGGAGACGCTCCTAGGACGCTTTAATGAGCGACTCTAAAATCAGCTAGAGATGATTTAGTGCGTCTTTAACACCTACATTTAGCGTCTCTACGTGGCATTTTTGTTGTAGTGGCGGCGTAGGACAGCCTGGATGAGCGAGGGTGGTAGCGCTCTTCCATCACCATGTTGGTGTAGTGTGCCCACGCCTCACCCATGGTGATGCCGGGCTCGACTAGCGAGGGCAGTGGCATCAGCTAATGCGCATCGCTGCCCTCTAAAGAGCTCGCCGGCAAGCCAATATGTATTTGGCTGGCTCAGTGGGCCACCCATCCGGCCGCAATGATGGAGAGCTCCTTCTTCTCCTGGTCGGAGAGGTCGTCCCTCAGGGCTTGGGAGCTCAAGGCCATGGCGGGTGTGGTGCAAGAGGAGATGAAGATCAGAGGTGTGGTGCGGCTTTTGCCGGCCCTGACCATGTTTAAATAGCGGGCGGATATAAGGCGCCATGCGGCAGGGTCTTTAATGTCGGCCAGCATGCAGATGAACGTGTGCCGCTCAGTGCGGCGAAGTAGTTTCCTCGACAGACATGTTGGTTTAATGGAGGTAAGCGGACAGACGAATGTCATTTCAATCCGGACAGAAGGCGGATGCATGTCGTGGGTGACAATCTCGGACGACACGTCGCTTCAATGCCGGCTCCAATGTGAGGTCGCCTCTGCTTTGCTCGGCGCTGACCGCTTCCGGTGGAAAATGGCGCACGCGAGGGAGATGGTTTTGGGTGGGCCAGGATTGTCGAAAGAGGGCCTGGTAGCGGTCCAAACGATCGCAAATCCCCCTAGTTTTTTTAGTTTCTAGGAAAAAAGGACGTCCGGACCAACCTGCGGACGGATACATGACAACGTTGGATGGCAACCACATCCAGACCGTGCGGTACAGATTGATGCGGTCAATTTTGAGGGCCCGCTTTGGAGATGCCCTTATTTCTGGTTGTGGAAATAAGCTGCCGAACTAGTCATAAATTCATGTTTTTTCATTTCTTTCTCGAGACATATAATGGGTCATATATTCTGAATTGTATGTCCAAATTTGGATCAGATTTGACCACTATCTTTGTTTTGCCAAGAAGTTCCAAACTAGACCAATGTTGAATATGTTTTCTATTTATTATTTTTTTCTATTTTGAAGCTTAACTGCAGCATTTATGAACTTAGCAATGGTGGTTCATTTTGTTTACCAAGACATGTCCTCCATATTAAGTTCTTAGGTAAATAATTCCTCATCAACTTCCCTGTTTAAAAACTCACCCATGCATCATGTTCCAAGTCAAGTTAAAAAAATGAATTTCTATAACATAGTCAACATTGTTCTTGTTTCAAAGATCTTGTCAAAAGAAAGATGTCAGTCAAAACGGATGCGAAATCAGACATTTGGCTCCAAACATATGATTCCTTTTGTGTTTGGACAAAAACACACAAACATATTTATTGATGGGAGAGGGAGCTATGAAATGCGGATTCATTTTGATAAAATACAAGGCCCATTTTGCACATATGCCAACTATCCCATCTGCCAGCCTGACCAGTCGCTATGGGCCCGTGGCTCACACATAGCACTGGGGCACCGAGTGAGGAGAGGGAGGTAGGATGTACATTGAGGGATGGGGACGTTTGATCCATGGGTGTATACACATCCTATATGCAAAAAAAAAAAAAATCTAAAAATATTTCAAATAAACATGGCTTTCCATTGTACTTGTAAAAAAATCCAAAAAAGAAAAAAATCCATTTAATCTTTTCCAAAAAGGACAAAAAATTCAGTCAAAATAGTGTGTATAGTGACCTATAATAGCAAATAAATTTTGTTCTCCCCCTCAAGTCAACGCTGTTTATACTAGTGCAAAAAAATAATTTAAGTTTATTCCAAAAACTTCTAATTTTTTTTTGTATTTTTTTCTTATATAGGGTGTATATATGCCCGGGAACGAAGTGCTATTTTCCGTGCATTGAGGTCATTCTTCCGGGCAGTGTAGCCTTTCCGAAGAACCAGGAAAGGAAGATGCTCATGCCTGACGTTGCATGCACCATGCAGCATCCTCCCTGTTGCAATCGCATACTCCCTCCGTTTCAAAATAATTGTCTTTCTAGCCATCTCAAATGGACTACAACGTACGGATGTATGTAGATATGTTTTAGATGTAGATTCATTCATTTTGCTCCGTATGTAATCACTTGTTGAAATCTCTAGAAAGACAATTATTTCGGAACGGAGGGAGTAGTAATTTAGTCTAGTCCTCTGAACTGAAGCAATGGAGATATGTATCACTCATACGACGGCCGACGGCCGACGGATATACAACGACGCAGTCCAGTAAAGGAAAAATCAACACGGATTATCATCCCAAGGTCCCAACCAACCCAACTAATAACAATTCAGCATTTGTGGGTTGTTTGAATGAATCGTTGACAAAGTCCTTAAACTGAACATTCTACCAATTTCTACACAAGCTTCTGTCCACAGCACTGACATTTACTCATTTACACACTAAGCCAGCCATCTACGAGACGACGTACTACGTATCATGCCAGCACAGCTCACCGAAGAATCGCCGCGGCCACGAGGGTGGCGGCGGCACCGGAGACCCTCCAGACTCCGTGCGCGCGTGGCTCGCCCGCGGCGCTGCTCCCGCGCGACCCCGCTGTACGCCCGCCGCCGTTCCAACCACCGCCGCCCCTGCCGCCTCCACCCCTCCCTCCGCCGCCCCCTCCGCCGCGGCAGCACGTGCCCTGGAAACACGCGGCGACGCAGAGCAGCACCAGCAGCAGCGCGCAGAGCAGCCTCGCCTTGTTGCCTCTCATGGCCGGCCGGACGTACGTCTCAGCCCTGCAGCTACACGTACTTGGGTACTTGGTCGTGCGGATAGGCCAGCCAATATCTCCTCTCGTCTCGCCGGTGTTCGATCTCCTGCCGTCCCCGTGCGTGGCTTATATATGCACGGAGAGGTAGGGGAAGAAGGTGGCGGGAAACTGCGGCCTGTTCGAAAAGACGCGTACTACAGGCAAAGACGTGTTTGCGTACATGCGTTCAACTGCGGCGCAAGGAAATAAACAAGGCACAGATATTTCGTGGTACTGATGCGCCGCTCGTGAGAGCGATTGCCTTCTGCAGTCTGCACAAACAAAGAAGAATCAATTTCCTAATATTCCACGTAAGAAGATCTCTCCTTTTTTTTTTAAGAAGATCTCTGTTGGTATCGATCAGTTCTAAATGGTCGCTCGGAATATCTACAACCGGTTTGCATGACGATTCGGTAATAAGATAGAAGTTTAGTCATCTCATTCTTTTTTCACCGGTTGTGACAGATTATATTTTTTATTTTTCTTCAGCTTTGAGCGAGTTTATTTTGGATCCCAGACTTTTCAAACTTTTCGATTAATAAAAGGCTACATGCACCACTCTGATGGAGAGGCCGAGCTAAGCAGGTGACGTGAATTCATTTTCCAGGTAATCCGCCCTAGAACGTAGGCGTCACATAGATCATGAACGACTCCTTGAGCGTAAGCATCGATCACGATAGTTCACCCGCTTAATCGGCCAAAACCAGTCGATAATTTTTAACTGACGTGCAACAGTGCGTGCCCTCCCGTTCGGCGAATATACGCATGGAATCATGCACAGGACATTGATCCAATAGACGTATTCAATTTTGAAGGAGCAATGCAAATGAGAACGTGCGTTCTGTAATTCTCGGCAACGTTGACCCGTAAATGTTGAGTTTTCGGGTGTATATGTTTTTAGTTGACTGCCATTTCGGGTGTATATTCGTATACACGCTATTGTTGACTGCCATTTAAGCACTATTCAAACTCCGGGTTTATACAGGTTTTCTCCTCATTATTTAAGAATATTCCAAGCAAAAAAATACAAGAAATTTGGGCAACAAAACTTTGAAAAGTTGGTCCGCACGACAGTGACATCGTGATAGCACCAAACTTTTTTAGTTACCTGCTGCGATTTGACTTGTCGCTTGTATACGGCCGCCAGTTGACCAAGCGGCGCCAACCTTCTCTGCTGAGATGACCAATAGATTTTTTTTTAAACATCAGTACAGACACAAGCATTTATATACACGCGCATACACTCACCCCTATGAACGCACACACGCACACCCTACCCCTATGAGCACCTCCGAAAGACTGAGCCGGCTCCCTGGTGGGCTGGGGATACCTGTTGGAAATATGAGCAATTTACCAAATGATTTTATTAACAGAAATAGTAGATAAAACATGACTAAAATAGCAAATATAAAGCAAGTCATGCAATCTGACAGAGAGAAGGTAAACATCGTCTGCATATATGAACTTGAGGTAAACACATCTAGAACAGTCACTAGATGAAGTTGCTTATACGACATAGAACCTAACATACATAGGACGGAAACTAGAGCCAAGAACTGTAGCAGAACTTCTAACAGAAAGGAGAAGAACACGTACGGCACAGCAGCAGCAGAAGCGCTGGACTTGGGATCGGTGTCCTCGCCTGCCATGTCGTCGAGGAGGTCGTGGACGTCGGTGAAGAAGTCGTCGTCGGGGAAGTAGTCGTCGGCGACCGGATCGTCCGTGACGGCAGCCAAGATGGTCGCGAGAAGCGCCCCAAAACCTTATCACCCTTCTTCCGTCACAGGACTCAAAGAGTGCGGTTTCGAGGCTCATCGTCTCGACTGCGGTGCACGCCGCAAGCCGGGATGGAGAGGATCGTAGCAGCAGCTCGGTGCTCGAGAACCGTGGCGAGAGGAAGAAGTTCAGTGCGTCTTCTTTGAGGAGCGACCTCCCTTTTATAGGCGCAAGAGAAGGAGGCGAGAGGGCAGCGCCGGGAGCTGAAGGGACCGAGGGAGATGAAACGAATAGACATCAGCCGAAGGGTGCAGCGTTCGCATTTAATCTCCACTACAACAAAAACTTTCCATCTCCCGAGTGACCTTTCGTATACCCATAGTGCGTGGCAAAAATTTAGACATCGGCTCGGCTCATTCCCGCAACCCGCGGCGCATCGTGACGAGGCGAGGCGAGGCGAGGCGTGGCGTGGCGAGGCGGGCGGCGGAGGAGGAGCGCGCGTGGATGTCCCTCTTGTTCTCATGCTCATACAAGTGGGGAAGGAGCCTCCCTTATAAAGAGGTCCAACTCCCTCTAAACTAGCAATGTGAGACTAAACTTTAGTTCCACCTCTTGCCTTGCACAAATGGGCTGCGTGGGCCTCTAGGATTTATTAGGAATTTCTGAAAACGCTACTGGGCTAGGCCCAAAATGGACAAAATTCCAGCAATCCCCCACCAGATCCCAGAGGCACACAAAATTTGCCTTTGGTTCCAAAACACTGTTTTATATACCGGTACTGCAGTGGAGACTGTTAAGTTGAACTTCTACCTAGAACTCTATGCTACACTAGTAAGCAACTTGAACAGTGGACTGGGCTTTGAACTGCAAGTTTTTTGCGAATCTAGCTTCACATAAAGCATTGACCGATACGTGGCTACCGTGGGTCTTCCCCGCGGGTGGAGCTTATGCGTCATACTCCGTGACCTTTCATGAGTTTACTAGAGAGAACCCTACTCTCATAGATTGCGACGTTGACAATTAGACTCATATAGGTGTGTTCTTCAAAAGATGTTCTGCAGGACAACATCTTTGCTTCAAAGAGCCACTTAGAACACATTAAGTTATACATCAACCTGCCATGCAGATTAGGAGAGTATTGCATCTTCATGGAGTGGTATTTTTAATAGTAAGGATACTCTCCTCCCAGTTGACCAACACCTTGTCTTCCACATCTAATTCACGGGATCTTCGATCACAAAGAATAGGTTACCACCACTAGTAGAAAACAACCCATTAGTCCCGGTTCGTAAGGGCCTTTAGTCCCGGTTCATGAACCGGGACTAATGGGTCGTTATTAATGCCACAGACATTAGTCCCGGTTGAGACGAACCGGGACCAATGTAACTCCACGTGGCGACGTGCACCGAGCCCAATCGAGAGGTCTTTGGTCCGGTTGGTGGCACCAACCGGGACCAAAAGTCTTTTTTTAAGAAAGTGGCTGCTTTAGGGTTTTGTGGTTTATTTTAGGTTGTTATTTATAGCTAGCTAATAGAGAGAAGTGTCCTCTCTTATCTTCGTCCTTGGTTTATCAACGCTTATATGTTCATTGCACCGCAGATATATATATGACATGGCTCATGCATGCTTTGCATCATCATCATATATATGTATATAATAAAGTCCTACTAATCATGCATCATCATACTACTTCTACTAGCTCGTTATTAATAATAAGTCATACGATCATCATCCTCGTATATAGTCATCGAACCCAACCCTACATATATAATTGTTCTTAGCACATGATCATCAAGATAGGTATAGGACCTAAAACACCCTTAAGGTAAAATAGCATAAAACAATATAGACCCCGACTCTCCATTATGAAGAATGGCGATCATCCTGCTCCAATTCTTGCCTTTCGCTGCTTATTGCTTCCAAGAAGCTCCTTACGATTGTCCATACATTTTTCCATTCTTTGATTGTTATGTCTCCACTTCTTTTAGAAACCCGATATGGACAGTTGAGATTCAGAGGACGACCTGGTAGTATGTTCAAAACATGAAGGCTACCACGCGTATACATCGATGAGGGACACACTCATTCGGGATTATCTGTTGAAAAACATAGTAATAACTTCGTAGTTAGCAATGATGTACTAGTTTAATTAGAAGTGTGCAAAAAGATGCACGGATGTTGTAATAGTAAAAATAATCGTACCAAGGTATCTCCATGGTAGTTATCAGTAGTTCAACACGTGCACTAGTGGCACGTATTGACCATAATGTTGAGGAGTTTGATTGTAGATATTGTAATTCTCAAGATCTCTACAAAATCCGACTAGATGTCGTTCTCCCGATAAGTTAATTCGCAGCCTTCGTTGTAGTATGTTCTGTCTACCATCTTCCGCACATTCTTTGAAGAATGAAAATAAGCTGTCAATGGAGATAAGTTGTCAACTATATATTTTGAAATAAACAATATAAATTACTTAATAACTATGCTTAGCTCACATGAGGGAAGAACTGGAGGTGTATGCACAAAGACCCAAATCGTAGGTGTCTCTTGCTCGATTGTAGGATCACCAAGATCCATGGTGATAATCATACCCTCATCAAGACCATACATCTTGCAAAATGCATCCCAATTTTGCAACCAAAATGGGTTACACTCGAGCATTGTACAGCTTTACTTGAAAATCCACATCATGTTCGGTACTTAGGACAATTTTTTTGTTTCAAATTTTCATGGTCTTCAAAATCCATCCTCTCCAAGACATAGCGTCTTGCAAAGCATGGGATAAGCTAGTCAAATTGAAAAAGATGAAAATTACACGTTAAAATAGTTGAAGTCGTGCTTAATTACGAAAAAAACTATTGTCGCTGCTTGCATCCGTATGAACATCGCAAGTCTCCTCGAGCTTAATGCTGAATCGCCGATCTTCCTCCAGCTCAATGAATCATCGCACATACCTCGGTCATCGTGGCACCATCGCACTCCCCGAGCGATTTTCGTGCGTCGATGAGGACGACATTTCCGCCTCGTTCATAATTCAAATATTAAACTAGATCATTATTATAAATCACGGGTTGACTATAGATGATCGATGTACATACGGGTTGAATACTACATCATCTCTTGGTGTCCGTACATCATCGAATATTATCACTAATAAAACTAGAACCGTGGCGCCCGACGGTATCGACGCTGGCGGTGTCCGGATGCCTCACCACCGCCATCGCCCACGCGACCGCCACCAAACAAGGATCGGTCAACAACGGGTTGCCTCCTCACCAACCTACTACGTCCCCGAAAGGTAACACCTCCCAATACCAACCCGCGGAGCCCAGGTCCCAACATGACCTCGATCAAGCAGGCCTCCATCGCCGACTCGACGACGACGAGGATGAGGATAGGCATCGCCGACGTCGACGCGGGAACTACTTCTATATATAGTTAAATAAAAGTAGTCTTATTAATTAAATCTATCTAGCTCAACTACTAAACACTTACTATAAATAAATAAGTAGTACTTACTAAAAACAAACTACTTCATATATAAACTACTTCTTCTTTTTTCCTTTTTCTAAATTACTACACATCTAATCCTACATAAAGATCTAAATTACTACACATCTATTTACAGAAAAAAATCTAACATAAAAAACTAACATAAAAACCTTACATAAAAAATCTAACATAATATGAACAAATTTTACAGAAAAAAAACTAACATAAAGAAACTAACATAAAAAATCTTACATAATATGAACAATTCTTTTTACAGAAAAAAACTAACATAAAAACCTTACATAAAAAAT
The DNA here is from genome assembly GCA_021437245.1 of Aegilops speltoides. Classification (NCBI taxonomy): domain Eukaryota; kingdom Viridiplantae; phylum Streptophyta; class Magnoliopsida; order Poales; family Poaceae; genus Aegilops; species Aegilops speltoides. Next base: position 395,197,401 of record CM038141.1, read on the forward strand.
CTAACATAATATGAACAAATTTTACAGAAAAAAACTAACATAAAGAAACTAACATAAAGAAACTAACATAAAAATCTTACATAATATGAACAATTCTTTTTACAGAAAAAAACTAACATAAAAACCTTACATAAAAAATCTAACATAATATGAACAAATTTTACAGAAAAAAACTAACATAAAGAAACTAACATAAAGAAACTAACATAAAAAATATTACATAATATGAACAATTCTTTTTACAGAAAAAAACTAACATAAAAACCTTACATAAAAAATCTAACATAATATGAACAAATTTTACAGAAAAAAACTAACATAAAGAAACTAACATAAAGAAACTAACATAAAAATATTACATAATATGAACAATTCTTTTTACAGAAAAAAACTAACATAAAAACCTTACATAAAAATCTAACATAATATGAACAAATTTTACAGAAAAAAACTAACATAAAGAAACTAACATAAAGAAACTAACATAAAAAATCTTACATAATATGAACAATTCTTTTTACAGAAAAAAACTAACATAAAAACCTTACATAAAAAATCTAACATAATATGAACAAATTTTACAGAAAAAAACTAACATAAAGAAACTAACATAAAGAAACTAACATAAAAAATATTACATAATATGAACAATTCTTTTTACAGAAAAAAACTAACATAAAAACCTTACATAAAAATCTAACATAATATGAACAAATTTTACAGAAAAAAACTAACATAAAGAAACTAACATAAAGAAACTAACATAAAAATCTTACATAATATGAACAATTCTTTTACAGAAAAAAACTAACATAAAAACCTTACATAAAAAATCTAACATAATATGAACAAATTTTACAGAAAAAAACTAACATAAAGAAACTAACATAAAGAAACTAACATAAAAATATTACATAATATGAACAATTCTTTTTACAGAAAAAAACTAACATAAAAACCTTACATAAAAAATCTAACATAATATGAACAAATTTTACAGAAAAAAACTAACATAAAGAAACTAACATAAAGAAACTTACATAAAAAATATTACATAATATGAACAATTCTTTTTACAGAAAAAAAACTAACATAAAAACCTTACATAAAAAATCTAACATAATATGAACAAATTTTACAGAAAAAAAACTAACATAAAGAAACTAACATAAAGAAACTAACATAAAAAAATCTAACATAAAAAATCTTACATAATATGCACAAATCTTTTTACAGGAAAAAAAAATCTAACATAAAAAACTAACAAATTAATTACACAATCTACATTAACTACATATCTAAATTACACAATCTAATATAACAAAAATATCTATGAACTAAAAAAATCTAAAACAAATCTAAGAAAAATAAAAAAAAAGACACGCATGCGACGGCGACGGCTTGGTGCGGCGCGTCGGTGGGGCGTCTGGCGGGCGTCGACGGCGCCGAGCGGGCGGGCGGGCGATGCACGGGGCGTCGGGCGGTCGATCGGGTCGAGGGGAGGCGACGTCTGGCGTCGAGACGCGGCCTGGAGGCGGGCAATGACAGCAAGCAGAGGCGCGGCGGCGACAAGCGAGCAGGCGGGCGCCACGGCGACCAGGCGGCAGGCGGCGAGCGTCGGGGTCGGGCGGGGACAGGGCAAGCGGGAGCAGGAGATCGAAGTGGGGATGCGGTTCGAAATCCTAAGTGCTACTTATATAGCAAAGTTTTTGTCGGTTAGTGGCGTGGCCGGACCAATCCCTCTTTAGTCGGTTTGTGCCACCAACCGACCAAAGACCTTTTTCAAGAGCCCAAAGGGCGGAAGCGAACCATTGGTCGGTTGGTGGCACAAACCGACTAAAGAGGGCATTGGTCCCGGCTTCTGCCACGAACCGGACAAAGCTCAACATTGGTCCCGGTTGGTGCCACCAACCGACCAATGGTCTCTCGACTGTTTTTTTTGATTCTTCCAGCAGCTTTCGTTTTAGTCCCACCTCGCAAGCGAGAGGCACTCGCAATTGTTTATAAGCCCGAGTGCGGAAGGATACAATGACGAAGATGCTCAATGCTCCTGCACGTTGGTCGGCTTCAACCCTTGCGGGATACGGTAGACTGCACAGAGCTATGTGCAGTGCAGTTGACACTATCCCGAAAGGGTTGAAGCAGATTAACGAGCATTGCGTCTCTTTTTTATTTGTAATGACTTATTATAACTCAGAAAAAATAAATATAGCAGAAAAAGAAAAAACTATATAAAAAACTACTCATAAATGAATAGAAGCAAAAAATAGTTGTGATTAACTATAGTAAAAAAGGAGCATATATGCTTATTTTTAATGGCTTATTACAACTCAGAAATAAAAAGAAAAAATAAATATAGCAGAAAAAGAAAAACTATATAAAAACTACTCATAAATGAATAGAAGCAAAAAATAGTTGTGATTAACTATAGTAAAAAGGAGCATATATGCTTATTTTTAATGGCTTATTACAACTCAGAAATAAAAAGAAAAAATAAATATAGCAGAAAAGAAAAACTATATAAAAACTACTCATAAATGAATAGAAGCAAAAAATAGTTGTGATTAACTATAGTAAAAAGGAGCATATATGCTTATTTTTATGGCTTATTACAACTCAGAAATAAAAAGAAAAATAAATATAGCAGAAAAAGAAAAACTATATAAAAACTACTCAGAAATGAATAGAAGCAAAAAATAGTTGTGATTAATTATAGTAAAAAGGAGCATATATGCTTATTTTTTATGGCTTATTACAACTCAGAAATAAAAAGAAAAAATAAATATAGCAGAAAAAGAAAAACTATATAAAAACTACTCATAAATGAATAGAAGCAAAAAATAGTTGTGATTAATTATAGTAAAAAGGAGCATATATGCTTATTTTTAATGGCTTATTACAACTCAGAAATAAAAAGAAAAAATAAATATAGCAGAAAAAGAAAAACTATATAAAAACTACTCATAAATGAATAGAAGCAAAAAATAGTTGTGATTAACTATAGTAAAAAGGAGCATATATGCTTATTTTTAATGGCTTATTACAACTCAGAAATAAAAAGAAAAAATAAATATAGCAGAAAAAGAAAAACTATATAAAAACTACTCATAAATGAATAGAAGCAAAAATAGTTGTGATTAACTATAGTAAAAAGGAGCATATATGCTTATTTTTAATGGCTTATTACAACTCGAAATAAAAAGAAAAATAAATATAGCAGAAAAAGAAAAAAAACTATCGAGAATGAGATGAGATAAACTTATAGAGGAATTCAACTTAAATTCATAACGAATTTCAAGAGAAATCCGTATGAATTTATGCTAAATTACCTATATAAGCGCATCTATTTTCATTATCGGAGGAGCTCGATAAAGTAGAGAGGAGGGCTTATAAACCAGTCCGTTCCCTTCGGTTGGCGAGGTGGGACTAAACTACAGTCGCAACGGCACCAACTTTTAGTCCCGGTTCGTGCCATCAACCGGGACTAATGGAGCCCATTGGTCCCGGCTCAAGCAACCAACCGGGACCAATAGGTTTGGGCTCGAGCAGGACCAATGGTCCTGTTCGTCCCACAAACCGGGACCAAAGGTCGAGACGAACCGGGACCAATGGCCCACGTGGCCCGCCCGCCCCGGGCTCACGAACCGGTCCGATGCTTCATTGGTCCCGGTTCTGATTTGAACCGGGACTAATAGGCTGGACCGGCCTGGACCATTGCCCCCTTTTCTACTAGTGCACTGTGAACAACTCATATTGTGGGTCTCATACCCATCTCCCTCGATGCATTATCTATCACATTACGTGATAGACCCTTAGTGAAAGGATCTGCCAGATTTTTAGACGTTTGGATATAATCCAATGCAATAACTCCGGAGTTTCTCATTTTTCTGACAGATTTTAACCTTCTTTGAACGTGTCTTGATGACTTCATGTTATCCTTAGAGCTGTTCACTTTCGTGATCACAGTTTGATTATCACAGTTCATAAGGATACCCGGTATAGGTTTCTCAACAACCGGCAAGTCATTCAAGAGCCGGCGAAGCCAATCTGCTTCGACCGTAGCTGTATCTAGTGCTGTGAGTTCTGCTTCCATTGTTGACCTCATTAAGATGGTCTGCTTGCAAGACTTCCAAGAAACAGCGCCACCTCCATGAGTGAATACATATCCGCTCGTGGCCTTTATCTCATCAAGATCGAGATCCGTTTGAGTCACTATACCCTTCAAGCACCTTTGGGTGCCCAAAGTAGTGAATTCCATAATTTACATGCCTTTCAAATAACGCAAAACTCTCTCTAGAGCTTTCCAATGTACATCTCCGGTTTTGAGACAAACCGGCTCAGCTTGCTAACAGCAAAAGAGATGTCGAGTCTTGTAGCACCGCTAAGTACATAAGCGAGCCAATAATCGAGAATACTTCAATTGATCTCTAGCAATTCTTGATTCTTTCAAGCAAAGACGCTAGCATCATATGGTGTTGGAGAGGGCTTGCAATCACTATAGCCAAAGCGACTCAGATCTTTTCCACATAGTGAGATTGAAGCAAAGTAATCCCACCATCATCATCTCTCAACAACTTGATGTTCAGAATGACATCAGCCACTCCTAAATCCTTCATCTCAAAACAGCGAGATAGGAAATCCTTGACCTCCTTAATAACATTCAGATTTGTTCCGAAAATCAGTATGTCATCAACATACAAGCAAAGCATAACTCCCTCGCCCCCACCATGGCGATAGTACACACATTTGTCAGCTTTGTTTACAACAAAGCCTGCAGTTGTTAAAGTTCTTTCGAACTTCTCATGCCACTGTTTGGGTGCTTGCTTGAGTCCGTACAAAGACTTCAGCAACTTGCACACTATCCCTTACTGACCATCTATTACAAACCCATCTAGTTGTTCCATATAAATTTCCTCATCCAACTCTCCATTCAGGAAAGCAGTCTTAACATCCATTTGATGAACGAGAAGACCATGTGAGGCAGCTAGTGAAAGTAGAACTCGAATAGTGGTCAGTCGAGCCACAGGTGAGTAAGTATCAAATAAATCTTCACCTTCCTTTTGGGTATAACCTTTAGCCACGAGCCGAGCCTTGTACTTTTCAATAGTAACATCAGGCCTAAGCTTCTTCTTGAATACCCATTTGCATCCTATAGGTTTGCACCCATAAGGACGATCAGTTATCTCCCAAGTTTCATTCGCCAAGATGGAATCCATCTCACTACGAACTGCTTCCTTCAAGTAGTCAGCATCTTCAGATGCATAGGCCTCTGAAATAGAATTGGGAGTGTCATCTATGAGATACACAAGAAAATCATCACCAAAGGACTTTGCAGTCCTCTGTCTCTTGCTCCTAATAGGAACTTCATTGTTCTCCTCCACGGGACTTTCAAAGTGTTCCATCGAAATGGCAGGTTCGGTAATTGTAACTGGTTCCTGATTCGATGAACTAGGCATCTCCTGATTAGATGAGGTAGCCATATCCTTCATGGGAAAGATATCTTCAAAGAAAGTCGCATCATTCGACTCCATGATCGTACCGACATGCATGTCGGTACCTCAGATTTACAACCAAGAATCTATAGCCAATGCTATGAAAAGCATATCCCGAAAAACACAATCCACGCCTTTGGTCCAAGTTTCCGCTTCTTTGGAATTGGAACATTGACTTTCGCCAAACAACCCCATGTTCGCAGATAAGAGAGTTTTAACCTTTTCTTCTCCCATTCCTCGAATGGAGTTATCTCTTTATTCTTTGTGGGAACTCGATTTAGGACATGACATGCTGTCAATATCGCCTCCCCCCACCATGCCTTGGAGAGACCCGATGTGTCTAACATGGCGTTAACCAAATCAGTTAGAGTACGGTTCTTTCTTTCGGCCACCCCATTTGACTGAGGTGAGTAGGGAGGCGTCCTCTCATGGATTATACCATGTTCCGCACAAAAAGCATCAAATTGATTGGAAAAATACTCTCCACCACGGTCGGACCTAAGCCTCTTGATTTTCCGATCAAGTTGGTTTTCCACTTCAGCTTTATAGATCTTGAAAAAGTTCAAAGCCTCATCCTTAGATTTCAGAAGATACACACAGCAGTATCTAGTGGAGTCGTCAATTAACGTCATGAAATATTTCTTTCCACCTTTTGTCAAAACACCATTCGTTTCACATAGATCTGAATGTATAAGTTCTAGTGGTGCAAGATTTCTCGTCTCTGCAGTCACGTGAGATTTACGAGGTTGCTTAGCTTGCACACACACTTGACACTTAGATCCCTTAACGATGGTGAAACTAGGGATTAAGTTCAACTTCGCTAGTGGCGACATGCAACCAAAGTTAACATGACAAAGTCGTGAATGCCACACATTTCATTCACTATTGTTGCAAATATGATTAACAACTTTATTGCAAACGTCTGATAAGGACAAACGAAACAGGCCTCCTGACTCATAGCCTTTACCAACAAAGGTTCCATACTTGGATATTACAAACTTATTCGACTCAAAGACAAGCTTATAGCCATCTCTACACAGAAGAGATCCGCTAACAAGATTTTTATTGACGGAGGGGACATAATGCACGTTCTTGACCATACGATCTTCCCGAAGTAAACTTCAGATCGACCGTGCCAACACCACGAGCGAAGCACTTGAACCGTTGCCCATCAAGACGGTTGAAGTCCCTGCGATCCGATAAGACGAAAACATGGAAATATCACCGCATACATGCACATTAGCACCCGTGTCAATCAACCAATCAGAGAATGACATCTTGAAAGAATAGTGGAAATATACCATACCCAAATCCTTCATGTCAATGTCTCCAATGACAACATTAGCGGTCTTGCTGCCTTTCCTAGGATGGCGCTTGTCATAGCGATTGGGGCAACTAGGAGCCCAATGATCGGGATCTCCACACACATGACAAGCACCTTTCTTCTTGTCATTCTTCTTCTTGAAGTTCGTGTCTGCACAGCCTTGTTCTTCCCATCAAACTTTGCTTTACCATCAAACTTGCCCTTGTTCTTGAACTTGTGGGATGGAAGTTTTTCTTACGTACCAGTTGGCACTAGATCCTCCTCAATACCTCGAGCACGTGTGTCCTTTGCTCTCGCTTTTCTTCCACATCAAGAGTGCCAATGAGATCCGGAACGGAAAACTCCTGTCTCTTATGCTTGATGAGTAGCAAAGTTCCTCCACGAAGGAGGAAGCTTAGTGATGATACCCCGCAACAAACTTGTCCGGTAGGATACAATTGAAGTGCTCAAGTTCTCTAGCAAATGATCAGATCTCGTGAGCCTGCTCAACCATGGAGCGCTCTTGGTCATCCTGTAATCATAGAATTGCTCCATGATGTACAGCTCGGTGCGGCATCCGAGACCCCAAACTTGGCCTCGAGTCGTCCCACATATCTTTTCCATTGTCAATTGGCGATAAGCATCAACTATGTTCTCACCAAGAACACTCAAGAGAGCAGCCTTAAACAAGGTATCCATTTTCTGAAAAGCTTGTGCCTGTTGGGCATCTTGCTCTCCTTCAGGTTTGCCAAGAGTGGTGTCATAGCAACTCATGGTTTGAAACCATAAGACTGCTCTCACGCGCCACCTCTTATAGTGGATACCCTCAAACATTGGAGGTCTCATGGAAGCAGCAAAACCATTCGAGGTAAATTGCCTATAATAAGGTTTTTGGATTGTTGGAAATATGAGCAATTTACCAAATGATTTTATTAACAGAAATAGTAGATAAAACATGACTAAAATAGCAAATATAAAGCAAGTCATGCAATCTGACAGAGAGAAGGTAAACATCGTCTGCATATATGAACTTGAGGTAAACACATCTAGAACAGTCACTAGATGAAGTTGCTTATACGACATAGAACCTAACATACATAGGACGGAAACTAGAGCCAAGAACTGTAGCAGAACATCTAACAGAAAGGAGAAGAACGCAGCGCACAACAGCAGCAGCAGCAGGTTACCGGACTTGGGATCGGTGTCCTCGCCGCCATGTCGTCGAGGAGGTCATGGACATCGGGAAGAAGTCATCGTCGGGAAGTAGTCGTCGGCGACCGGATCGTCCGTGATGAAGCAGCCGATGGTCGCGCAGAGCACTCCCCAAAACCTTATCACCCTTCTCCGTCAGAGGACTCAAAGTGTGCGGTTTGAGGCTCTTGTCCCGACTGCGGTGCACGCCGCAAGCCGGGATGGAGAGGATCGTGCAATAGCTCGGTGCTCGAGAACCGTGGCGAGAGGAAGAAGTAGTTCAGTGCGTCTTCTTTGAGAGGAGCGACCTCCCTTTTATAGGCGCAAGAGAAGGAGGCGAGAGGGCAGCGCCGGGAGCTGAAGGGACCGAGGGAGATGAAACGAACAGACAGCAGCCGAAGACTACAGCAAAAACTTTCCATCTCCCGAGTGACCTTTCGTATACCTGTAGTGCGTGGCAAAAATTTAGACATCGGCTCGGCTCATTCCCGCAACCCGCGGCGCGTCGTGGTGAGGCGGGCGGCGGAGGAGGAGCGCGCGTGGATGTCCCTCTTGTTCTCATGCTCATACAAGTGGGGAAGGAGCCTCCCTTATAAAGAGGTCCAACTCCCTCTAAACTAGCAATGTGGGACTAAACTTTAGTTCCACCTCTTGCCTTGCACAAATGGGCTGCGTGGGCCTCTAGGATTTATTAGGAATTTCTGAAAACGCTACTGGGCTAGGCCCAAAATGGACAAATTTCCAGCAATACCACAATCCCTCTAACCATCCAACCACAGGTTGGTTCGCAGATGAAGTTGGGTGAATATGCATGCATGCATGCGGGTATATTTTGTTCTGTTTAAATTAATTAAATACCATGTGTGTCGAATTAACTCATTTTTATTTTATGAGTAAGTGAGCTAATAGACAATATGTCACAATACAAAAAAAACAAAGGATAATAAGTGGCATAGACAATAAGTTTATGGAAAAGCTTCCCTCGCCCGACTGATCATCTCATTCTTGGCAATCGGGTCCCTTGCTCGCCATGTGCCCCCATGAGCCCTCCTACTACTTTTCGGCCTTATCTCTTCTGATGAAGCCTCTCCTTCACACGTTTTCCTTGGTCGTCTCTATTCCCCTCCCCATTCATCACCCTTGAGAGGGAGGTTTTCCATGGCAACACAACATATAATACTATGAGGAGACATGATGACGGCGACCACTATATGTTGCATCCCACGACAAATTCGGTGTTGCTACAAACGAAGGGCGACATGAGCACTGTTGCTGCGTCCTCGCTATTATCGCACCAATGTTGCAGCAAACAGGAAGGGGTGATGACAGCCACCCGTACCGCTGCTGTTGAGAGCATCTTCCTCTTCTCTCTGCCCCTTCCCAGCATCATCGATCTTTGTTCGTGCGACATCCATGAATTATGGGTCATGGTGCAATCCAAAATTAGTTGTGTTGCAAAGGAGCTTCACAACATGGCTCATGTTGCAATCCAAAATTACAGTTGAACTCCTACCAAGTGAACACAACATGGGTCGTGGTGCAATCCAAAAATTGTTGTGTTGCAAAGGAGCTTCACAACATGGCTCATGTTGCAACCGAAAATTACAACTGAACGGGCCTACCAAGTGAACACAACATGGGTCATGGTGCAAACCCATGAGTGCAACATGACTCATGTTGCAAATCATAAACCGCAATTGAACGAGCCTGCAAAGCGAGCGCAACATGGGTCTTGTTGCAAACCCCAAGCACAACTTAGCTCATGTTGCAAACCCTAAACCACAATTGAACAACCTCTGATCGGATGGTTAAAGCGTGCGGGATCGAACAACTCTGCGGGCAGTCGATCCGATCACTGCTTCAGCCGGCCAACACGTAGTGTGTGCCTATAGACAGTAAATACCCTGATGAAAACAAAAGCCACATATGTTACTTATGGTCTTAGTAATTTCTTTTCATATCACGATGTTCTCCAATGCATTTACTAAAGAAACATTAGAATATGAAAGATGTGCATGAAGCCTAATACCGTTGAGCGCAATATGGCTGAAAGCACCTACCCTACGACCCTCGCAACAGTTCTAGCTTAAATCAAGACCTATAATGACCAAAAAGGAAATCCTATTGGTCCCCGCATTTCTATTGAAGGGCAACTTGGGTGGCGAAAAGCCTAGACTCGTCGCCAAGTCGACGTCACTTCCCTCCGTTTGCTCGCTCTCATACCACTAGAAAGGACCACTAATTCACCACATGGTTGTCGGTAAATGTGGAACGAAGGATTTTCCAGCTCCACCCTCTTGCTGGAGGCTCCAGGTCCAAGGCGGTGGCCTCGGCCGATGAGCAGCAACCGTTGGTGCTAGCATCCGCCTTGGCCTCTTGGGGGCGATGTGGCTATAGGTGGAATCTGTTGTGTGGGGCATTCTAGAAGGACCCATATTTGTTTTGATGACCTACCTCCCCAATATCCATAATGCATTTGCACCGTACCCTGTCCCCATTTGACATCAATCACTGGATTTGTGCACGTGGGAAGAATGACTGTGAGAGGTGAGTGGAGAAATTTGTGGCCGATAGATCGGCCTTGACGGTGGCGACACCTGTGGAGTCCTCTCCTACATGTAGGCATCGTCAAGGTAGGGTGCCCCTCCATGTGCCTCCCTTTCTCTCCCACCGGATGCAAACCTAAATCCCTTCCCGATTGAGTGACAACAACGCTTTGGGTATTGTCACCTCCATGAGTGTGCGTCCTTCAGTGAGTGCGGAGTGGATGTGTGTGTGTGTGTGTGTGATCCTATTGGTCAGAGGGTAGAGTTGTCGTTGTTTGATGATGCTGGCCCTATTTGTTGTTTCTTTGTGGGAGCTCACATCGTCTGCTTCCCGAAAACAGCTGACGGTTGTTTCTATGATCGTGTTAGGAGAGGATAGGGTTATTCTCTCACATTTACAATATTCTGTCGAGACTCGGGAACGATGTGATCCCATGCTCTCTCTCTTGCGATCTTACTGTAGCTATATCCCCATTGGGCTCGACCTTCTTTGAAGTTTCTTTGTCATTAGCAGTCTCTCGTTGCAACTGCTTCTCCTTTCATGAAGATTTGGGTAAGCATCATGGCATCTCCTTCAGTGCGTGTAAGTGCATCTAGTGTCCCATTTGTTGGTTTTGGATGATTAATGCCGGTTAAGAGACTAATGTGTTTGTGAGTATACACATGTGAAGTTTCTACAAGATTTGGTTTAATCACTGGGTGATGACTCCTAAAACTCTTGTGAGAACATTCGAGTCTCTGGAATGCTTGGTGAAGAAATAAAGACTGTTGTGTAGCTTTTATTTTCTAGTTTATTTAATTCCACATTAATTCATATGATGTACTATTAAGGAGGGTCTAAAGTGAACCAAGACGGGAAGTCTATGTGCACTCATTCAAACCTATCTACACTTGCGAGCGAAAACTTAGAAATATCCTTTCCAAGCAAGCCTTCTAGCTCATGTGTCGAAGTTTATTCATTGGGACACTCTAGTTAGGTTCCTTGCTAAGGATGTAGGAAACATGCTCGTGAGGTTATCCTAGTTTATTGCCAGTTAATATTACCATTCTGCCAGTTGTGACCAGCATGTTGGTGGCGCATCCCTTCCAATAGTCACCTTAATACACAACACAGGGCCACGACTATAAATAGATAACTACCTCCCTCATATAGAGGTGGTTGCCGGGGATAAATTCTGCCAAGTGTAGGCAATGAGCATCCCTCCTCACACTGATTTGTTACTAGTCTTAACTGAGGGAAAACCACCTAAGCCGAAGAACAAATGTGATTGAGACTCACTAAAGAATTAAACCGAGCCTAGCCTTGACTTGATACTCCCGAGGAATGGTCATCCTCTACACAGTTAGGCATCATTCTGAGCATCAAACATGTGGATTCGTCGATGAGAAGGTTTGTGCTAACCCAGAGATCAGCGCAAGATCTACCAGGAGTAACTAGGCGAGTTCTGCGACAATTAGCTCAAGGAGAACATGGAGACTAGTATGTCCTCAAAGGAGTGGCTTTCTTGTCCGTCCAAGACGTAGATATGTTGCCAATATTCTGAATCTGGGTAAACAAATTCAACGTGTCTTCACCAGGATTACAAATTCTAACCATAACCTTTACATTATGTACTTGGCGTGTGTCGGTGTCAAAACCGGCGGATCTCGGGTAGGGGGTCCCGAACTGTGCGTCTAGGCGGATGGTAACAGGAGACGAGGGACACAATGTTTTTACCTGAGTTCGAGCCCTCTCGATGGAGGTAAAACCCTCGTCTGCTTGATTAATATTGATGATATGGGTAGTACAAGAGTAGATCTACCACGAGATCAAGGAGGCTAAACCCTAGAAGCTAGCCCATGGTATGATTGTTGAGATGTATATCGTGTCCTACGGACTAAAGCCCTCCGGTTTATATAGACACCGGAGAGGCTAGGGTTACACAGAGTCGGTTACAATGGTAGGAGATCTACATATCCGTATCGCCAAGCTTGCCTTCCACGCCAAGAAAGTACCTTCCGGACATGAGCCGAGTCTTGATCTTCTATCTTCGTAGTCCGCAGGAGTCCGGCGGATATTGATAGTCCGCTGTCCGGACACCCCTAGTCCAGACTCCTCGGTAGCCTGAACCAGTCTTCAATGACGATAAGTCCGGCGTGCATAATGTTCGGCATTGCAAGGCGGGTTCCTCCCTTGAATAATCCGGAGAAGATAATGAACACCAGGATAGTGTCCGGCTCTGCAAAATAATTTCCACATTCCAAACGTAGAGAGAATAAAACATATACACCGATCCAATCTGCTGACGTATTATGCGGCGTGACATCACACCGGCACCAAGCCTTTGTTTGAATTACTGTACCACTTCAGCACGTTTAGCGAAGCGGTTTCCTTGGCACGTCCTGTCGAAGCAGAGATCGTGTTCCCCTTATTCCGGGATTCTCATCAATACGTGCGTGGGTAACCCAACCGTGCCATTGATGGTGGCGCTTGGGAGATAAGCGAGTTTTACCAGGCCGGTGAGGGACGCATAGTTTTGTCCGCCTATATATAAGGGATAAGGATTTACCTTCTCACCTACGCCTTCTTCCTCCTTTGCTTATCCATCCCTGCGAACTCAAGCTCCAACGCCCAAGCTCGCAAGATCTCACCTCAACCCCTCTTGAATATGTCCGGAGGGGAGGCAAATGGATGGCCTCCACCGCTAAGGAGGAGGACATCACCAAGCTGCTGCGACGCGGATACCTTTCCAGCGACATCGCGCACCGGCTGCCCGACGCGGGGCAGCTCATCCCCACCCCAGGGCCTCATGAGAGGGTCGTCTTCCTTCCCCACTTCCTCCGCGGACTGGGCTTTCCGCTCCATCCATTCGTCCGGGGGCTCATGTTTTACTACGGCCTGAATTTCCACGATCTGGCGCCGAACTTCGTCCACAACATCTCGGCGTTTATCGTCGTGTGCGAGGCCTTTCTCTGCATCCGGCCCCACTTCGGCCTGTGGCTCAAGACCTTCAACGTCAAGCCGAAGATTGTGAAGGGGCGCAAGCGGAATCTTGAGGCGCCATGTTGGGCAAGCTGCCCAACGTCCCTTAGGCTGGAAGGACCTTCGTGGACTCCGTCAAGGGGTGGCGATCGGGGTGGTTCTACATCACCGAGCCGCGAGCCTACATGGGCGGCGGCCCCGAATTTAGATATGGAATCCCCACGCAGCTCACCTCCCGGAAAGAGAAGGGCTTGCGGTGGGGTGATCCGTGGAGGTGACGGGACTTGAGCCTGCATCAAGAAGCTGGTGAGCAATAGGCTCCGGCTCGTCGGCGTGGTCCAGGTCATGCTCCTCCGTGGATTCTCCCATGCCAAACGGGCATTTAATCTGTGGGAGTTTAATCCGAACAGCACCAGATGTTAAGCGCGCTCTTGACACAACGCACGGGCGCTGGAGGTGCTGTTCAAGGTGCCGGTTCCCGCATCCGCGACCAAGACCGCGATTCAGTTTCTGATCTCCGGCCGACGAGGTAAGTGATTCGACCCCATTACGGGACACCTATAGTGGCTAGATTGACTCTAGCGAGGTTTTTAATCTACCTCTTCCTTTGACAGGACTGGATGGAAAAGGCCCAGCTGCTCATCAGCCCGGCTCCCATGCCAGAAGAACCAGTGGATGCCCGCTTAGCAAGGCTGCTGGTTCCGCACCGTCGTGGTCTTGGGAGAAGAAGGCCAAGAAGGTGGCGCGGGGACTCGCAAGAGTTCCGCAATCGAGCATCCGACGATGACGACGAGGACTCCTCCCCAAAGGCGAGGAGGAGGAGGAGTACTCTCTCCGGAGGAGGAGAGAGGAAGAGGAAGGCCTCCCCAACCGGGGCGGCCGAAGGATCCAAGAGGGGGAGAACTATCCCCCCGGACAGTCTTGCCAACATCAACGTTGGCGAGGACGAGTGGCCTCCAAGGGCCCGGCGTCCGGCAGGATTGTAAGTATCCGGATCATTCATATGCCGTATATTGTATGTCACGTAGTGTCCTTCTAATGCCGCATTGTTCCTTTAGTCCGGCCATTGACGACTTTCCCGACTCGATGAGCGGGTCGTTGGCGCCGTCGGATGTAAATTCCATCCCAACTGCCTCTACCCCACGCGCCGAGGACGACGAGGCGGAATCCTGAGGGGACGCGCCAGAGGAGGCTCCGGGCGCCGTCGAGCAGCCCGGACTTTGTGCGGACTCTACTCCGAACCCGTAGCGGTTCGAGTCCGGCAAGCAGCCCCTCGAAGAGGGCAGACACGTGGCGCCGGCGGCCTCCGTCCCAACCGAGGCACGGATAACCTGCTGGAGGTGCTCAAAGGCGCCTCCATCGAGGAAGAATACCGCACTCTCATGAGTGCGGTGATTGAAAGGTACAGCTTCGCCAAGGGCGGGCTGACCGGCTCGCAACAACCTTCTAACAGGCTTTGAGGTAAGAAGGTTAAAATTAAGTAATATAATACCGCATAGACAAGAGCCTCGATGCTTAGTCCGGTGTTGAAAGAAAAGCCGGACTAAGGATCTAACAAGATATACGCAGGGTTGTTAAAAAATATGTCGTTATGGGTTTGCAGGCTGCGCTGTTGACCTCTGCCGCATTAACGGTGGAGGTCGAGGCGCTGAAGAGAGATCTTGAGCGGTCGGAGCAAGAGCTCGGCCATGCCAAGAGGCAGCTCAAAGAAAAAGAAGGTGAATGGCACCACTTTAAATAAGTACCTTACAGAAAAGGGTTTTGGTTGCAAACTGTTGGGGAACGTAGTAATTTCAAAAAATTTCTTACGCACACGCAAGATCATGGTGATGGCATAGCAACGAGAGGGGAGAGTGTTTTTCCACGTGCCCTCGTAGACCGTAAGCGGAAGCGTTAGCACAACGCGGTTGATGTAGTCGTACATCTTCACGATCCGACTGATCCAAGCACCGAACGTACGGAGCCTCCGAGTTCAGCACACGTTCAGCTCGATGACGATCTCCGGCCTCCGATCCAGCCGAGCTCCGGAGATGAGTTCCGTCAGCACGACGGCGTGGTGACAATGATGATGTTCTACCGGCACAGGGCTTCGCCTAAACTCCGCGACGATATGACCGAGGTGGAATATGGTGGAAGGGGGCACCGCACACGGCTAAGGAACGATCCGTAGATCAACTTGTGTGTCCATGGGGTGCCCCCTACCCCTGTATATAAAGGAGTGGAGGAGGGGAGGGCCGGCCCTCTTCTATGGCGCGCCCTAGGGAGTCCTACTCCCACCGGGAGTAGGATTCCCCTTTTCCTAGTCCAACTAAGAGTCCTTCCATGTATTAGGAGTAGGAGACAAGGAAGGGGATGAGAGAAGGGAAGGAAGGAGGGGGTGCGGCCCCTCCCCCTAGTCCAATTCGGACTAGGCCATGGGGGGCGCGGCCTGCCCTAGGCAGCCCCTCTCTCTTTCCCGCAGGGCCCAATAAGGCCCAATACTTGTCCCCGGCGAATTCCCGTAACTCTCCGGTACTCCGAAAAATACCTGAATCACTCGGAACCTTTCCGAACTCTTAATATAGTCGTCCAATATATCGACCTTTACGTCTCGACCATTTCGAGACTCCTCGTCATGTCCCCGATCTCATCCGGGACTCCGAACTCCTTCGGTACATCAAAACTCATAAACTCATAATATAACTGTCATCGAAACCTTAAGCGTGCGGACCCTACGGGTTCGAGAACTATGTAGACATGACCTAGAACTATTCTCGGTCAATAACCAATAGCGGGACCTGGATGCCCATATTGGCTCCTACATATTCTACGAAGATCTTTATCGGTCAAACCGCATAACAACATCGTTGTTCCTTTGTCATCGGTATGTTACTTGCCCGAGATTCGATCGTCGGTATCCAATACCTAGTTCAATCTCGTCACCGGCAAGTCTCTTTACTCGCTTCGTAATGCTTCATCCGTAACCAACTCATTGGTCACATTGCTTGCAAGGCTTATAATGATGTGCATTACCGAGAGGGCCCAGAGATACCTCTCCGACAATCGGAGTGACAAAACCTAATCTCGAAATCGCCAACTCAACATCTACCTTCGGAGACACCTGTAGTACTCCTTTATAATCACCCGATTCGTTGTGACGTTTGGTAGTACCAAAGTGTTCCTCCGTAAACGGAGTTGCATAATCTCATAGTTACGAGAACATGTATAAGTCATGAAGAAAGCAATAGCAACATACTAAGCGATCAAGTGCTAAGCTAACGGAATGGGTCAAGTCAATCACATCATTCTCCTAATGATGTGATCCCGTTAATCAAATGACAACTCTTTTGTCCATGGCTAGGAAACATAACCATCTCGATAAGCGAGCTAGTCAAGTAGAGGCATACTAGTGACACTATGTTTGTCTATGTATTCACACATGTATTATGTTTCCGGTTAATACAATTCTAGCATGAATAATAAACATTTATCATGAAATAAGGAAATAAATAATAACTTTATTATTGCCTCTAGGGCATATTTCCTTGATCTCCCACTTGCACTAGAGTCAATAATCTAGTTCACATCGCCATGTGATTTAACACCAATATTCATATCAGATATGATTAACACCCATAGTTCACATCATCATGTGACCAACACCCAAAGGGTTTACTAGAGTCAATAATCTAGTTCACATCGCTCTGTGATTAACACCCAAAGAGTACTAAGGTGTGATCATGTTTTGCTCGTGAGAGAAGCTTAGTCAACGGGTCTGTCACATTCAGAGCCGTATGTATTTTGCAAATATTCTATGTCTACAATGCTCTGCACGGAGCTACTCTAGCTAGTTGCTCCCACTTTCAATATGTATCCAGATTGAGACTTAGAGTCATCTGGATTGGTGTAAAAGCTTGCATCGTTGTAACTTTTTACGACGGGCTCTTTTATCACCTCCATAATCGAGAAACATCTCCTTAGTCCTCACTAAGGATATTCTTGACCGCTGTCCAGTGATCTACTCTTAGATCAAAATTGTATTCCTTTGTCAAACTCAGAGCAAGGTATACAATAGGTCTGGTTCACAGCATAGCATACTTTATAGAACCTATGACTAAGGCATAGGGAATGACTTTTCATTCTCTTTCTATTTTCTGCCATGGTTGGGTCTTGAGTCTTACTCAACTTCACACCTTTGCATCACAGGCAAGAACTCCTTCTTTGACTGTTCCATTTTGAACTATTTCAAAAATTTATCAAGGTATGTACTCATTTGAAAAAATCTTATCAAGCGTCTTGATCTATCTATATAGATCTTGATGCTCAATGTGTAAGCAGCTTCACCGAGGTCTTGCTTTGAAAAACTCTTTTCAAAACACTCCTTTAAGCTTTGCAGAATAATTCTACATTATTTCCGATCAACAATATGTCATTCACATATACTTATCAGAAATGTTGTAGTGCTCCCACTCACTTTCTTGTAAATCTGAGGCTTCTCCAAAAGTCTCATATAAAATCATATGCTTTGATCAACTCATCAAAGCGTATATTCCAACTCGAGATGCTTGCACCAGTCCATAGATGGATCGTTGGAGCTTGCACACTTTGTTAACATCTTTAGGATTGACAAAACCTTCGGTTGCATCATATACAACTCTTCTTTAATAAATTCATTAAGGAATGCAGTTTTGACATCCATTTGCCAGATTTCATAAAATGTGGCAATTGCTAACATGATTCGGACAGACTTAAGCATCGATACGAGTGAGAAAATCTTATCGTATTCAACCCCTTGAACTTGTTGAAAACCTTTTGCAACAAGTCGAGCTTAGTGGATAGTAACACTACTATCAGTGTCCGTCTTCCTCTTGAAGATCCATTTATTTAACATGGCTTGCTGATCATCGAGCAAGTCAATCAAAGTCCATACTTTGTTCTCATACATGGATCATATCTCAGATTTTATGGCCTCAAGCCATTTCACGGAATCTGGGCTCATCATCGCTTCCTCATAGTTCGTAGGTTCATCATGGTCTAGTAACATGACTTCCAGAACAGTATTACCGTACTACTCTGGTGTGGACTGTACTTTGGAAGACCTACGAGGTTTTGTAGTTACTTGATCTGAAGTTTCATGATCATCATCATTAGCTTCCTCACTAATTGGTGTAGGAATCACTGGAACTGATTTCCGTGGTGAACTACTTTCCAATTCGGGAGAAGGTATAAATTACCTTATCAAGCTCTACTTTCCTCCCACTCACTTCTTTCGAGAGAAACTCCTTCTCTAGAAAGGATCCATTTTAGCAACGAATATCTTGCCTTCGGATCTGTGATAGAAGGTGTACCCAACAATTTCCTTTGGGTATTCTATGAAGACGCACTTCTCCGATTTGGGTTCGAGCTTATCAGGATGAAACTTTTTCACATAAGCATCGCAGCCCCAAACTTTAAGAAACGATAACTTGGGTTTCTTGCTAAACCACAGTTCATATGTTGTCATCTCAACGGATTTAGATGGTGCCCTTTTAATGTGAATGCAGCTGTCTCTAATGCATAACCCCAAAACAATATTGGTAAATCGGTAAGAGACATCATAGATCGCACCATATCCAATAAAGTGCGATTCTGACGTTCGGACACACCATAACGTTGTGGTGTTCCGGTGGCGTGAGTGTGAAACTATTCCACATTGTTTTAATTGAAGACCAAACTCGTAACTCAAATATTCGTTTCCGCGATCAGATCACAGAAATTTTATTTTCTTGTTACGATGATTTTTCCACTTCACTCTGAAATTCTTTGAACCTTTCAACTATTTCAGACTTATGTTTCATCAAGTAGATATACCCATATCTGCTTCAAATCATCTGTGAAGGTCAGAAAATAATGGTACTTGCCATGAGCTTTAACACTCATCGGACCGCATACATCAGTATGTATTATTTCCAATAAGTCAGTTGCTCACTCCATTGTTCCGGAGAACGGAGTCTTTAGTCATCTTGCCCATGAGGCATGGTTCGCAAGCATCAAGTGATTCATAATCAAGTGATTCCAAAATTCCATCAGCATGGAGTTTCTTCATGTGCTTTACACCAATATGACCTAAACGGTAGTGCCACAAATAAGTTTCACTATCATTATTAACTTTGCATCTTTTGGCTTCAATATTATGAATCTGTGTATCACACGATCGAGATCCAACAAACCACTTTCATTGGGTGTATGACCATAGAAGGTTTTATTCATGAAAACAGAACAACAATTATTCTCTAACTTACATGAATAACCGTATTGCAATAAACATGATCAAATCATATTCATGCTCAACGCAAACACCAAATAACACTTATTTAGGTTTAACACTAATCCCGAAAGTATAGGGAGTGTGCGATGATGATCATATCAATCTTGGAACTATTTCCAACACACATCGTCACTTCACCCTTAACTAGTCTCTGTTTATTCTGCAACTCCCGTTTCGAGTTACTAATCTTAGCAACCGAACTAGTATCAAATCTTGAGGGTTGCTATAAACACTAATAACGTACACATCAATAACATGTATATCAAATATACTTATGTTCACTTTGCCATCCTTCTTATCCGCCAATCACTTGGGGTAGTACCTTTTCCAGTGACCAGTCTCTTTGCAGTAGAAGCACTTAGTCTCAGGCTTAGGACCAGACTTGTGTTTCTTCACTTGAGCAGCAACTTGCTTGCCATTCTTCTTGAAGTTCCCCTTCTTTTCCCTTTGCCTTTTTCTTGAAACTAGTGATCTTGTTAACCATCAACACTTGATGCTCTTTTCTTGATTTCTACCTTCGCCGATCTCAACATCGCGAAGAGCTCAGGAATAACTTTCGTCATCCCTTGCATATTATAGTTCATCACAAAGTTCTAGTAACTTAGTGATGGTGACTAGAGAATTCATCAATCACTATCTTATCTGGAAGATTAACTCCCACTTGATTCAAGCGATTGAAGTACCCGGACAATCGAGCACATGCTCACTAGTTGAGCGATTCTCCTCCATCTTTTAGCTATAGAACTTGTTGAAGACTTCATATCTCTCAACTCGGGTATTTGCTTGAAATATTAACTTCAACTCCTGGAACATCTTATATGGTCCATGACGTTCAAAAACGTCTTTGAAGTCCCGATTCTAAGCCGTTTAAGCATGGTGCACTAAACTATCAAGTAGTCATCATATTGAGCTAGCTAAGCGTTCATAACGTCGCATCTGCTCTGCAATAGGTCATCACCTAGCGGTGCATCAGGGACATAATTCTTCTGTGCAGCAATGAGGATAAACCTCATGTCACGGATCTAATCCGCATCATTGCTACTAACATCTTTCAACATAGTTTTCTCTAGGAACATATCAAAATAAACATATGAAAGCAACAACGCGAGCTATTGATCTACAACATAATTTGCAAAATACTACTAGGACTAAGTTCATGATAAATTAAAGTTCAATTAATCATATTACTTAAGAACTCCCACTTAGGGTGACATCCCTCTAATCCTCTAAGTGATCACGTGATCCAAATCAACTAAACCATGTCCGATCATCACGTGAGATAGAGTAGTTTCAATGGTGAACATCACCATGTTGATCATATCTACTATATGATTCACGCTCGACCTTTCGGTCTCCGTGTTCCGAGGCCATATCTGTATATGCTAGGCTCGTCAAGTTTAACTTGAGTATTCGCGTGTGCAAATGTTTTGCACCCGTTGTATTGAGCGTAGAGCCTATCACACCCGATCATCACGTGGTGTCTCAAAGACGAAGAACTTTCGCAATGGTGCATACTCGGGAGAACACTTCTTGATAATTAGTGAGAGATCATCTTAAAATGCTACCGTCAAACAAAACATAATAAGATGTATAACAGATAAACATCATATGCAATCAAAATATGTGACATGATATGGCCATGATCATCTTGCGCCTTTGATCTCCATCTCCAAAGTATCTTGTCATGATCTCTATCGTCACCGGCACGACACCATGATCTTCATCATCTTGATCTATATCAATGTGTCATCACATGGTCGTCTCACCAACTATTGCTCTTGCAACTATTGCTATCGCATAGTGATAAAGTAAAGCAATTATTTGGCACTTGCATCTTATGCAACAAAGAGACAACCATAGAGCTTACGCGATCGCCGATAACTTCAACAAAACATGATCATCTCATACAACAACTTATATCTCATCACGTTTTGACCATATCACATCACAACATGCCCTGCAAAAACAAGTTAGACGTCCTCTACTTTGTTGTTGCAAGTTTTACGTGGCTGCTACGGGCTTAAGCAAGAACCAATCTCACCTACGCATCAAAACCACAACGATAGTTTGTCAAATAGACTCCATTTTAACCTTCGCAAGGACCGGGCATAGCCACACTCGGTTCAACTAAAGTTGGAGAAACTGACACCCGCCAGCCACCTGTGTGCAAAACACGTTGGTAGAACCAGTCTCGCGTAAGCGTATGCGTAATGTCGGTCCGGGCCGCTTCATCCAACAATACCGCCGAACCAAAGTATGACATGCTGGTAGGCAGTATGACTTATATTGTCCACAACTCACTTGTGTTCTACTCGTGCATATAACATCAAACCATAAAAACCTAAGCTCGGATGCCACTGTTGGGGAACATAGTAATTTCAAAAAATTTCTTACGCACACGCAAGATCATGGTGATGGCATAGCAACGAGAGGGGAGAGTGTTTGTCCACGTACCCTCGTAGACCGTAAGCGGAAGCGTTAGCACAATGCGGTTGATGTAGTCGTACGTCTTCACGATCCGACTGATCCAAGCACCGAACGTACGGAGCATCCGAGTTCAGCACACGTGCAGCTCGATGACGATCTCCGGCCTCCGATCCAGCCGAGCTCCGGAGATGAGTTCCGTCAGCATGACGGCGTGGTGACGATGATGATGTTCTACGGCGCGCAGGCTTCGCCTAAACTCCGCGACGATATGACCGAGGTGGAATATGGTGGAAGGGGCACACCGACACGGCTAAGGAACGATCCGTAGATCAACTTGTGTGTCCATGGGGTGCTCCCTACCCCGTATATAAAGGAGTGGAGGAGGGAGGGCGGCCCTCTTCTATGGCGCGCCTAGGGGAGTCCTACTCCCACCGGAGTAGGATTCCCCTTCCTAGTCCAACTAGGAGTCCTTCCATGTATTAGGAGTAGGAGACAAGGAAGGGAAGAGAGAAGGAAGGAAGGAGGGTGCGGCCTCCCCTAGTCAATTCGGACTAGGCCATGGGGCGCGGCCTGCCCTAGGCAGCCCTCTCTCTTTCAGCAGGCCCAATAAGGCCCAATACTTCTCCCGGCGAATTCCGTAACTCTCGGTACTCCGAAAATACCGAATCACTCGGAACCTTTCCGAACTCTGAATATAGTTGTCCAATATATCGATCTTTACGTCTCGACCATTTGAGACTCCTCATCATGTCCCGATCTCATCCGGACTCGAACTCCTTGGTACATTAAAACTCATAAACTCATAATATAAGCATCGCCGAAACCTTAAGCGTGCGGACCCTACGGGTTCGAGAACTATGTAGACATGACCTAGAACTATTCTCGATCAATAACCAATAGCGGGACCTGGATGCCCATATTGGCTCCTACATATTCTACGAAGATCTTTATCGGTCGAGACCGCATAACAACATCGTTGTTCCCTTTGTCATCGGTATGTTACTTGCCCGAGATTCGATCATCGGTATCCAATACCTAGTTCAATCTCGTCACCGCAAGTCTCTTTACTCGCTCGTAATGCATCATCCGTAACCAACTCATTGGTCACATTGCTTGCAAGGCTTATAATGATGTGCATTACCGAGAGGGCCCAGAGATACCTCTCCGACAATCGGAGTGACAAAACCTAATCTCGAAATACGCCAACTCAACATCTACCTTCGGAGACACCTGTAGTACTCCTTTATAATCACCCAGTTATGTTGTGACGTTTGGTAGTACCCAAAGTGTTCCTCCGGTAAACGGAGTTGCATAATCTCATAGTTACAGGAACATGTATAAGTCATGAAGAAAGCAATAGCAACATACTAAACGATCAAGTGCTAAGCTAACGGAATGGGTCAAGTCAATCACATCATTCTCCTAATGATGTGATCCCGTTAATCAAATGACAACTCTTTTGTCCATGGCTAGGAAACATAACCATCTCGATAAGCGAGCTAGTCAAGTAGAGGCATACTAGTGACACTATGTTTGTCTATGTATTCACACATGTATTATGTTTCCGGTTAATACAATTCTAGCATGAATAATAAACACTTATCATGAAATAAGGAAATAAATAATAACTTTATTATTGCCTCTAGGGCATATTTCCTTCACAAACAAGATTAACAAGGATAATATATGTAATGCAGGGGCCACTAACGAGGTGGCAGCCCTGAAGGATGCCGTGTCCGTGGCGAGCATAATCGCCACAGAACGGACTGAGCGAGAAAAGCAAGCGGCGCTGGTGGCGGAAGTTCGGCAAGAGCTCCAGGCTGTCATGGAAAAACATGAGAGTTTGGAGCGTGACTCCAAGACTCGAGAGTCCGAGCCTGCCTCGACTCTCGATAGGGCCGAGTCCGCCAAGGCCGAGGCCCAGAAGGCCCATATGGAAATAGAGGACATGAAGAAGATAGCGGCGGGTAAGGCGTTTTTCATGCGAGCAAGCATGTTAATGTAAATTACGGATACTTACCGAATTCGAGCTCTCGGGGGCATTTGCAGATCTGCCGCATAGTGCGTCCGATGCGCTGCATTCTATCATGGCAAGGAGGGAGCTCAGCGGAGAAGGTCTTCGGTCTCGATGCGCCGAGGCCGCCATCCGTGCCCCCAAGCGACCAGTGAAGCAGCTGGTCGAACTCCTAAGGTGGCCGAGAGGCCATGAAGGGCCTCACAGGTCCGGCAGTGGCTCGGCAGAACCATGCACAGCAGCTACTTTGGCCTAGTCGCGCGGCTAGTGGATGCATGCCCAGGCTGGATGTGATCAAGCGATCCGCTTTGCATTGAAGGCGCTTCGTCGGGCCCTTGCCCGCATAAAGGTGCAATGGGGCAAGCTGGATGCGGAGAAGCTCACGGATCCGCCGCCGGGCAAGGAGCACCGTACAACTGGAGCGATATTATAAAGTTGTCTGAAGGGAGCCCGCGATATTGCGGATGAGTGCCCCTTAATGTAATCCTTGAGTGAACTTCATTGTGTGTTTATCACATGCGCTGAAAACTTCGTTCATATGCGCCATGAGCAACGCTTTGTTGAATTTAAAATATTACCTTCATGCGGCCGTTTGTTAAATCGAGAGATGGCAAGTCGTTGGCTTCAGCCCCAAGCCACAGTCTTTGGGGTGTTCGGTGATAAACTTGAGCACTCTTGTTCCCATCTTTGGGTCCATCTAGGAGGCGCTCAACACGACGAACAAGGCGACGGACTTATAATGCTTGAACACTCTCACTTAGCCATAGAATTCTATAATTTTAAATTTGGTGAAGCCCCGGTATTCGAAGACCGAATCCGGCGCTATCCACGCCTTCGTCGGACATCATCCGAACTTCGCTCGGCGGCATGAGTCTTTAGGGACCGAAAAGACCTCTCGAACAGCGACCAGTCTCTCGCCTTATCATGCCGGTCGGTTTATCTTTCTCCACTGAGGCGTTAACCGGCTCAACCGGGCGCAATCGCAGATGGTTCTCCCAATGCTACCTTAGCCGGCGAGCGGAACGTAAGGTACAAAACATGGGGCCGGCAAACCCAACTATTGACCCAAGACATGATTCGGAGCTGATTCATATAATGCTATAAGTTCGGGGTGCCGCACTTTATGAAAGTGTTCGGACTTAATCACACCATAATCTGGGGAACAGAAGCCCCTGGTGTATTCGGCCGTACCAAAGTATATGGATGCAAGATGTCATATAATGAACATTTATAAAAGATAACATAAGCTGCAATGAAAAGGTAATGAACTTGCAAAAGGAAGTGCTGCGTTATTTATGAAAGGAGGTCTGCTAATAACGCGGATGATACAAATAGTCTTGATAAGCATGGGATTTGGACTAATTTGACATGTCCCCTCCGTGGATAAGCTGCAGACTTGGTGTATGTAATCGAATTTAGTGCTCGTAATGGAGACCACACGAGTGTTAAATCGCAGCCTTCTTTGATCCCCGACTATTGCCTCGTGAGTTCGGCAAGTTTGCCGTCGACAGAGCTTCATTTAGTGGAGTCTGTAAAAAAAGAAAAGATAAGAAATAAAACCAAGGGGGGCGCTAGCACGAGCCCCTGGTGTGGTCGAGCCGCACTCTTTAATTCTTGTGGTTAAGCCCCTCCCTTGCGCCCATGGTATCTCCAAAGCGTAATGATGTACGCGGAGTGTTATTCTTGTGATCATGCGCATGCGAGGGTGGGGGCCGCATTGCTCTGGCGATGCTCGATCGCGCCAGTGGTCTTGGTTAGTGTTGCTCGGGCGTGCTTTGATGCATCCGGCTTTTTAATTGCGGACTAGAGAATTGCCGTGAAGGCTGCTCAGTACTTCCGCGAGAGCATTGTATGTTCCTCCGTTCGGAGGGCGTTCCGTATTCCCATTGACCGTAATGACTCCGCGAGGGCCTGGCATCTTGAGCTTTAGGTATGCATAATGCGGCACGCGTTGAACTTTGCAGCGCGTTCGTCCGAGCAAGGCATGATAGCCGCTTCGGAGCGGGACTATATCGAAGATTAACTCTTCGCCGGAAATTATCCGGGATCCAAGACCACTTCGGTGTGACGGAGCTGTCTGCAGTTGGCTTCCACTCTTGGGATGACACCTTCAAAGGTTGTCTTAGTAGGTTTGATCTGGATGGGTCTATGCCCATTTTGCGGATGTGTCTGGTAAAGCGAGTTCGAGCTGCTGCCGCCGTCCATCGGGACTCTTGTGAGGTGAAATCCATCGGCGATTGGGTCTAGGACCAATGCGGCGAATCCGCCATGGCGTATGCTGGTCGGATGGTCTCGTCGATCAAAAGTGATCGGACGGAGGACAATGGATTGAACTTGGGCGGCATCGCTCCATCGCATAGGCGTCCGTGGTCGCGCTTCCTCTCCCTCTTGGGTATATGGGTCGCGTAAATCATATTCACCGTCCGCACTTGTGGGGGAAACCCTTTGTCCTCTGTTGTTCGGTGGCGGGTCTCTTCTTCGTCGTCGCTATTTAGCCCCTTGTCATTGTGTTCGCAATTAACTTGCTACCGCTTGAACACCCAACAATCTCTATTGGTGTGATTAGCTGGCTTTTGAAGTGCCATGTATCGGCATGGCGGTCGAGTATTCTGTCCAGATTGGGCGGGCCCGAGTTGTTCTTTTAAATGGCTTCTTCCGTTGACCGGGTTTGGAGCCTCGGAATCCGGCATTGACTGCCGTATCCTCTTTGTCGTCGCCATTAATACGGCGTTTGTTTTTGATTCGACATGACCTGCCGTGATTGTCCTTAGTGTCCGGACTGCCAGAATTTTTGCGGAGATTGTTGCTGCGGGCTAGCCAGCTATCCTCTCCCACGCAAAAGCGGGTCATTAACGATGTGAGGGCTGCCATGGATTTCGGCTTCTCCTGCCCCAGGTGCTGGGCTAGCCATTCGTCCCGGATGTTATGTTTGAAGGCTGCAAGGGCCTCCGCATCCGGACAGTCGACGATTTGATTTTTCGTCGTCAAGAACCATGTCGAAATGTCCGGCCGATTCGCGGCTGCTGAATAATGTGGCTTAGGTCATCGGCGTCGGTGGTCGCATGCGTATGTACCTTGAAAGTTATCAAGGAACGCGCCTCGTGTCTTCCCAACACCCAATCGACTCTGCGGGCAGGCTGTTAAGCCAATGCCGAGCTGGTCCTTTAAGCTTGAGTGGGAGATATTTTATGGCGTGGAGATGCGTCGCGCGGGCCATATGAATGTGGAGAAGATAATCTTGATCCACACCGCTGGGTCTATTGTGCCATCGTAAGATTCGATATTCACGGGTTTGAACCCTTGAGGATCGATGATCCATTACTTCATCGATGAAGCATAACGGGTGTCTGGCGCCCAGTATTGAGCAATATCGCGGCGCAGCTCGAGGGAGCGCTATCGCTATGTTCGCCCGGCGGTGTTATATCTGCTGCGACGGTATTCGCTGTGGGTCGTAGGGCGCCCACGTGATCCATAGATGGATCTGGATTGTCTTGCTTTGTCCTCCAAGATGTCTCGCAAGTCCGTAGCGTTCCTTTTGGCCGTACTCTTGGATCGATGTCGGGTACGGTCTTGGCTGGGGTCTGAATGCCTCTCTGTCGCGACCACGGGTGGTCGGTCAGCCATGTCGTCTTGCTGGTGATAAAGGTATGTATGCTTCCTCCTCTAATCGGGGAGCGGTTTGCGTCTTAGGTAACTTTTGGAGGGAGTTCGAGTTTATACTCTTGACGCGAGGACCTCGGTCCATCGATCGGCTAGCAGATCTTGATCAGCTTGAAGCTGTTGCTGCTTTTTTTCTTTAGGCTATTTGCCGTGGCTATGAGCCCACGCTGAAGCGCTCTTGTTCGACGGGATCCTCGGGTAGGGCGAATTCATCATCGTTGAGGCTCGCCGTCTTGGAGGGAGGCATATAGTTATCATCCTCAACCCCTTCGCTGCGCCGCCTGTCGCGGGGCTTGCTTGCGTCCTCTGTCTTGAGTCTTGCGAGGGGATCGTCTTGACACTCTCCGGTGTTATTATCTCCGCGCCGAATCTCCATTCTTGTTGTGGCGGGATTTAGAGCGGCGCCCGACGTCGGCGTTTGGCCGCTTCTTTAGAGAATCTTCCTCCGCTGCTTTTTCGCCATCCCTTCTTTTGGGGTATCTACCATGTAGGCGTCATATGGCGAGGTGGCCTTCCAGTGCCTCATGGTATTTGGTCTGATCGTCTCCGCATCATCGTCCATAGCGTCGATGTCATCGGAGTCGTAGTCTAGCATGTCGGTTAGATCCTCGACAGTGGCTACAAAGTGGGATGTGGGTGGGCTCTGAATTTCTTCTTCGTCCGAACTCCAACAATCCTGGCCATAGTTCGGCCAGGATTCTCCTGATAGCGAGAGATGCTTCAGAGAATTCAGGATATCGCCAAAAGGCGAGTGCTGAAAGATGTCCGCGGCGGTGAATTCCATAACCGGCGCCCAATCTGGTTTAATTGGCAGGGGCGCGGGAGGCTCGGAGTCCGGCGTCTCGGGATCACGAGTTTCGCAGGGGACGAGATTGGTATTCGGCTCCATCGCCGTAGATGTTGAAGCCCCCAGGGCGGCGTCTATCCACCGGCCCCCGTCATGGGCAGTCGGCCCCAGGCTAGTAGTCGGAGCGGGTTCGAGTGCGGCCTCCAAAGCACTGTCCGGCGGCAGAGCTAGATCATGCCCATCGTCACAGTGCGGCGCGCTTGGCAGTGGCTCGAGTCCGTTGAAGATCAAATCTCCGCGGTCATCGGCCGTGAAGTTCAAGCTTCAAATCGACTGACGGCGGGGCGTAGCTTCGATCTGCTCCAGATGGCCAAGAGAATTGGCCCGCATGCAAAACCGCCGAATCTGAAGATCTGTCCGGGAGAAAAGTCTCACCACGGACGGCGTTGATGGTTGAAGATGCCATCGAGCCTATCGGTGGCGACACGGAGGAACTCTCAATGAAAGCACCAATGTCGATGTCAAAACCGGCGGATCTCGGGTAGGGGTCCCGAACTGTGCGTCTAGGCGGATGGTAACAGAGACGAGGACACAATATTTTTACCCGAGTTGAGCCCTCTCGATGGAGGTAAAACCCTACGTCTGCTTGATTAATATTGATGATATGGGTAGTACAAGAGTAGATCTACCACGAGATCAAGGAGGCTAAACCCTAGAAGCTAGCCTATGGTATGATTGTTGAGATGTATATCGTGTCCTACGGACTAAAGCCCTCCGGTTTATATAGACACCCACTACTAGGAAAAAGCCTAGCAGCAGCTCGGGTTTTAGGCCTATCGGCAGCCTTGGTACCAGCGCTACTAATAAGCGCTTCTGACTAACTTATAGCGATGGCGGGTACCACCAGCTTCTAGTTAACGTATATTGCATAGCGAGTTTAAACCCGCGCTACTACTAATCTGTAATCTCGGAATTTTTTTTTTGAATTTTTTCGAAATTTTTTTTGATTTTTTTTCAAATTTTTGAATTATTTTAACTCAAATCTCTAATCACCCCTAATCGCTACTCAATTTAATCTCTAATCACCCCTCATCATTCCAAATCATCTAACTTCCCGGACGGTCACCCATCCTCTCACTACTCCAGCCTGAGCACACTTAACTTCCGGGTTCTATTCTCCCTCGTTTCCAAGTCTGCACTTGTTGTTTTCCTAACAATAGTGAGATGTCAATCCTATGAACCTCAGGAATTTAGCTTGAGCATGAAGTCACACATTTCACTGTTTGAGTTTGAAACTATTGTTCTAAAAAATTAGTAACACTAATATTTCTTGAATAATTAGTTTGACCACAGTTTGACCAGATTTGACCACAGTTTGACCAGATTTGACCACAGTTTGAACAGATTTGACCAAAATTCAAAAAAACTAAAATAATTATTTATTAACACTAATATTCTTGAATAATTAGTTTGATCATAGTTTGACCAGATTTAACAAAATTAAAAATAATAATTTTTTTGAATTTTTTGCCTCGAGATCTTGAAAGCCCGTAACTTTTTTTTCTCATTAGGCTTTTGAGGATTTTGAAAACGTTTAACGGGTTCTCCAGTTAAATTCGGATGTAACTTTTCGAGTAGATGCTTTTTCATATAAAAACTTTTTCATCCGAGTGCGTATGCAAAAGTTATGGCCATTTACAAATTTCGGAGAGATTTTGCAAATAAAGTCGAATTCATATTTGTAAATTTTCCCAACAACTAGACCACATATCACATGGGAAACTTATTTTCTTTTATTTTTTGACATTCTTATCATTTTCTTTTATTTTTTTAAACTGAAAAGGCGGTCCACGAGGGGGTAGACTTTGCCAAATAGGCGAACCCAGCGCTACTACTATGACACACGATTAGCGATGGCGGGTTTTTAACCTCGCTACTACTAAGTTGATAGCGATGGCGCGGGTTAGTAATGTGAGGTTAAAACCCTCGCTACTACTATGGCATATCCCGGGGCACGGTACAAACCACTTAGTAGTAGCGAGGTTACAAACCCGCTGCTGCTATCAACTTAGCGATGGCGAGGTTTAAAACCTCGCTGCTAGTAAATAGCGATGGCGTGGGTTTTAGCCCTCGCTGCTTGCTAGATTCTGTATAGCCTTTTCCTAGTAGTGACCGGAGGGCTAGGGTTACACAGAGTCGGTTACAATGGTAGGAGATCTACATATCCGTATCGCCAAGCTTGCCTTCCACGCCAAGGAAAGTACCTTCCGGACACGAGCCGGAGTCTTCGATCTTCTATCTTCGTAGTCTGGGAGTCCGGCGGATATTGATAGTCCGGCTGTCCGGACACCCCCTAGTCCAGGACTCCCTCAGCGTGTTTTCAAGAATTTCTTCCTATATCTCTCCCGTGGAGACTTCCTGGACATTGTTTCTTTTGAAGACATTGAATATGTCTAGATAGCTTTCTTCCTTAGCTTTATTCTGCTCCATTTACCTTTTATTAAGTCTTTAGGGTGTTGTCTAACTTTAATTTAGTTATTCTTCAGGTTACCAAAGAATAGGTAGTTTTCCAAAGAGTTGGTTAAAACGCCAATTCAGCCCCCTCCCTGCCCCCATGTAGTCCAGTACTTTGATTGTACGGTGTGCTCGATGTTGCTGGTGGCGCGCTCAGGTTGGACTTTTGAAAGGCTTTGGCATCGGTTGACACCTTCTTCTTGGGGAAGCGTCTTCTTCTCTCAATGGGTCGAAGCCCTCCATGCTAGAGCGAGGGGCAGGGAGTCTCCTTCAGAGATGAAGGAAGTTATTACTGAGTCGGGTCGAGCCCATGAAGCTGGCATGTGTGTGTTCTTCACCTGCTGCTTCGCCTCAAAGATCTGACTTTTGCCTCTTCACGGTGGTATGTTCACGAAGGCGGGCTTATTCGACATGAAGCTAGACTAGTGCCTTAGTTTTTCATATCTTTGCTTGTTCTTTGGGGTGATGCATGTTAGCTCTTTGCACAACATATTGTATCTTTTAGCTGGTTTTGTTTTCGTCTAGTGCATTGTATCTGGTGTTGTCTAATCCTACCATGGAAGGAGTTCCAAACCTGCCTTCAAACTATACTATGAATGCAACTTCTGTTCTATATGACATATGTGAACTGTAGCGGTTCCACTAAGTAATCACACAATCCGAACATTAATGTACCAATGAAACCATTTGCCAACAAGCCAGTAGTCTCCAAGCACCCTCTTCATCTCCAAGCACCCTCTTCAGACGTAAAAAGATGAAACCGCCCAGGGATGGGAGCATGGCTAGTGTGTACTTTTATATATTAATCTTGTGGTAATGTTATATGGCGGACGTTTGCGGGAATACATTGACATTTCAAACGATTTTGATGGCATTTTTAGTTGCACGTGGCCACGTGGGTGACAGTTTCTTTAGGGCGACATGGTTTTTTCTGGAATATTGCTAAGAAGAAACTACCAGTTTGCCACCCACATGTCACGTGACATGTCTGCATTGCATCTGCAGCACAGCGTAGCTTGACAAAAAGGTCAAAGCAAATCGCCAACTCAATGTTTCAAGTCTCATCAATGGCTTAAACATACATTTCATCCGTAGCCTGAGAGGGTGACACATCTTAAAATTTAAAAAGAACACGAGGAAAAATAATTTCAAATAGAGTAACAAGTAACTTTAGGCAGTGGTACTGACGTCCTACACATGCAGATGCGATCCGCCACGGTCTACGGATCTCCGTAGATTGGACTTGGCGCACAGGCATGGACAGTTGGACTTGGACACGATCAGCGCCATACGAGCGCGGCAGTCGCCACAGCAGCGCCGACGCCGGACAACCTCCAGACCCCGTGGCCATGCGGGTCACCTCCGGCGCTCCGTCCTTGCGACCCCGCCGCGTAGTGTCCCTGTGATCCTGCCGCGGCAGCCGCGGTGCCGCCTACGACGGCGGCACTGCCGCCGGCACCGATTCCAGTGCCCGGCCCTGGCCGACCGGGACCACCGGTGCTTCTCCCAGCGCCGGCGCCGCCTGAACCTTTCCCGCCGCTCGACGACCCTCCGGCGCTCCTCCCGCCCCCTGCGCCTCCTCCCCCTCCTCCCCTCCCACCGCTGGCACCACCGCCTCCTCCACCACCTCCTCCCCTCCCACCGCCTCCGCCTCCGCCACCGCCGGCGCAGCAGGCGCCCTGGAAGCGCGTGGCCACACACAGCAGCACCACCAGCAGCGCTCCGACTAGCTTCGATCCGCCTCGCATGGTCGTCCCCGCCTGACTCGCCGTCGTCTTCGCTGGTCAGATGAACAACCTCTCCCCCCTCTCGTTGTTGCGGCCTTGTGGGTTGTGTGCAAGGTCACGTCGGCGCGCTGCAACCTCTCCGGGGTCTACGGCACGTTGGGGCCAGCCTGCTCGTGATAGGCTGATGGAGATACGTCGGTGCGGAGAAGTCAGACTGATCCCATCATTTATGATCGATCCCAGCTGGACGATCGATACGTGGCACGGAGCCAGGTACGTACTCATGACTCATCAGCTTATCTTCCTTTGCTCTTTCCGTACTCGCTCAGCCGACAATGGGGATGTAAGAGCATCTCTGGACCATGGAGCCTGTTTTTTTTTTCCGGTTTGGGTTAAAACTGGCGCTTGTTCAAGGCCAACGTCCTGGCGCCTCCCGACATGCGCGTGCCGGGGCGGCGAAAGCTCAGCGCCGGTGGCGTCCCCATTCCCCCGCTGTCAGACGTCACCGCGCGCGCCGACTACTTCGCCGACGAGGTCGACCATGTGCGGGCATCGCTGATGGAAGAGCAGCGGACCCTCCCGCAGTACGCCACCGGCAACCACGAGGCATGGGCGGCGTACTTCCAGCGCCGGTAGGTGCGGGGGACCAAGAACAGCGACAGCCGCCGCCTGTGGTGGGGCGCCCCCAGTCGCACGCTCCACACCGTCCTCCAGCACCTCGAGGGCGGCAATGAGCCGCTGTTCACGTACCCTGCCGCCCCGTCCCCCGTCGGAGCGCGACCAATGGATGCCGAGCAGGGCCGTCTCCTCTTCTTCCTCCTCCCGCTCCTCCTCCCACTCCTCCGGGTCATCGGCCCTGTTCAGCCCGCGGAGACGCCGCTCGGCCGGTGCACCAGCAGCGCCGGCATCGTCATCAACGCGAGCGGGCGCGCCTCCTCCTCGGCTCCTCCCCGCTTCGTCAAGCCGAAAACGTAGACGGGGCTCGCCGCCGTGAAGACGGAGCCAGGGCTCGACGACGCGGCGGCCTTGAAGTGGGCGCGCGAAGACTGGGCGCGGACGGAGCTGGAGCGCCAGCGCCTCGCCCTAGAGCTTGCTCCGCGTCGTGGCCGCGACGAGGGAGGCATCGTCGTCCTCGACGACGACAACGACGAGAACGCACCGCCACCGGTCCGCTAGGGCGACCTCGGTCAGGGGTCCAGCATGGACAACTGCGTGAAGGAGGAGAAGGACGACGAGGACAACGGCGGCGGCGGCGACGGTGGCGACTTCGCCTCTCTCAGCGCGTTATTTGGCCTGTAGTCGCAGCCTCTTTGTTTTTTCTAAGTATT
>CM038141.1:395831760-396086956 GCA_021437245.1 Aegilops speltoides
CTTTTCCTTCCTCAAGAATTCACCTTGCAAACCAACACAAATAATGCCCCATGCGGCGGGGTTATGGCCAAGAATATGCATTTTCATTTTATGCTTCCAACTAGCAAAGTTTGAACCATCAAAGTAAGGACCTCTCTTTAAAATTACCCTCACTAGACGCCATACTCTCCTAGGTTGCGAAACCAAGCTTATGGAGTCCAATGCAATGGAAACCAATACAATGGAGACCAAAGCTCTGATACCACTTGTAGGATCGAAAGTATGTCTAGAGGGGGGGTGATTAGACTACTTGACAATATAAAAATTTAGCCTTTTGACAATACAATGAAGTCAAGTATCACCCTACACATGCAATTCTAGAGTATAGGCAGCGGAAAGTAAATTGCACATGTAGTAAAGAGAGGTGGAGAAGAGCAAACGCAATTTGGAGACACGGAGATTTTTCTCGTGGTTCCGATAGGTGGTGCTATCGTCAATCCACGTTGATGGAGACTTCAACCCACGGAGGGTAACGGCTGCGAGAGTCCACGGAGGGCTCCACCCATGAAGGGTCCACGAAGAAGCAACCTTGTCTATGCCATCATGGCCTACGCCCACGGAGGGCTAGCCTTACTCGGGGTAGATCTTCACGAAGTAGGCGATCTCCTTGCCCTTACAAACTTCTTGGTTCAACTCCACATCTTGGGAGGCTCCCAAGCGACACCTAACCAATCTAGGAGGCACCACCCTCCAAAAGGTAATAGATGGTGTTGATGATGATGAACTCCTTGCTCTTGTGCTTCAAATGATAATCTCCCCAACACTCAACTCTCCTCACTGATTTGGCTGTGGTGGAAGAAAGGATTGAGTGGAAAGCGGCTAGAGATCAAGCTTCATATGGTGGGAGTGGAGAAACTTGATCTCAACACAAGGGTAGGTAGTTCTCTTCTCAGAAATGTAAGGTAGGAGTGGTAGTACTTTCGATGGCTCTCTCCACGAATGAAGAGGGGTGGAGGGTATTTATAGCCTCCACACAAAATCCAACCGTTACACACATTTGACCAATCTCGGTCGGACGAAGTTGACAACTCGGTGAGACCGAAAGTTCAAATCATGTGAGCGTTGGGATTTTCGTGGGACCGAAAATACAATCTCGGTTAGTCCGATTCTTCCAAAGACATGAGCTTGCCAATCTCGGTGGGACCGACTTTATCATCTCGGTGACACCGATTTGATGACGAAGTTTCTGAAGCTTGGCAACTCAAGTTTCGTGAGACCGAGTTCGAATCGGAAAATCCGAAATTTCTAGGGTTTGGCTTTATGGCTGAGGTGGTTCATCTCGGTGTGGTGAGTTTAGGAAATCGGTGGGACCGAGATTACTTATGAGTGTAAGTGGAAGTGAGAGTTCTTGATAGTTTTAGGAGATGTATCACTAAGCACTTTGAGCAACCAGATCATTATCATAACCTCATCCCTTTTAATAGTATTGGCTTTCCTATAGACTCAATGTGATCTTGGATCACTAAACCAAAAATGGAGTCTTGAGCTTTTGCCAATGCTTGCCTTAGCATTTTGAGGGGTCCACTTCTTCAGTCCTTGCCATACCCATATCACTGAACTTTCTGAAATGATTCTCAAGAAACTATTAGTTCAATGATATATATGTTGTTATTAATTACCAAAACCACCCGGGGATTAGTTGCACTTTCACCCTCGACATCGATCCGATCACCATCGCCCGAAACTTCTTGGCAGGTATGTACTGGGTCGGCATGAACTCCCACTGGATGGCTGCCTTCAGAGAAGACGGTAAAAAGTTGGTGCTCGTGAACTTACAGACCTACCATGAGATTATCCTTCCTCCATTGGATTATATAGAGTATTACCATCACGGTCCAAGTCATCTAGATTACCACGTCAGTTGGACGGACCTTGTTTTGCAGAAGATTTTAATCTGCCAAGTTCCCACATGACATGTGAATTATGCAGACTTCAAGCTAATTGCCTTGTTCGACCGCGGACTTGCCTATCTTTACGCCGGTGCCTTCTTTAGCTGGAGACAACTCAGCTCGTAGTGGATCATCGTCAAAGCTGATACACACTTCTGTGATGCTATTGAACACAATGGCATCATCTACGCGATCAACAAAGCAGATGGCACCATGTATTGCTGGGACGGCGCATGTAAGTTGTTTCCTTCTCATGTTAATGATGACGCCATGACACTGTTTGAACTTTTTGTGATGATTGGCATATCCCTCTTTTAGCAGAATTTGAGTAGAACTGTGGCAATGTATTAGAGACGCCGTAAATCAGCTATATTTGGAATGAGTTAATTCATGCGATTGTGACCATGTCATTACAACCAATTTGTACCCTGAATAATCAAACGGTTAGGAATATATGGATATTATCCTTATTTTACAGTAATCTATATGCTACTACTAAATATGAGTGTGTATCAATGGCCATGTTAGTTTCCTCATTTTCATGATGTAGGAACATGCACCACACTGTTGGTTTCATCTAACCATACATTAGGGAAGTAAATGTGCATGCGGAGAACTCTATATTTGGAAGTAGTGAAATCCTGCAATGCTTACCATGTGTACATACCTATATTAAGCCCTTGACAATCAATGGCTAGAATAATATCCTCACAAAAATTTTGCCCACGTAACACGAGTATATAACAATGCATGGTGCATTAGTTACCTTGAAGAATTTGTTTGTGAGGACAGAACATGATTACATAACATGCATGACATGGTAGTTTCTGTGAAGAATCGATTGCGAGATAACATGAGCATAACCATGCATGGCACTTCTATATTTTCGAACCCAAAGATACATTTCCTGTATTTTCCTCCCGTTCCAACAGGACATATCAATGTTGTTTCTTGCATTATCCTACTCATACTCTAAAAATGCTGATCTTACATTAACAATGCATGTCCTTTTTGATATGATGCAGTGTCCCTACAGTTACTGCCCTTTGTAATCACACCACCTTTACCAAAAACAGGGAAGCACAACTGGTTCCTCGCTCGACCAGACGATGGCAAAAGACTGATGATCATTCGGACACATGAGCCGGAAAAGTTATATTGCAAAAACCCCAATGTATACAAGCACCGTGTAATACGTGAGTATCCGGACAGTGGTTGTTACGTCTATGAGCAGGATACAAGCTTGTTGGGGACTTTAGGATTTTTTAGTTGTTGGCGGGTAAACAGCCTTGGTTCACACTCTCAGTTTCCCGGACTCAATTATCCGATTAACCAGGAGATCACCGTTGGCAAGGACCTTGATGGCAGAGAGACTCTGTTTGCTATGGAAAATTGTGTCTACACGGCGAGCCCTAGGAGTTCAGGAGCAAACTCCCCTGATTGTCAATGATACAGCGTGCAACCAAAAGAAGGTGAGAATGACAAAGGCATCCGGATTAACTTTGATCCTGGGGTGTCTCAATTACGACAGGCAGTGATGTGGTTCAAGCCTTCAGGTTGATAGGTAATTGGGTTGTTGCATCGAAAGGGTGGAGTACTAGTGTCTCCGGATCACTGATCGCTGGAGCGGGGCTGCAAATTATGATGGTGTTGGATCATCTCTTCGAATGACTTTGTTGTCTTTGCTGCTGGTTCTGGATGGGTAGTTCTTTCTTTTGTTATGCATATTCCTTGACATTTGGTCATCCTCGTCTATGTCACTCTTACTATGTAATAGTTGCATCTGTTTAGAAGGTCATTCTCGTCTGGATCACAAGAGTCTGAGCGCTGCATATGGGTGTGTTTTGGTGGTGTAGCAAGACTTCTTATGAACTATCATGTCTTGCTGTATATATCGTTGTTTCGAACTGTTTATTGTCTCGAACTACTGGTGGGCTAAATGAGGGCATCACCATTCTCCAGTGTTCAGAGTATATCTCCTTTTTTCAAGTTATATAATTTGAGCTCAGTGTCTTTTCGATGATGTACACTTGTTTGGGCAAATGAGGTGTCGCTGAATATGGGCCAAGTAGTAACGCAATGCCAAACAGGTCAATTATGACTCTCAGGCCGGGCTCTCAAAAGATCCTCAAAAAAAGGTCGGGCTCTCCAAAAAAAAGAATAAGGACTCTTAGGCCGACATGTGGGCGCCACCGGTGTTTTCGTGCGCTTGCACGCCGAGAGCATATTGGCGCGTGCTCGAAATTCATGCTACCTTTTCATCCCAAGTCTCCCGCCCCTCCCCCACCTTTGGAATCTCGATTCCTACTCCAGTTCCCCCAAATCCCCCTCCTGTACTCCCTGTACTCAAGCGCACTATCATGTCGCCGATCAACGCAAATCTCCGAGCCAGAGATCACGAGGTCATCCCCGCCTTGATCGCTTGCGTCTTTGTCGCTCAATAGTGGCATGGCGGTGCTTGACGACCAGTTTGTTTAAGAAAGTGCTGATGGTAACCATCAACGGCGACTGGCCTCCCGTCTCGCCGGACGACCTTGTCAAAGCTCTTGGCATTGGGCACGGCATCCAAATAAGTGACTTGCTCATCGAAGTCTGTCCGCCACCAGCTGATTTCTTCGTTAGGTTCCGGACAACTTTCGACTGCAGTCGTGTGTTCGAATCTTCCCGGCGTTTGTTCTGCGATGGCGCGCTGGTGAGGTTTGATCGGTGGCACCCAGGATGGGGCACGGTGCCCTCTGAGCTTGAGTTTTTAACAAAGCTTACCTTCCACGGCATGCCTCGACGTGCTTGGAACAGCGAGTCCATGAACGAGCTTATAACGACCTTGGAGGTGAGCTCGTAAGTATGTTTGTTCCTCCAAACAGCTGGGCTCTGACGGTTATGGCATGGATGAAGAAGCAATCCACCATACCGAAGGTGATTGGTGTTGAGATACCGGTGCAGGAACCGGGGTTGTACTATTTGTCGCCACCAAGGTCGTCGTGGACCATGTTAGGGATCTACCTGTATCGAGTGTTCGTGCATGTCGAAGAAGTGGTCAATCCATCAATCGAAGTCCTGCCGCCGCTGCTGGTGGCAGAGTCCGTCGACGACGTCCATTACAGGAGTCAACGTCAGACTTTCCCCGTGTTGCTCGGAATGATGGATGGCACAGGGCCTACTCCATGGCGCGGTGGAGGCCACTGCTTCTTTGGGAGAAGAGGCACGGCTAGCTTCTTGGATGTGCTCTAATTTAGGTAACAACTGAATCTTGTCAGATGCTAGTTAAATCTGAGCTATGGGTGTGAAGCACTGATATGTCAGTACATTTGATTGTGACATGTTCTAATTTTGTACCTGAACTTTTTTTAGAAAGGGTTGTACGTCAACTTAATGTGCTAGCAGAACTTATTATGTTGCCTGTCTATTTTCTTTGCACAGCATTCAAGATATTTCCCCGTCATTGATAAAGACGATGAACCGTTATGTATGAATTTGTTGGTTTCAACATAGCCCTACCCGTAGCGATCCACTGCTTCCATCCTGATTGTGCCGCCTGCGTGAAATTTTTGTATGCAAGTTCAGTGTGCTATGATGTTCTATAAGATTGTGTCAACTATATAAGTCTTTACTGAGCATCAGCATTGCATACGGCTGAAAGATGTATTTACGAGCATCGACCGATGGATCTCTCTCTATCTCTCTCACACACACGGACACACACACACACACGCACACGCGCACACACACGCACAAGTGGGACCCGTTGAATTATTTATTTGCTCGTGACAGCTTTTAATTAGGTTCCACTGTAATCTAACTTTTTTCTTAAGTTATTAATTGAGCTTAGTGACTTCAAAAAGTTGTACAGAAGCCTTGTTTGAGCCTTTTCGGCGTCGCTGAATGTGGGCTGAGTAGCCATGTTAGGTTCTACTGTACTACACAGGCCTTTTTTTTCAACATCAGCAATGCAGCTGGGCCGACAGTTGTACACAATATCCGGGTCAACTTGTTATTCTCCGCCCCGCTGGGCTGCAAACTTTCCTAGGAGGTATGCATTAGGCTTAACAAGAAAATGGAATTTAAGAAATAATAAATGGGATGTAATTATAATAACTGGGCAGTAACTATGCACCAAATGCGTAATTAGTTTAAAAATATATTATTTTTGGAATTTGAAAATTTTAATTTCATTACTTGTTGCGCGCGCAATATTTTGTTGGATTTTAACGTAATACAACTTTATTTTGAAATAATATTTAACATGACTAGAAATTTCGGATAAAAATATTTCAAATCCCATCAAAATGTGGGAATTTTTTTTGAATTCTGTTTTGAGCGGTTGTTTGAAATTATTAATCGTTGTCCTAGCTAGAAGTTGGGTTGTACTTTTAACAAACTGTAAATGGGCTGTAGTAAATTCCATTATAATTAAAAAATGGGCTGTACATTCTTACAAATCGCAAATGGGCTATATGTTCTCTGTCAAATCCGAGTTGTGGGCCTACTAAGTTGACGCGTACCAAGGGCTTTGTCAACTTAGTCAATATAAACGATTCTAGCTATAGTGATCGTACGATGTCCATCCAACGGCCGTAGTGCTTCTTCAACCTCTGGTCTTCTTGCTCCAACCGCCCAAAGCAGCGTCGGTCGTGCCGCGTGCTCCTACCTCCCATGTCCGGCTGTGATGTGGCGGAGGCCTCACCGCCCCGTAGTACTCCCACCGCTGGCCAGACCATCCCTCTACTCACCCACACCCCCTGTTATTCTACGGCGACGGCAGCCTCACACCGCAGCCGAACTAGTGAACCCTCGTACTCCTCTCCGCGCGGGCTTCCAGTGCTGCATCTTCCCCGGCTCCGCGTCGTCACCTTCCTAGGCCTCGTCGTCGTCCACCGCCCTGGTGCTCTCGGTGCGGTGTGGTCAACATGGTCAACGACTGACTTCCATCGGAAGAGTACTGTACGTGGAGAGGCTGACAACTGGGTCCAGGCGGCCGCAAGGAAGTGCCTCCTTATTATGCGCAAAATAATTATTCCTCCACCTGACAGCAGGGACCCACCAGACGGGCCACCTTATTTCGCGAAAAAAGTTTCACTCCTGACTACTGGGACCCACCGGACGGGCCACCGTATTTCGCGAAAAAAACGTTCCCCCCGCTGTCAGCTCAGACCCACAGGAAGTGCCTCCTTATTACGCACAAAAAAATGAATGCTCCCCCTGCTAGATGGGACCCACCATGGTGGGAGGCAGACTTGTGGGCCTACTAAGTTGACTGGGACGGGGGCCTTTGTCAACTTTAGTCAATATGAACGATTCTAGCTCCAGTGACCGTACAATGTCCATCCAACGGCCGTAGTGCTTCTTCAACCTCTGGTCTTCTTGCTCCAGCCGCCGAAAGTAGCGTCGGTCGTGCCGCATGCTCCTGCCTCCCGTGGCCGGCTGTGCTGCCGCGGAGGCCTCACCGCCCCCACTATTCCCACCGCTGGCCAGGCCATGCAGCGACGGCAGCCTCACACCGCAGCCGAACCAGTGAACCCTCGTACTCCTCTCCGCGCGGGCTTCCACTGCCGCATCTTCCCCGCTCCACGTCGTCCCCTTCCTAGGCCTCGCCGTCGTCCACCGCTGTGGTGATCTCGGCACAGCGTGGTCAACGCGGTTAAGGAACGACTTCCATCAGACGTGGACTGTACGTGGAGAGGGTGACAGCTGGGTCCACGACCGCAGCAAGGAAGTGCCTCCTTATTACACGGAAAATAATGATTCCTCCACCTGACAGCTGGAACCCACCGGACGGGCCACTGTATTTCGCGAAAAAAAATGTTTCCCCCTGACTGCTGGAACCCACCAGCTACATCTTCGCACGCAAGGAAGTGCGTCCGGGCAAAAGAAAAACGATTCGCCCCCCTGACTGCTGGGACCCACCAGCTACATCTTCCCACGCAAGGAAGTGCGTCCGGGCAAAAAAAAAACCCCTGATGGTTGGGACCCACCAGCTACATCTTCGCACGCAAGGAAGTGCGTCCGGACAAAAAAATGATTCGCCCCCTGACTGCTGGGACCCACCAGCTACATCTTCGCACGCAAGGAAGTGCGTCCGGGCAAAAAAACGATTCGCCCCCCTGACTGCTGGGACCCACCAGCCACATTTTCGCATGCAAAGGAAGTGCGTCCGGGCAAAGAAAATGATTTGCCCCCCTGACTGCTGGGACCCACCAGCTA
Organism: Aegilops speltoides; assembly: GCA_021437245.1. Classification (NCBI taxonomy): domain Eukaryota; kingdom Viridiplantae; phylum Streptophyta; class Magnoliopsida; order Poales; family Poaceae; genus Aegilops; species Aegilops speltoides. Next base: position 395,839,890 of record CM038141.1, read on the forward strand.
TATTTTCACACGCAAGGAAGTGCCTGACAGTCGGGACCCACCTGGTCGAAGCGTACGTAGCATTGTCATTCTGGTCGCGAACGTGTATGTACATACTGGTGGATGTAGAGGCGCGCACGTGTCATAGTAGAGGCGTGCATGTAGCATGTACACGTGCGTACAACGGCCAGGGTGCAAGAAAGAAAATACGGTCACGTACGTACATACAGGCGGGGTCTCGAATGCCTACTCGCGCATACGTACGGCCAGGGCTCGTGTACATGGTTGGGTCGGAACAGAGAAACAACGTCGTCGTCATGTTCATGGGGAGCCAACCGGCTGGTCGGAATGGAATGCGTCGTCGTGTTCATCAAGAGGGCTTGGATGGAACAGGCGATGGAAACGAGGCCTAGCATATCATCTAACGGAGGAAACGGCCTTGTGTTCGACCGGCCACGTTCGAAACAGGATCCTGTTCATCGGGAGGGGTCTGGCATACCGCAAAACGGAGGAAACGGACCTCCTATGGTCGAAACGGGGTTCCTGTTGATCGGGAGGGGCCTGGCGTACCGCAAAACGGAGGAAACGGACCTCCTACGGTCGAAACGGGGGTCCTGTTGATCGGGAGGGGTGTGGCGTACCGCAAAACGGACGAAATGAACTTGTGTTGGAGCGCTACGGTCGAAACGGGGGTCATGTTCATCGGGAGGGGTGTGGCATACCGCAAAACGGGACTCCACAGGATACTGTTCATCTTCACCGTCGACCTCCTCCAGCCTCCATGGCCTCCTCCAGCCTCCACGGGCTCCTGTCCATCCAGCCTCCACCGCGTGCTACTCCACCGGCTACTGTTCAACCACCCCTCCACGGGCACCCCTCCACCGCTACTGTTCATCCAGCCCTCCACGGGGTCATCCTATTCATCCAGCCCTCCACACCACGGGGTCCTGTTCATCCCGAGGCAACGCCACCGCTCCTCGCTCATCCAACCCCCCTCCCCGCGCGTAACGCCATCGCTCATCCATCGAGGCAGCATCGATCGGCTTCAGTTAGCAGCAGTAGCGAAGGAATCGCTCGATCGGGTTCAGTTAACAGCCATCGATCGGTCGCTCGGGTTTAGTAACACGTAGCCTCCAGTGCAATCGCTCGGGTTCAGTTAGAGCCCAACACCTTGATCGGGTTCAGTTAGAGCCAACGCCTCGCACACACGCGCGTACGTGTACGAGAGAAACGCGCATCGCTCAGCCCCCGACCTACCACCGTAACCGGTAACTCCCCAAAATTTTCCTCGCCCTCGCTTCTACCACGGTTTTTTTCGTCATGGACGTCCCAAGTCATGCAGCTGCGTCTCCGGCCTGCCCAGGACGAAAATCCCATTTTCTGTCATGATTTTTTGTCATAGAAGTAGGAGCCCACCACATCTATGATGATACCAGGTTTTGTCACAATTATCGTCATAGAAGTGTCATATGTATGGCAGGAAAAAATTCGTTCGGCCCAAAATGTCACGGATGTGTCTTTTTTTTGTAGTGAGGAAGATCTCATACAATCCATGGAGGATGACATCTAGTGGTGATTGTCATCAAGATTGTGGTGTGCAAGTTCATGTGGAGCATCACGAAGAGATCATCTTTGAAGCTTGTCGTCCATTGTGGTGTCAATGGACTTGTGTGAAGATGTGCCGAAGAGTGGATCTCCCATAGTGGAGTATGTGGAGCAATCAACTAGTCTTCATCAAGCCAACGCAATCAAGAAAGGTGGTCCAACTTGAGGGAGTCAAGATCGTCATGATCTAGCTCAAGTGGACTATGTGCAAGGCAAAGGTTTGCCCTTGATAGGTTTATGTTTTACCGGTCTCATGGTGTTTGTTGAGAGACTGGGTTATAAGATCAGTTGTCGTACTATCAAGGGGGGCTCTTGATGAGTAGCTTGATCGTATCATTCGTAGAGAGCTCAAACCATTGCAGCACCGCATCATCTTTCTTGGTTCTTGTTTGGTATTTCTCTTGGTGAGTTTTAGAGCTTATGGTCATCTTCATGACAAGCTCGAGTTCATTGGAAACGTAGTTCACATGAATCTTCTATGATGTTTTCGATGTTGGGGTTTTTGCTGATTCTCTTTGTGGGTCTTAGAGCTTATGGTCATCTTGACGACAAGCTCGAGTTCATCGAAAACGGAGTTCACAATCATCTTCTATGATGTTTTCGATGTTGGGGGTTATGTAGGTTCCTCTCTTTTGGTGGGTTCACTCCTCTATATCTTGTGTTGTTGGATGCTACTCGTCGTCATCTATCCAACAAGCTTGAGTTTGCTCAATTCGGAGCTCAAATGCAGAAGTTGTGGCAGTTTAGGCTTTATTGCATTCTCCATTGTGTTCCTGAAAGCCTGAAGCGGTAGTACTGCTCTCTAGAGCGGTAGTACTGCTCGTAAGCGGCAGTATTGCGGCCCTGTGACGCATGAAGTACCGCTGCTTCTGGGGATGCGTTTTTTTGTGTCGAGTTTCGCGGTAGTAGAGCGGTAGTACCACTTATAAGCGGTAAGCAGTACTACCTCTCCCCATCAGCGGTACTACCTCTTCGGGTGGTACTACCTATCCACCCGAGCGGTACTACCTCTCTGGGCGGTACTACCTCTCCCTAGAGTGGTACTACCTCTCTGGCAGAACTACAACTCGTGTTTAACTCTCTCGTTGGTCCGTTTTGACCATGCTAAGTGGTAGTACCCACTACTGTAGGATGCTGCTAACGCGACACTATGATCAGAGACCCTTCGACAAAACTGTGTGCAATGCATTATCGCAAACGGTGATGTAAAAAACCATCAAAAAGATGCAAAATGTTTGTGATGAAGGATACATCAAACACGGTTCATATTCTAATTGTATGTGCGATGCGGGGCATACGGTTCAGTTGAATTAACTGTTTGTGATGAGGCAGAACAAAAGAAACAGGCAGCCAGATGAAGGCGTGTGTGATATACGGCATACAGTTCACCCGGATAAAGTGTTTCTGATGAGGCGGAACAACAGAAATGGGCAGCCAGATGAAGGTGTGTGTGATATACGGCATATAGTTCACTTAGATGAATTGTTTGTGGTTAGGCAACACAAAAGAAACGATCAGCCAGATCAAGGTGTGTGCGGTATACGGCATACGGTTCACTCATATGAACTATTTTCGATTAGGCAACACAACAGAAATGGTTCAGCCAGATCAAGGTGTGTGAAATGGAGGGCATACAGTTCATTCTGATAAATTGTTTGTGTTGGGCCAAGAGAACAGAAATGTTTCACATAAATAAGATATGTGTAATATGCAGCAACCATCCAATTACATAGGTGGCTAGTACACACATGACATTTCCACACACCAAAGTAAACTATTACATGCATAATTAATTAGGATAAACGATCATCTGATCATCATCTACTTCTTGTGCTAGCTCTATGTTCCTTCTATGCTAAGTTTCCATTAATTGATGGTGTTTTGTGAACACGCCACCATTTCTCGCCATTTCCTCATTGTTTTCCCGCCACCCAGCTATATTGTGCATAAACCTAGGCGGCACGCGATGCATGGAGCCAACAAGCGCAACCTGTAGCACATCCACCTTTTCCAAGCATGCCAACCCACCAAAGCGTCGCCTCTACCATCAACCTCGTCGACGAGGAAAACGAGAAGGCGCCATGGCCCGTCGAGGCCGAGGCGCTCCCCGGCAACATGATGGACGACGTTGTGATGCGCGTCATCGCCAGGGTTGAGCAGACCCTTGGTGGATGGCGCTTCAGCGCAGCGGACAAGATAGGCATGTTAGCGTCGAGAGGCTGCAGCTCGCCACACAACATGATCGATGGCGCGCCACAAAGCAAGCTAGGTGCATCCACGCTGATAGGTTGCGGCTTGCCGCACGGCGAGACCGTTGCAGCGCCGCAGAGCGAGAGGCATGGCGCGCCGCATAGCAAGAGCGGATCCATCGGCGCTTGCTTGCTGTCGACCGGGCGTCGCAGCTGGGTACACGTCCCGTCAGTACCCTAATAATCTCCAAGTGCAGGGAATCCTCGTAGCAATTCCCAAAGGTGGAAGTGATAAGTATGGAGTGTCGAACCCACAAGGAGCCAAAGGTAAGAGCAATATTCTCTCAAGCCCTATCTGCCACTGATACGACTCTACATGCACCGAACGTTTACTTCCAACTAGAAACAAGAAATAAAACTATGTTGTGGGTATAAAGAGGATAACTTTGTATAATATCGGAGAGCTAAAATATAAAAGTAGGTGATGTTACCACAAAGTTAGAATATATTACTAAATAGTGTAAAAAGCGAGTGTGGAATAATGGTGGATCGGTGTGCGGAATTGTCCTAGGCAATTTCTAACAAGACCGGTGATCACTATTGCAATTTCATATGAGGGAGAGGCAAAAGCTAACATACTTTCTCTACTTGGATCATATGCACTTATGATTGGAACTCTAGCAAGCGTCCACAAATACTAAAGATCATTAAGCTAAAACCCAACCATAGCATTAAAGCATAAAGTCCTCTTTATTCCCATACGCAACAACCCCCTTACTCGGGTTTGTGTTTCCGTCACTCACCAACCCACTATAAGTGAATCATGAACGTATTGCAACACCCTACAGCGGGAATCCCTCACGCTTGCGCGACACGGAGGGCACCATAGGACAGCGTCAAAGTGAAACATACAACTCATACCAATCTAGATCATCAATCAACCCAAAGACAAAAGATATCTACTCAAAACATCATAGGATGGCAACACATCATTGGATCATAATATGTAGCATAAAGCACCATTTTCATGTAGGGATTACAGCGGGGTGCGGGAGAGTGGATCGCGTAAAAGAGATGAGGATGGTGATGGTGATGGTGATGTTGATGAAGACGATCACCGCGGCGATGATTCCCCTCTCGATGGCACTCCGGTGCCACCAAGAGAGAGGAGGAGAGGTTCTCCCCCTTGTGCTTCCTCCTCCATGGCTTTCCCCCTCTGGTCCTTGGCCTTCATGGAGATGATGGCCCCTCTGAGATCCTCCTCCATGGCCTCCGGTGATGATGGCCCCCTCCGGCAGGGTGCCAGAGAGGGCCTAGATTGATTTCTCGTGGCTACAGAGGCTTGCGGTGGCGGAACTTCCAATCTAGGATAATTCCCGAAGGTTTCTCTATTTATAGGAATTTTTGGCGTTGGTTTCATGTCAGGGAGGTCTCCGGGCTGTCCACAGATAGGGGGCGCGCCCTAGGGGGGCGTGGCCCCCACTCTCGTGGGCAGCCCGGGACTCTTCTGGCCCAACTCCGATGCTCCGTGGTCTTCTTTTGGTCCATAAAAAATCCTCAAAAATATGCACGTCAATTGGACTCTGTTTGGTATCCCTTTTCTGTAAAATACAAAAACAAGGAGAAAACAGAAACAAGCACTCGGCTCTAGGTTAATAGGTTAGTCCCAAAAATCATATAAAATGACATATAAATGCTTATAAAACATCATAGATGGATAATATAATAGCATGAATACTTCATAAATTGTAGATACCTTGGAGACATATCAGCATCCCCAAGCTTAATTCCTGCTCGTCCTCGAGTAGGTAAATGATAAAAGAAATAATTTATGAAAGAATGCTAGTAGGTGCAAAAGTTTGATCAATGATAATTTCAATCACCTTTTCTAGCATCAAAATGTCTCATAATAGTAGCTTATGTACTTTTCATGATCAAGTAACAATCTATTTACAATGTCAAGTATGGTTCAGAAACTTCATTGAGAACTAACAAACTATAATCTCAGTCATTGAAGCAATTGCAATTTATCATAACATCAGAAAGAGTCAAGAATAGAGCTTTTAAGCAAGTTCACATACTCAACTATCTCGTAGTCTCCTATAATTGTTAACACTCATGCAATACTTGTGGTTATAGAGTTTCAACCGGACACTGAGAAAGATAGGGGCTTATTGAGTTGCCTCCCAACGTATTCACCTTTAGGTGATGTCAACAATAATAGCCTATGCCAACTTACATCCAATTGGATATATGTATCACGATCTTTCAAACACGAAGAGCTTGCCAGAGGAAAAAATGAAAAAGGGAAAGGTGAGGATCACCTTGACTCAAACATAAAGTAAAATATAGGCCCTTCGCAAAGGGAAGCAGAGGTTATCATGCGCGTTTAGGGTTGATGCACAAAATCTTAATGCAAAAGAACGTCACTTTATATTGCCCCTTGTATGTGGACCTTTATTATGCAGTCCATCGCTTTTATTACTTCCACAACAAGTTCGTACAAAGCTTATTTTCTCCACACTAATAAGTCATGCATATTTAGAGAGCAATTTTTATTGCTTGCACCGATGACAACTTACTTGAAGGATCTTACTCAATCCATAGGTAGGTATGGTGGACTCTCATGGCAAAACTGGGTTTACGGGTATTTGGAAGCACAAGTGGTATCTCTACTTGGTGCAGGGAATTTGGCTAGCATGAGGGAGAAAGGCAAGCTCAACATGTTTGGAAGGTTAATGACAATATACTTTAACTGAGATGTCGGAAAACATAAACCATTACGTTCTCTTCCTTGTCCAACGTCAACTCTTTTAGCATGTCATACTTAATGAGTGCTTCACAATCATAAAAGATGTCCAAGATAATATATTTGTATGTGAACCTCTATTTCCTTATTACTTCCTATTAATTGCAACAATGACCAAAACTACGTTTGCCAACTCTCAACAACTTTTATGCCTCATACTTTCTATGTGTGAAGTCATCACTAACCATGTTATAAGCATATGAAACATATAAAAGTTCAGATTCATGACATTCAATTCATTCCCCCATTTACTCATAGGATATACATGAAGCGCATGAGTAAATGACAAACTACTCCAAAAGATATGAGTGAAGGATACTGAGTAGGAAAATAATTAATTAGCCATGGGAGGGTTCCTTTTCTATTCAAAATTTCAGATCCAATGATTTTATTCAAACAGCAAGTAAAACAAAATAAAATGACATTGCAAGGATAGCACAACTCATGTGAAGAAGCAAAAACTTAGGTTCAACGGATACTAACCGATAGTTGTTGAAGAAGAAAGGTGGGATGCCTAACGGGGCATCCCCAAGCTTAGATGTTTGAGACTTCTTGGAATATTATCTTGGGGTGCCTTGGGCATCCCCAAACTTTAACTTTTGTGTCTCCTTAATTCTTCTCATATCATGATTTCTCTTTTTATCAAAAGCTTCATCCACACCAAACTCAACAAGAACTTGTGAGATAGGTTAGTATAAACCAATGCAAAACCTTATCATTTTCTACTATAACAAATCACTATAAATATTATTCAACATTTCCTACCAAATGCCTCTGCATATTTAATACTCCTATCCTCAAATAGAATCATTAAACAAGCAAACATATGCAAACAATGCAAACATAACAGCAATCTGTCAAAACAGTACAGCCTGTAAAGAATGCAAGAGTATCAATACTTACCTAACTCCAAAAATCATGATAGAAAATTCCCAATGTAGTATATTTATCAGAGCTCATTATGCAAAAAGTTTCAACATTATATCATGCTCTGACTTTTCTAGGGAATTTTTGCAACAGCGGTAAACTTTCTTTTTTCAAACAGCAACATGTATACTAGCAAAATAAACATGGTAAAGGCTATCCTTGACATTTTTATTGAAAATAAAGATGCAAAACACTATTCTAAATAACATCAAGCTAATACTAACAAAAGAAAATGACGCTCCAAGTAAAACACATATCATGTGACGAATAAAAATATAGCTCCGAGTAAGATGTACCGATAGTTTTGAAGACGAGAGAGGGGATGCCTTCCGGGGCATCCCCAAGCTTAGGCGCTTGAGTCTTCCTTGAATATTACCTTGGGGTGCCTTGTGCATCCCCAAGCTTAGGGTCTTTCCACTCCTTATTCTCCTCATATCGATATCTCACCCAAAACTTGAAAACTTCAATCACACAAAACTTAATGGAACTTCGTGAGATGGGTTAGTACGATAAAGAGTAAACCATGCACTTTGGTACTGTAAAAGACAAGGTTCATAATTGTTTTCACATAATGCCTACTGTACCATATCATTTCTACCATTTATATTGAGAAATATAAGCCATAGAAACTAGAAAACAAGCAAACTATGCAATGAAAACAGAATCTGTCAGAAACAGAACAGTCTGTAATGATCTGAACAATAACCATACTTCTGCTACTCCAAAAATTATGAAATAAATTGGTGGACGTGAGGAATTTGTCTATTAATCTTATGAAAAAATAATCAACTAAAAATCACTCTTCTGTAAAATATGACAGCTAATCTCGTGAGCGCAAAGTTTCTGTTTTTTACAGCAAGATCACATTAACTCTCACCCAAGTCTTCCCAAAGGTCTTACTTGGCACTTTATTGAAACAAAAGCTATAAAACATGATTACTACATTAGATTAATCATGTAGACACACAAAAATAGTAAGTATAAATATTGGGTTTTCTCCCAACAAGCGCTTTTCTTTAATGCCTTTTAGCTAGACATGATGATTTCAATGATGCTCACATAAAAGATAAGAGTTGAAACATAAAAAGAGCATCATGAAGAATATGACTAGCACATTTAAATCTAACTCACTTCCTATGCCTAGGGATTTTGTGAGAACACAATTTATAGGAACAAAAGTCAACTAGCATAGGAAGGCAAAAACAAGTATAACTTCAAAACTTTAAGCACATAGAGAGGAACTTGATATTATTGCAACTCCTACAAGCACATATTCCTCCCTCATAATAATTTTCAGTAGCATCATGGATAGCAACTTTGTTCTCATACTCAATTGGAACCTCTTCCAAAATAGTGGAATACTAACTAAAGTTGACACTCTTCCAAATCCACTTTCATAAATTTCGTACGAAGATTCAACACCCTCCAAGATAGTGGGATCACTAATTCCTAAAGTTGACACTCTTCCAAACCCATTTTAAATTATAGTATTATTCATACTCCAAAAGATCTAAGTGAAGTTCATGGAGCATTCTACAATTAATATAGACTAACAAATGTCCAAGCTTAAAATATATAAGTGAAGCGTACGAAGCATTCTATAAAACCATACTCAAACGATTTAAGTGAAGCACAAAGAGCAATTCTATAAGATCATACTTAAAAGATATAAGTGAAGCACATGAAGTGTTATATAAATCAATGAAGATCTATCTCATACTAGCATGATTCTTAAAAAATAAAAAACACAAAGGACACCAATCATGTGAACAAAACAAAAACCAAGGTATACAGATATTTGTTGAAGAAGAAAGATGGGATGCCAACCGGGGCATCCCCAAGCTTAGATGCTTGAGTATCCTTTGAAATATTTACTTGGGGTGCCTTGGGCATCCCCAAGCTTGAACTCTTGTCACTCTTTATTCTTCTCATATCGGTAACTCCTCGTTCTTCAAATACTTCATTCACAAAAACTTAAACAAAAACTTTGTGAGATCCGTTAGTGTAATAAAGCAAACTACCACTTAACGGTACTGTAATAAACTCATTCTTTGTTTATATTGGTGTTAAACCTACTGTATTCCAACTTCTCTATGGTTCATACCCTACATACTAGCCATAGATGCATCAAAATAAGCAAACAACACACGAAAAACAGAATCTGTTAAGAACAGGACAATCTGTAGTAATCTGGAAGTTTAGTAAACTTCTGTAACTCCAAAAATTATGAAATAAATTTGAAAATTTGAAAATTTTGTACAGAAGTAATCTTCAAAAAGTTTCAGACCCATTTGACTTTCCAGTAAAAAATGTAAATTCATGCACTACAGCCAAAGTTTCTGTTTTTGTTCTGCACATAGTAAGCAAGCAATCTTGTCATACTAAAACCAAAGCTTGGCACATTATTTTTACAATACAATGGATATATGCAAGGGGTAATTATTTACAGAGAAACTTCCATGAAAAATTCTACATTGTTTCTGTGAGCATGAACACAAGTGCTCAAGGTCGACCCTCACTTCTTCAATGCATAACTTTCCAATCACTTCTCTTTTTGAAAAACTTTTTTAGGCATGAGAGGCAAGTAAATATATTTTTGGTATTTTAAATCTTTTGAAAAAAAATTGTATTTTTCACCCACAACTAGACAGAAACAAAAAGGAAAAACAAAATCTACTTAGTGAAGAAAGCAAACAAGCACACACGAGAATATCAACCCCACGCTATTGCTCCCCGGCAACGGCGCCAGAAAAGAGCTTGATAATCCCCAAGTGCAGGGAATCATCGTAGCAATTTCCAAAGGTGGAAGTGATAAGTATGGAGTGTCGAACCCACAAGGAGCCAAAGGTAAGAGCAATATTCTCCCAAGCCCTATCTGCCACTGATACGACTCTACGTGCACCGAACGTTTGCTTCCAACTAGAAACAAGAAATAAAACTGTGTTGTGGGTATAAAGAGGATAACTTTGTATAATACCGGAGAGCTAAAATATAAAAGTAGGTGCTGTTACCATAAAGTTAGAAAATATTACTAAATAATGTAAATAGCAAGTGTGGAATAATGGTGGATCGGTGTGCGGAATTGTCCTAGGCAATTTCTAACAAGACCGGTGATCACTATTGCAATTTCATATGAGGGAGAGGCAAAAGCTAACATAATTTCTCTACTTGGATCATATGCACTTATGATTGGAACTCTAGCAAGCGTCCGCAAATAGTAAAGATCATTAAGGTAAAACCTAACCATAGCATTAAAGCATAAACTCCTCTTTATTCCCATACGCAACAACCCCCTTACTCGGGTTTGTGTTTTCGTCACTCACCAACCCACTATAAGCGAATCATGAACATATTGCAACACCCTACAGCGGGAATCCCTCACGCTTGCGCGACACGGAGGGCACCATAGGATAGCATCAAAGTGAAACATACAACTCATACCAATCTAGATCATCAATCAACCCAAAGACAAAAGATATCTACTCAAAACATCATAGGATGGCAACACATCATTGGATCATAATATGTAGCATAAAGCACCATGTTCAAGTAGGGATTAGAGTGGGGTACGGGAGAGTGGATCGCGTAAAAGAGATGAGGATGGTGATGATGATGGTGATGTTGATGAAGACGATCACCGCGGCGATGATTCCCCTCCCGATGGCACTCCGATGCCACCAAGAGAGAGGAGGAGAGGTTCTCCCCCTTGTGCTTCCTCCTCCATGGCTTTCCCCCTATGGTCCTTGGCCTTCATGGAGATGATGGCCCCTCCGAGATCCTCCTCCATGGCCTCCGGTGATGATGGCCCCCTCGGCAGGTGCCGAGAGGGCCTAGATTGATTTCCGTGGCTCAGAGGCTTGCGGCGTGAAACTTCCGATCTAGGTTAATTCCCGAAGGTTTCTCTATTTATAGGAATTTTTGGCGTTGGTTTCACGTCAGGGAGGTCTCCGGGCTGTCCACGAGATAGGGGGCCGCGCCCTAGAGGGGGCACGGGCCCCACTTTCGTGGGCAGCCCGGGACTCTTCTGGCCCAACTCCGATGCTCCATGGTCTTCTTTTGGTCCATAAAAAATCCTCAAAAAATGGCACGTCAATTGGACTCCGTTTGGTATCCCTTTTCTGTAAAATACAAAAACAAGGAGAAAAGAGAAACTTGCACTGGCTCTAGGTTAATATGTTAGTCCCAAAAATCATATAAAATGACATATAAATGCTTATAAAACATCATAGATGGATAATATAATAGCATGAATACTTCATAAATTATAGATACGTTGGAGACGTATCATACCCCCATTCCTCGCCAGGAGTGGGTAGAGTCCCTCTGCGCCGCACTTGCACCAGAGGCCGGCCGCGCCAAACTTTCATCGGACGCTCGTCATGCCGTTCACATGGGTCGCGCCGTTCACCTTGTCCGCGGCCCACTTGATGCCAACGCGCTGGTCGCTAGGCTCGACCGCCTCCTTGGCCCAGGTGTCCACCTGGGTGCAGTAGAGGAACATGGCCGTCGCATCCTCGAGCTGGTGATCTCCAATGAAATAACCAACTTGGAGCTCGAGATCGTGCTCCAGATGTACCGCAAGTGTGTCAACCGCTTGGACGAACGCCTGCACGAGTTCAGGCAGAGCCAAAAGCTACCATAGGCAAGGGCTGCTAGTCATGGTCTCATGGACGCGTTTTATTTTGTTGAGTCGTTTCGACGTGGATCGCTATGTATTCACAACAATCATAATATTGCTCAGTTTATTGCTTTATTTCAATGTGTGTACTCTATTTTCCGTTCTTATATGTTCTGTTTCAATGTGTGTATATATGCTTTCCATTCTGTATATGTGGATGATAACAGCTAGATACAAATTAGTATACAAAAACAGATAGAAAATGGAATTCATAATATATATTAATTGTTCATTAGTTCATCAGTTGCCGTACTATCAAGGGGGGCTCTTGATGAGTAGCTTGATCATATCGTTCGTAGAGATCTCAAACCATTGCAGCACCACATCATCTTTCTTGGTTCTTGTCTGGCATTTCTCTTGGTGTTTTAGAGCTTATGGTCATCTTCATGACAAGCTCAAGTTCATCAAAAATGGAGTTCACATGCATCTTCTATGATGTTTTCGATGTTGGGGTTTTGTCGATTCTCTTTGTGGGTCTTAGAGCTTATGGTCATCTTGATGAAAAGCTCGAGTTCATCGAAAACGGAGTTCACATGCATCTTCTATGATGTTTTCGATGTTGGAGGTTATGCCAGTTATTCTCTTTTGGAGGGTTCACTCCTCTGTATCTTATGCTGTTGGATGCTACTCGTCGTCATCTATCCAACAAGCTTGAGTTTTATCAATTTGGAGCTCATATGTAGAAGTTGTGGCAGTTTAGGCTTTATTGCATTCTCTGTTGTGTTCCTAAAAGCCTGAAGCGGTAGTATTGCTCTCTAGAGCGGTAGTACCGCTTGTAAGCGGCAGTACCACGGCCCTGTGCCTCGCATAGTACCGTTGCTTCTGGGGATGCATTTTTTTGTGTCGGGTTTCGTGGTAGTAGAGCAGTAGTACCACATATAAGCGGTAAGCGGTACTACCTCTCCCCATGAGCGTTACTACCTCTCGAGGCGGTACTACCTCTCCACCCGAGTGGTACTACCTGTTGGGGCAGTACTACCTCTCCCCAGAGCAGTACTACTTGTCTGGCAGAACTACAACTAGTGTTTTACTCTCTCATTGGGCTGTTTTGACCGTGCTAAGTGGTAATACCGCTCCCTGATACGTCTCCAACGTATCTATAATTTTTTATTGTTCCATGCTATTATATTATCTGTTTTGGATGTTTTATATGCATAATATGCTATTTTATATTATTTTTGGTACTAACCTATTAACCAAGAGCCCAGTGCCAGTTCCTGTTTTTTCCTTGTTTTTTGAGTTTCGCAGAAAAAGAATACCAAACGGGGTCCAAACGGAATAAAACCTTCGCGATGATTTTTCTTGAACCAGAAGACAACCAGGAGACTTGGAGATGAAGTCAGAAGAGCCACGAGGCGGCTAGAAGGACGGGGGGCGCGCCCCCCACCCTTGTGGGCCCCTCGTGACCCTCCTGACCTAATTCTTTCGCCTATATATTCCCATATATCCCCAAACCAATAGGGGCATCTACAAAAACACTTTTCCGCCGCCGCAACATTCTGTACCCGTGAGATCCCATCAAGGGGACTTCTCCGGCATCCTGCCAGAGGGGGATTCGATCATGGAGGGTTTCTACATCAACTCTATTGCCCTTCCGATGAAGCGTGAGTAGTTTACCACAGACCTACGGGTCCATTGCTAGTAGCTAGATGGCTTATTCTCTCTCTTTGATTCTCAATACCATGTTCTCCTCGATGTTCTTAGAGATCTATTCGATGTAATACTTTTTTGCGGTGTGTTTGCCGAGATCCGATGAATTGTGGATATATGATCAGCTTATCTATGAATATTATTTGAATCTTCTCTAATTTCTTATATGCATGATTTGATATCTTTGTAATTCTCTTCGAACTATCGGTTTGGTTTGGCCAACTAGATTGGTTTTTCTTGCAATGGGAGAAGTGCTTAGCTTTGGGTTCAATCTCTCAATGTCCTTTCCCAGTGATAGTAGGGGCAGCAAGTCACGTATTGTATTGTTGCCATTGAGGATAAAAAGATGGGGTTTTCATCATATTGCTTGAGTTAATTCCTCTACATCATGTCATCTTACTTAATGCGTTACTCCGTTCATTATGAACTTAATACTCTAGATGCATGTTGGATAGCGGTCGATGTGTGGAGTAATAGTAGTAGATGTAGAATTGTTTCGGTCTACTTGACACGGACGTGGTGCCTACATTCATGATCATTGCCTTAGATATCGTCCTAACTTTGCGCTTTTCTATCAATTGCTCGGCAGTAATTTGTTCACCCACGTATTGTTTGCTATCTTGAGAGAAGCCTCTAGTAAAACCTATGACCCTCGGGTCTATTTTCCATCATACAAGTTTCCGATCTAAAATATTAGTTTCCGATCTACTATTCTTGCAATCTTTTGCTTTTTGATCTATAAACCAAAGAATACCATAAATATGTACTTTATCATTTATCTATCTCTATCAGATCTCACTTTTGCAAGTAACCGTGAAGGGATTGACAACCCCTTTATCGCGTTGGGTGCAAGTTTGTTTGATTGTTTGTGGAGGTATTCAGTGATTTGTGCGTTGTCTCCTATAGGATTGATCCCTTGGTTCTCAAACTAAGGGAAATACTTATCTCTACTTTGTTGCATCACCCTTTCCTCTTCAAGGGAAAAACCAACGCAAGCTCAAGAAGTAGCACTCCCCCGAGCGGTAGTACCGCTTGTGCACGACCTGAGTGCATAACAGTTGGATTCGGGGGTTTCTATAGAAGGGGGTCTTCTTCCAATTGAACCTTATCCCTTTAGCTCATCTTTGCCCACCATTGTTGACCTTCTTCGAGCTTGCTATCTCTTAATCCCTCCATGGATTCTTGATAGTTTGGGGGGGAGAGAGAGGAGATCTAGATCCACATTTACACCAATCACTTTCTCCTCTATGTGAGAGGAACCCCTTGGGTCTAGATCTTGGAGTTCTTGGTGTTCTCCTTCTTGTTCTTCCTCTCATTTTCCTCCATAGCTTTCGTTGCTTTGGTGGGATTTGGGAGTGAGGGACTTGGGCACTCCATGTGCCCTTGCCATTGCATTTGGTGCATCGGTTTGAGTTCTCCACAATGGCACGTGGAAGTTACAAGTTGAGAAGCTTATTACTCTTGGGTGCTTGGTACCCTTGAGCTTGTTCCTCTTGGGTTCTTGGGCGCCCTAGACGGTTGGTGGTGTTCGGAGCTCAATCATTGTGGTGTATAGCTCCGGGCAAGCGTCGGGGTCTCCAATTAGGTTGTGGAGATCTCCCTGGGCAATTTGAAAGGTACAGGTGACAGCCCCCAGGGTTGCCAAAGTGCACGAGTTCAGTGAGCGCCCCAAGGGTTGCCATTTGTATGGGTTCGATGACCACCCTCAAGGATCCCTTAATGGAATCACGACATCTTGCATTGTGAGAGGGCGTGAGGAGATTACAGTGGCCCTGGTGGCTTCTTGGAGAGCATTGTGCCCCCACACCATTCCAAACGGAGATTAGCATCCGCAAGGGTGTGAACTTTGGGATACATCGTCATCTCCGCGTGCCTTGGTTATCTCTTACCCGAGCCCTTTACTTATGCACTTTACTTTGTGATAGTCATAGTGTTTCATGTTATATATCTTGCTATCACATAGTTGTTTATCTTGCTTAGCATAAGTTGTTGGTGCACATAGGTGAGCCTAGTTGTTGTAGGTTTTGTGCTTGACAATTTAACCACTAGGTTTATTCCGCATTTGTTCAAGCCTAAACCGTAATTATTTTAAAGCGCCTATTCACCCCCCCCCCCTCTAGGCGTCATCCTTGATCTTTCACCCTCCCACATATATATAGGTGGGAGGGAGGGAGGAGCAGCCAAAGGAGGCGCCCAAGTAGGAGGAATCCTACTTGGAGTCCCTCCCAAGGCGCGCCCCCTGCCTTATATAGGTTCGAGGGAAAGGCAGGGGAGGGTGATGCCCCCCCCTTACTTTCTCCCATGAGAGGAAAAGGCGGGAGGGGCTAGTGTCGGTGTCAAAATCGGCGGATCTCGGGTAGGGGGTCCCGAACTGTGCATCTAGGCGGATGGTAACAGGAGACATGGGACACGATGTTTTTACCCAGGTTCGGGCCCTCTCGGTGGAGGTAAAACCCTACTCCTGCTTGATTAATATTGATGATATGGGTAGTACAAGAGTAGATCTACCACGAGATCAAAGAGGCTAAACCGTAGAAGCTAGCCTATGGTCTGATTGTTGTTCGTCCTACGGACTAAAACCCTCCGGTTTATATAGACACCGGAGAGGGTTAGGGTTACACAGAGTTGGTTACAATGGTAGGAGATCTACATATCCGTATTGCCAAGCTTGCCTTCCACGCCAAGGAAAGTCCCATCCGGACACGGGACGGAGTCTTCAATCTTGTATCTTCATAGTCCAGAGTCCGCCAACGGTGATAGTCCGCCATCCGGACACCCCTAATCCAGACTCCTCGGTAGCCCTGAACCAGGCTTCAATGACGATTTAGTCCGCGGCGCATATTGTCTTCGGCATTGCAAGGCGGGTTCCTACTCCGAATACTTCATAGAAGATTTTGAACACAAGGATAGTGTCCGGCTCTGCAAAATAAGTTCCACATACCACTGTACAGAGAATAACATTTACACAAGTTCAATCTGCTGACGTATTCCGTGGCGTGACATCACACCACGGCCAAGCCTTTATTAGAATCGTTTTTACTGTTCCACCTCAGCTTGTTCAGCGAAGCGGTTTCCTTGGCACGTCTTGTCAAAGCAGAGATCGTGTCCCCTTATTCCGGGATTCTCATCAATACGGGCGTGGGTAACCCAGTCATGCCCGTCGGCACGCCTCCTCTATCGAAGGCGAGTCCCAAACGGCCACGGGGAGGGCTCTTGGTATTCAACCTCTTTATAACGAGACCAAGGCCTGCTCCTTTCTTTCAATCTCAACCGAATCCGCCCCTCGCCTCGAGTTCCAACACCCAAAGCTCCAGATTCAGGTGCTTCGGACCTTCGACAATGTCCGGCTCTGACCTGCACGGCCGGTGGATGCCTTCTTCCGTCACGGAAGAAGACGTGCTAAAGCTGAGAGACGCCAGGTATCTAACCGCTAAAATTTCGCATAGGCTGCCTGTGCAGGGGCAGGTTGTTCCCACTCCCCGAGCCCGGTGAGAGCATGGTGTTCATGTCTCACTTCCTTCGGGGTTTAGGCTTCCCGACGGACCCCTTCGTGAGGGGGCTCATGTTTTATTATGGGCTGGAATTCCATGACTTGGATCCGGAGTCCATCCTCCACATCTCATCGTTCATTGTCGTATGCGAAGCCTTCCTCCGCATTACCCCTCACTTTGGATTGTGGCTCAAGACCTTCAAAGTGGAGCCGAAGATGATCAAGGGGCCGCAGGCAGAGTGCGGAGGGGCTGTTATAAGCAAGAGTGCTGACGCTCCATGGCCCGAGGGCTCTTTTCAAGAGGAGCTTGGTTTGTGGCAACAGGAGTGGTTTTACATCACCGCTCCTAGGGGCACCAAATGGGTGGCGCACCTGCCTTCCGCTCGGGTCCTCCATAACGGCTGGCGTCATGGGTCAACAAAGGGCTTGACTGGGGTCCATCCAAGGACGTACCTCTGCTGCAGGGCCGTATTCGAGACCTCCAAGAGAGAGAGATCAATCTGGTCGTAGTGGCGCAGGTCATGCTGATTCGGTGCCTACTGCCCTGCAAATGTCGCCCCCTCCGCCTGTGGGAGTTTAATCCGGAGGGACCACGAGCTCTCCAACATTTTATGGGTGCGACACCCGTGGAGATGCATAAACTGTTCTTCGGATCACAAGAGAAGTGTCCGGACTTGACCGAGGACGCAGGCTGAGTTGCAATCGCCCGGATACTCAAGTAAGTAGTCATGTACCCGTACACGCTATCCGTACATTTATCATAAACTTGCCCTTTATGGAGTTGTCCCTTGAACAGGAATGGATAGCGAAAGCAAAGCTGATAAGGTGTCCGACCCCCCTCCACGAGACCACGCCGATCTGTGTTAACTAAGATCTTTGGCGGTGTGCCTTTGGAAGAGGGCGGAGGGGGGAACAAGGGAGCTACTGCCTCCGCGAAGGAGGCTTTCGAGAAAGGGGGGATCGAGAATCCCTCCCTCCAGGGGGAGAAGAGGACCGCTTCTGAAGATCCGAAGACCAAGGCCTCAAAGCGGGGAAAGAAATCTTCGCCAGAGGGTTCGACGCCGGGAGACACCCCAGCCGCACTATTTCCCCAAGGGGATCAGCCCTCCAGCGAGCCGTAAGTAGAGAGGGAAGTCTTGTAATAAGGGACATCCCTGTTTTCATTTCTGAAGATAACCGAAATTTTACCTTGTAGTTCGGATCTCAGCCCTTCTCAGCAGAGCTCGTCTTCGGGGGATCTTCACCCGGAGGTGATGGAGAACGAAATGCCTCCACCTGACGCACCGTCATGCGAGGCGGACGACCCTGAGGTGTCGTCGCAGAGGGTTTCCCCGAGTCCGGCGGGGCCGGAAGGTGAAAGTGCGTTATATCGACTAGAGGGGAGTGAATAGGCGATTTTTATGAATTCTTCACTGAGGAATTTGCCGGTGAGGAAATTCCTTAGCGAAGAACTACTAGCAGCGGAATAAGTACTCAGAAGTAAGCATAACAGAATACAAGCATGGTCATCATGATGAAATGAAGACTAGCACAGAGTACAGAAAGCGTAATCACAGGATAACACAAGATGAAGACAAACAGACTGAAGAAATTGAACTGAGGAAATTGAGAAAGTCTTCAGTCAAAGTCTTCAAACACAGATATGAACACTCAACATAGTAATGAGGAAATGAAAGGGTTGAGGAAATAGAACCAGTTAGGTTGGTGAAGACAATGATTTGGTAGACCAGTTCCAACTGTTGTCTCAGTTGTACATCTGGTTGGAGCGGCTGAGTATTTAAACTCGAGGACACACATCCGGACACCCGATCCTTGAAAGCACGCAGCTCAGGACACCCAGTCCTCACCGTATTCTCCTTGAACTAAGGTCACACAGACCTCGTCCAATCACTCGTGGTAAGTCTTCAGGCGACTTCCAAACCTTCACAGACTTGGTCACTCGGTGATCCACAATTCCTCTTGGATGCTCTAGACCATGACGCCTAGCCGTCTGGAAGAAGCACAGATCTTCAAAGGTAACAAGCATCGGATCCACACAGATCAATTTCTTGATGATGCTCAATCACTTTGGGTTTGTAGGGTTTGGTTTTGGGTTTTCCTCACTTGATGATTTTCGCTCAAAGTCCTCGGAGGATGGGTTGCTCTCAAATGACAAGTGTCAAGTTCTCTCGGAGCAGCCAACCAGCTAGTGGTTGTAGGGGGCGGCTATTTATAGCCTAGGGAGCAGCCCGACATGATAAGACATAAATGCCCTTCAATGATATGACCGTTAGGTGGATAAGATATTTTGGGACAGGTGGCGCGAAGACAAAGAACGGTCGGAAATTTGACTCTCAAATTCCTCGGGGCTATCATGTTCCTCACTATGTAGGCAATTCGCCTTTGGCGAATTCCTAACTCCTCGATCGAAACAAATTCATCAACGACTGAAGAACTTCGTCTCATCCTTTGAAGAAAGTGGTGAATCAGTATGAGATTTCCAAAGGCTTCACTCGAAGGATTGGTAGGTGTAGGATTTTGAGTTGAGCATCACATGGAAATTTTTCCTTAGTATTTCCTCAACCCCTTTAACGATCACGGTGTTTCCTATGACTCAAGAAAGAGAAAATGAAACTACGAAAACAAAAGTCTTCACGCTTCATGTTCCTCAAATGAATACCAAGTCTTCAAGGTCACACCAATTTCTTCACTTTTAAAGTCTTCAGAATATCAAAGTCTTCAGTCGAAGAACTTCATTTTTAGGGGTCGACTTTCTCTGTAAATATCAAACTCCTCATAGACTTATAGACATGTGTACACTCACAAACGCATTAGTCCCTTAACCTATAAGTCTTCAATACACCAAAATCACTAAGGGGCACTAGATGCACTTACAATCTCCCCCTTTTTCGTGATTGATGACAATATAGGTTAAGTTTTCAACGGGGATAAACATATGAAGTGTAAATACTGATATTGAGGAATTTGATTGCAAGATATATAAGAACACCCCCTGAAGGTGTGCATAGTGAGGAATTTGCTTTTGAGGCAATGCACATTTGAAGAGTTGAATCATGGAGATCTCCCCCTATATCTTGTAATTCATAAACGCATTTGATATATAATATGAAGAATTTGAAATGCATGATGAAATATGGTGCCTGATGAAATTCAGCATGCGTGCAATGTCATTAACGAGGAATAAGCATCCCGAAAGCATCAAAAGTATCAGAACATAGTGCAACAACAGTATCAGCGCACCATTGGGTTTAAGATTACAACTCGATCCAAAATAAAAGTTTCAGACGAACGAGAGTTGTAACTTAATAAAATGCCCTTAATATAGACCCGCTTGAATACTAACTCAGATTTCTCCCCCTTTGTCATCAAATGACCAAAAGGATTGAAACTGAGGACTAACGCCCCTGAAGAATTTCAAGTTGATGGAGGAGCGCCAGCATTGTCGGGGTTGTTTGTTGTAGCAGGGCCTGCCGCAGTGTCGTCCAAATCTTCATACTCATCAGTGTCACGCGATGAAGAATAAGAGCTGGCCACTAGTGGAGGAACTTTGACCCTCTTGAATTTCTTGGAGGAGGTGCGCACCACCAAATTCTTCCTTGAGACCCATAGTCTTGAGTTCTTGGCGCTATAGACATGAGTGAGGACAGCCAGTGCGGTTGAAGGTTTCATGAAGGTAGTATTGGTTCTTCTTCACTGCATTGTGTGTTGAGGTCATATAGTGAAGAAGTGCACCAAACTGACGCTTTACCCATTTGTGATTGCGATCAACCTTCTGATGAAGACTGAGGAGTAACTCACGGTCGATCATCACCACAGGTCTTTGTGGCTTGAGGATTTTGCTTGGCTGAGGTATTTGCGGCAGAGTCATGTGTGGTAGAGTCGTCATTGGTAGAGTAAGATGTAGCCTTGCGAAATTGACCATCCAATGGACGAATCCTTCATCGATCACAGCAGTTGCCTTGCCTTTATCATCATCTGATGAAATTGTCCGTTTGAGGACTTCAATGGGAGGCAAGTAGCTACCGTGGTTCAGAGTGTCAGCCTTGTAATTCAGTGAAGATCTTGCCCTGATGAATCTCATAATCCAAGGAGCATAGGGCTTCAGCTCGAATGGTGACATAGCAATATTGCCCAGAGTCCTCATGAAGAAATCATGGAAGTTGACGGGAACACCATGAATGATGTTGAAAAGCATATTCTTCATGATGCCAACGACTTCTTCATCATTTGAGTCGTGGCCTTTGATAGGACTCAATGTCTTCGTCAGAATGCGATAGACAGTCCGAGGCACATAGAGTAATTCCTTGATGAGGAATTTGGTTCGTGGGGCCTGCCCAGGCTTCAAAGGCTTCATGAGCACTTGCATATAGTGATTTGTTAGTTCAGGGTCACTGTAGATGCAACCTGCACTATCATGGGGAAGATTGAGAGGAAGGACACGAAGCAATTCAATTGCTGGTGCCTTGTAGTGAGTGTTTTCAGTCATCCAGTCCAACACCCATGAGTTGATGTCTTCAGCGTCTCCGGTGATATGCAGTGTCGCGTAGAACTGAAGAATGAGTTCTTCATTCCAATTGTAGATGTCAGTGCAGAAATTGAGTAATCCTGCATCGCGAAGAACACTGAGGACTGGCTCGAAGCATGGTAGAGATTCCATGTCCACGTGAGGAATATGTTCATGATCGAAGATTTTGTCTTTGTCAAACAGCACTGAGGAATAGAAGTTGGCTTGACTAGCAGTCCAGAAACGCCTCTTCCTTATGCGAGCGGAGTCATAGGGGTTGTAGTCAGTGAAGAATACATGCTCGGAAAAGAAGTCTTCAGCCTTGAATTTCTGTTTGCTTGAGTACAGATTCTTTGGCTTTGGCAGAGGGGTGTCAGTGAGTTGCATCACCACCTCAGGAATCGCGAGCTCAGGTTCTTCAGGCTTAGGAATTTCTGGTTCCTCTTCTTGTACAATCTGAGGATCAGCAGCAGCAGGTTCTTCAGCACTAGCGGCTGGAATGTCTTCATGCATGAGAGGAGTGGGTTGAGTTTCTTGAGCCCATTTGAGCTGTTGGTGCGGGGACTAAGGTATCTGTTGGATAGGTGTGAAGAGAGGAGTATTTGGATCTTGACTTTCCCAAAGTCATCATTCATCACAGTGTGGTGCATCCTATATCCACATCTTCATCTTCAATTTCCTCAACACCAGCCTCTTGGTGTGAACCGAGGCATAGGTGAGAAATGATGCAGGCGTTGAAGGATTGCATCCACTTCAATTTCTTCATCAATCTGCTCTGACGAAGCAGCAGAATGATTTTCTTCATCAGATCCGCTTGGGATCTTATAGTCTTCTCCAAAAGGAACAAGGTCCTTTGATGGCATGGAGGAAATTGGAACAACATCAATTGGATTTTCAAATGAGCTGGTCATTGGCTTCATCTTCTTCGCAGCCGAAGAATTTGACACAGCTGATGTCTTCCTTTTCTTCACTGCAGCTCGCTCTGCAGCCTTGGTCTTCTTGACATCTGATGCAGATGGAAGAATTGGAGTTGGTGTAGGCGCGGGAGGAGCTGAGGAATCTGGTTCATTTTCTTGGTATGGCGATGCGATTGCCTGATCTCTTCGATTTCTTCAGCGCACCACTAGTGGATGCCACGGCAATTTCTTCAGCGGCTGGAATTTCTTCACCAGCCACGGAACTAGCATTTTCTTCAAGAAGTTGAAAGTCATCAATGATCTTGGCATGTTCTTCAAAGAGTGAGCGAGTCTACACTGAAGATTTTCTTGTTGCGATGGGGCTGCAACATTTGTGAATTTCTTTGTTAGATTGACGAATCTCATTTTAGCTCCTTGCCAATCAGCATAGTAGGCATCAAAGTCTTTGCTGAGAGCTTGAATTTCAGACTGAGCTTGGAAAAGTTCCTCAGGTGTCATTCTGACAACATTTTTCTTCAGGAGCTTCTCCTTTCTGTATTGAGCTTTCTTGATCTCTCTTGCCTTTTCAAATTTCCATTTCTCCTCAGTGATGAAATGGGTCAGCATGTGACTTTGACCAGATGACAGATGAAAATCAGGCATAGGGGTGTTAGGATCCTTGTGCCAGAGGTCAATGTAGTCGAGGATTTTCCTTGGATCCAAAAGTAGTGGCACAGATGTGCCTTTGGCTCTAGCGGCCTTCACCTGTCTGTCTCTGATGATTTCTGCAAGTTCATCCTCAGAAGCTTCATCATTAGAAGGCACGTGGAATGCGACCTGTTTCTTCTTTGGACTTGGCCGAGGACCGCGTCCAGCTGTTGCTTTAGTCTTCAACAGTTTGGGGCCTGATGAGGAAATAGGTGCAGGTGAGGAACTCGCTGAAACACCAGAGGCAATCGAGAAACCAGCAGTCCTTTGGCATGTAGCCAGATGCACAAGAGCTGAGGACTTTGAAGGAGCTGCCGAGGACTTTGGTGGAGCAGTAGCAGTGTGAGGAATTTGCTGTGAGGGCATTGCTAAGGAACTTGGCCGTGAGGGCGCTGTTGGTCAAGCACTTGGCTTACGAGCAGGCTTCTTTGGCATGGATTTCCTCGGTTTGACCGAGGCCTCAGTAGCGGCAGCAGTGGAAGAATCCTCATTGAATTTCTTCACTGCCTCCTTGGCTTGTCTTGCCAATTTAGCTTGGCGCTTAGCCCATTCTTCAGGAAAGTCCTCACCACGCTTGAGGCTTGTGGGGTCAGCTACTTGGCCAGTGCCAATGGAGCTCTTGGGCATGGAGGATTGAGGCTAATTTCCTCATGTACTTTGGAGTCACATATCTGTATTCCCTCCATTCCCTTGCCCATCTCCGTTCAATCCTCTGTATGCGCACCTTGCGCTGATTTTTGTTTTCTTTGCCAAATTTTGCTTCATCAGGTGTGCAATAGTCAGCATAAATTTCCTCAGGGATTTCAAACGCAGTCATAACCTCAGGTTTCTTTCCTCCTTTCAGCGGCTTCTTTCCGTCTACCATATTCTTCAGCTGAGGAATTTGAACAATCGAATTCTCTGAAGAAGTATGCAGGTTTTCTTCGAGGAACGCTGCAAATGAGTTAAGTTGATGAGAACCTAGTGATTCAGCAGCAGACATGAGTACCTGTGAACAGAGTATAGGTGCGAGGAATTTGGAGAGGTCATATGCGTTCTCAGAAGGTTTTTAAAAAAACAAGTTTTGAGGAATTCAACCAGATGAACCTTGAGGAATTTCACTAAGCGTTCTTGTCTTAGGTTCCAGAGTTGTACAGATCGAAGATCCACACAATTAGAGAATCTTGAAGAAAATGATTTCTTAGAGAAACAGTTCAAGATCATATTGATGTGTGAGGTGTTCATATGTGTGAAGATTTGAAGAATAAACACCTTTGAAGATTTTCAGGAAAGTTTGAGAATCAAAGTGAGTAATAAAAGTAACTTTTAATTACCCGAAGTGAAGAACACGACGAACTCGGAAGAACAGATGTGAAGTTAAATCAGTTAGATCTCCCACGCCCTAACTTGGCAGAGGAAGACAGCTACGGCGGCGCGGAGTGAAAAGATTTCCTGATCGGCGTGAGTCTGACGGCGACGAGGTCGAGGCAGCAAGCTCTTCCTCACCGGCGATGATGGAGCGGCGGCGCTAGGGTTTGAGGAGCTCGAGTGAGAGAGAAGCGATCGATCGGAGTAAATGAAGTGAGGAAGGGGAGAGGGGTATTTATAGACACAGTGAAAAACTGTTCGCCCGAAGATTTTGGGACGAACGTGCCCCTGCCCTTTCTCCTTCACGCGACATGTGTCACCCACGTACTGTGTAGTTGAGATCGTGTACGATCGTGGGTGAATAGAATAATGCATCGTGGGATGCGGAATGGTTTGAGCGGCAAAAACCGAAAATTTGGATAAGATTTGTTTTAAAGTTTCATTCGCAATTTCTTCAGCTGACAAGGACTCAGTGAAGATTTTGAATGAGTTTCAAATAGAACGCACATGAAGAATTTGTGAATAGATTGGGTTGAGTATAGCATAGAGGGGGAAGGGTCCGATCACATTCACTTAGCAGAAATAAAATAACTTGAAGAAATAGCTATAAGTGAATGCTGTAGAGGACATAAACTCATATATATATATATATATATATATATATAGCTAATGAAGAAAAACGACGGAAATAGTGAAGATTTTGAAAAGTTGAAGAATTTGAAAAACTGAAGAATTTCAAAACTGAGGAAAAACTCAAATTGAAGATTTTCAACTTTTTGTGGTGGCGTGACCCACCGTATAAGAATGATGATTTCATACACCGCGTACAATTGTCGTAGGGTTCTGAGAATCAAATTCTTCATTAATTTCTTCACCCTTAGAGTGTTATTCTTCATTGTTGAAGAAAAACGTTTCTTCATGTGTTGCACATCTAAGTCATCAATTTTGCATAAGTGTTAGGATGTGTGTCCTTTTCAAAGAACATTCGAAGATTCTAAGATATTTAGCTCACACCGCAACTTGCTAAATCTCTTCTCATCCAAGGGCTTAGTGAAGATATCAGCTAGCTGTTCTTCAGTCTTCACGTGCTTGATGGAGATGTCGCCCTTCAACACATGATCACGAAGAAAATGATGACGAATCTGAATGTGCTTTGTCTTCGAGTGCTGAATTGGGTTATGAGCAATCTTGATGGCACTCTCATTGTCGCAGAGGAGAGGCACATTCTTCATGTTGACGCCATAGTCCTTGAGTGTTTGCTTCATCCAAAGCAATTGAGCACAGCAAGAGCCAGCAGCAATGTATTCAGCTTCCGCAATAGACAGTGATACGCAGTTCTGTTTCTTCGAGGACCAACAGACCAAAGATCGTCCGAGGAAATGACAAGTGCCAGAAGTTGACTTGCGGTCCACACGATCACCAAAGATCGTCGAGTCGAAATATCCAATGAGATCAAAAGCGAGCCCTTGGGGTACCATAATCCTAGTGTTGGTGTGTGAGCTAGATATCAAAGAATATGCTTCACAGCCTTATGGTGTGATTCCTTCGGTGCAGCTTGAAATCGGGCACACATGCAAACACTAAGCATTATATCTGGCCTAGATGCACATAAGTACAATAAAGAACCAATCATGGAGTGGTATACCTTGTGACCAAAGTCAATACCATTTTCATCGGTTCATAGATGGCCATTTGTGGGCATAGGAATTTTGACGCCTTTGCAATCTTGCATGCCAAATTTCCTCAGTACAACTTTGAGGTATTTCTCCTGAGATATGAATATACCATTCTTGTTGTTGATTTAATTTGAAGACCTAAGAAGAATTTCAACTCTCCCATCATAGACATTTGATATTCTTCACTCATCATATAGGCAAATTCATCACTATAACGTTGGTTAGTACAGCCAAAGATAATATCATCAACATATATTTGGCACACAAACAGTTCACCATCATAAGATTTAGTAAAGAGAGTAGGGTCGAGTGAACCGGGTGTGAAGCCATTCTTCACGAAGAATTCCTTCAATGTATCATACCACGCCCGAGGGGCTTGCTTGAGGACATAGAGGGCCTTATTGAGTCTGAAGACTTTGTTAGGATTCTTTGGATCTTCAAAACCTGGGGGTTGAGCAACATATACTTCTTCCTCAAGCTTACCATTGAGGAATGCACTTTTCACATCCATTTGATACAAGATGATATCAGGATGGTTAGCATAAGCAAGTAATATGCGAATAGCCTCAAGTCTAGCAACAGGTGCAAAAGTTTCATCGAAATCAATTCCTTCAACCTGTGTAGCCTTGAGCTACCAATCGTGCTTTATTCCTCACCACAAGGCCATTTTCATCTTGCTTGTTGCGGTAGATCCACTTTGTGCCAATGATATTATGCTTGCGAGGATCTCGACGTTTGACCAGCTCCCGACATTGTTGAGCTCGAGCTGATGTAATTCTTCTTGCATAGCTTTGAATCCACTCGGCTCCAAAATGCTTCATCTACCTTAGTGGGCTCTGTGATAGAGACAAAAGCATAGTGCCCACAAAAGTTAGATAAATGTGAAGCTTTTGAGCGTGTGAGAGGACCTGTGCTCTAATGTCATCGATGATCTTCTCCACTTGCACTTCTTTTGCAACGCGAGGATGAGCTGGTTGTCGCCGAGGATTTTGATCAGCATTTTCTTGACACCATTTTCCTCAAGATTTTCTTCAGTGCATCACTCGGCGTTCTTCATGAACTGGAATGAATTCTTCAGACAGATTCTTGATGGGAATGACATCCTCGATTGCCTTGAACTTGATAGAATCCTCGGTGCTGGTTCATCTAACACGAAGGTAGGTGCTCTCTTTGCGAGGCATTAGTTTCATCGAACCGCACATCTACAGTGTCAACAATCTTGTGAAGAACAATGTTGAAGACTCTGTAGGTGTGCGAGTCCTTTCCATAACCAAGCATAAAACCTTCATGTGCTTTTGGTGCAAATTTAGAATTGTGGTGAGGATCTCTAATCCAACATTTAGCACCGAAGACTTTGAAATAACTCACATTGGGTTTCTTGTCAGTGAGGAGTTCATAGGCCGTCTTCTTGAAGAATTTGTGAAGATATACTCTATTGATGATGTGGCACGCAGTATCAATTGCATCAATCCAAAAACGATGAGGAGTTTTGTATTCATCAAGCATAGTGCAATCCATCTCAACAAGAGTTCTGTTCTTGCGCTCCACGATGCCATTTTGCTGAGGAGTATAGGGACCAGATAACTCATGAGTAATACCAAGTTCATCAAGATAGTCATCAAGACCGGAATTCTTGAACTCGGTTCCATTGTCACTTCGATGTGCTTGATCTTCACACCAAAGTTGGTTGAAGCCCTCGAGGAAAAACATTTGAAGACTTCCTGCACTTCATGTTTGTAAGTAACAATTTGTACCCATGTATATCGAGAGTAATCATCAACAATGACAAAACCATATAGAGATGCATCATTAGTGACTGCTGAGTAATGATTAGGTCCGAAGAGGTCCATGTGAAGCAATTCGAATGGATGAGTAGTGGTCATGATAGTCTTCGTTGGATGCTTGGCCTTGGTCATTTTTCCAGCTTCACAGGCTCCACATAAGTGATCCTTGAGGAATTTGTCATTCTCAATGCCAATGACATGCTTCTTCTTCGCAAGCGTGTGCAAATTCCTCATGCCTGCGTGACCAAGTCGTCGATGCCATAGCCAGCCATCTGAAGCTTTTGCAAGTAGACACACGGCTGGTTGTGCTCTGTAGAGAAATCAACAATATCAAATCTCCTCTCCTAAAGCCTTGAAGACTTTGGAATTGTCGACTTCCATAATCACAACACAGCGATACTTGCCAAAGACAACAACCATATCAAGATCACAAAGCATTGAGACTGACATGAGATTGTATCCTAAGGACTCAACAAGCATGACTTTGTCCATGTGTTTATCCTTAGAGATTGCAACCTTACCAAGACCCAATACCTGACTTTTGCCTTTGTCAGCAAAGATGATATGCTTTAGATGCGACGGTGATAAGGAAGCATCCATCAATAGATTCTTGTCACCAGTCATGTGATTTGTACATCCACTATCGAGGACCCACTCAGTGGCTTTGGGTTGATCATCCTGCAGATTAATTAGTGTAACTTACAATCTCATATGCTTCATCAGTGAAGAATATGATATCAAGTTCATCAGGCAGTAAACAGATATAGCAGTATGAGGACGTGTGAAATGAAAGTTCATTTCATCATGATTCGCCTACGTCCTTTCAGGCAATTTTGTCGGTCCCCAGCAAATTCTTCAGACGTTAAAGCACGCCCGAGACTGACCTCAGAAGAGATTAGTTCTTTTCTTCACCACCCACATCTGGAGGGGTGGCAAAGAATTCATCACTCTACGAGCACCATATGAGAAAGGTGGCAAAGATGCCAAACCATTTCGTTTCACATTAGAGGGGTTAGGGTAAGCATATGAATAAGCAGAGAAATTCTTCGAGGACTTATGAACATAATGGTTTGAAGAATAATGCACATATTCATAGCCCTTAGCTCTACCCTGTGAAACAGAGTTGTTAGCACGATGATAATCATATGAGGACTTTGATCCTTTTGAGGAATTTGATCCACGTGAAGAATTTTTTCCGTATGAGGACTTGGATCCATATGAAGAATTTGGTCCATATGAAGAATTTGATCTGGGGTTCCTGTTCTTCACAGGTGGTGTCATGAGGACATTCACCTGAAGACTTTCAAGGCACTTCTTGGGAACCCAGATTTTCTTCATAGGAGAACCGTTCCTGCAGTTAGTGCCAACATATCTAGCAAATACTTCACCATTCGATTTTTGAACAGTTTATAGTTGAGTCAAATGACTCATCGGAAGAATGAGGAGATTCACATGTAAAGCTAGATAAGTTAGATGGATCAATCGGAGGTCCTTTGCAACAACCCATGAGGTTTTGGGGTCTTGCTCGGGCTTCAATATGTTCCATCAAGATTAAGTTTCCTCTCAAAGGCGATACCCTCTTTCCTAGGGTTTCGTTGAGGATCTGCTTTTAAGCACATCACAAAGAGTCGATGCCCTTTGAGGCTTTTGTACATGCATGTCATGTACAATTCCTTCAACCTGCATCGTCGGTGATACTAGCAATGTCCTCGGATGAGGAATTAGTGATAGCGAGAGGCAGGTGAAGAATTTGTAACAGTTGAAGCATTTGAACATTCAGGTGAAGAATTA
Organism: Aegilops speltoides; assembly: GCA_021437245.1. Lineage (NCBI taxonomy): Eukaryota > Viridiplantae > Streptophyta > Magnoliopsida > Poales > Poaceae > Aegilops > Aegilops speltoides. The sequence goes on from CM038141.1 coordinate 395,869,923, forward strand.
GCAGATTCACGTTCAATGCACTTTAAGCATGGAGGAACAAATTCTTCCTGAGAAGCGCTGATTTGTTGAGCTAGTAATGAATCGCGCTCCTTCTGAAGATCTTCATAACTCACTCTTAGCTTCTCAAGATCTTGCTCTCTTTTAAGAGATTCAGAAGAAAGCTTCTCGTGATCAGATAAGAGAGTGTTATGATTACCTTGAAGGTTATCAAACCTAGATTGAAGTCTCTAAAGATTTTCAGTCAGGGCTTTAGTGCGATCCATTTCTTCACCCAACATATCATCACTTTTGTCTAGCATGTTTTGAACCTTTTCAAAAGCCCTTTGTTGTTTTACAGCAATCTTAGCAAGTTTAGAGTAGATGGGCTTGAGATCCTCATCAGATTCATTTTCACTAGATTCAGAGGAGGTGTATTTGAGTACCTTTGCACCTTTCGCCATGAAGCAATAGGTGGGGCGTAGTCATCATTATCTTCATCGAGCTTGTCGGTGGGGTCGGTTTCTTGATGTTGAAGATGGACTTGCTAACGAAAGTAGTAGCGAAGGCGGACTCGCCACACCAGATTCAGATTCTTGAGACGCCTCCTCTTCCACATGTTCCTCGATTCAGCTTGAGTCCATTTCCTTACCAATGAATGCCCGAGCCTTCTTGGAGCTGCTCTTCTTGTGAGATGAAGACTTCGAGGATTTTGATGACGAAGATTTTGACGATTTCTTCTTTTTCTTCGCATCATCAGAACTGTAATCCTTGTATTTCTTCTTCTTCGTTTCCTTTTCCCACTGAGGACAATCTTGAATATAGTGACCAGGTTTCTTGCATTTGTGGCACAACCTTCTCTTATAGTCACTTGATGAGGAATCACTTGCTTCTTGAGGATTTTCCAGCGACCACGTCTTGAGAACTTCGAATTTCTTCACGGCGATGCTAGCTCTGGCTCAATTCTTGAGATCACCAAGGCTACTACCGAATCCTCACATTGATTCGAGACACGACTTTGGCCTTCAAGGCACGTGGTTTGCCATAGCTCGAACCATAGAGATCTCTCTTTTGACAAAGTCGGAACTTCGTGAGTATTTAGCCTTTCGAGGATATCGGCGGGATCAAGAGACTTGTAGTCAGCCCGTTCTTGTATCATCACCCCCAGAGTATCAAATGAGGAATCAGCGATCTCAACAGTTTCTTCACCACTTCATGGTCGGTGATGTCGGTGGCACCGAGGGCTTGAAGCTCATTTGAGATGCCGGTGAGGCGATCAAAGGTTTGTTGGACATTTTCATTGTCGAGTCTTTTGAAGCGGTTGAAGAGATTCGAAGAACATCAACTCGAGAGTCACGCTGAGTTGAGACTCCTTCATTCACTTTGGACAGCCTATCCCGTATAAGCTTAGCGGTTTCCAAAGCACTCACTCTTCCATCTTGTCCTTTACTCGGATGGCCACATATGATATTCTTCGCTTGAGAATCGAGTTGCTTGAATCTCTTCACATCGGTAGCGTTCGGTGAGGGTGAGACGGAGGAACACCATTTTCCACAACATACCGTAGATCGTTGTCAATTGCCTCAAGATGCATTCGCATCTTGTTTTTCGATAGAGGGGTAGTCCGTCCCATCAAAGGTAGGACACCCAGTTGAGACCTTGATCATACTGCGGTCGACATAACTAAAACTCCAAAGCGGTTAAACCAAAATCACACGAACAAGGGAGTACCTTGCTCGATACCAATTGAAAGTCGTTATATCGACTAGAGGGGGTGAATAGGCGATTTTATGAATTCTTCATTGAGGAATTTGCGGTGAGGAAATTCCTTAGCGAAGAACTACTAGCAGCGAAATAAGTACTCGGAAGTAAGCATAACGAGAATACAAGCATGGTCATCATGATGAAATGAAGACTAGCACAGAGTACGAAAAGTGTAATCACAGGATAACACAAGATGAAGACAAACAGATGAAGAAATTGAACGAGGAAATTGAGAAAGTCTTGATCAAAGTCTTCAAACACAGATATGAACAAACATTCAACACAAGAATGAGGAAATGAAAGGGTTGAGGAAATAGAACCGATTAGGTTGGTGAAGACAATGATTTGGTAGACCAGTTCAACTGCTTTGTCTCGGTTATACGTCTGTTGGAGCGGCTGAGTATTTAAACTTGAGGACACACAGTCCCGGACACCCAGTCACTGAGCACGCAGCTCAGGACACCCAGTCCTCACCGTATTCTCCTTGAACTAAGGTCACGCAGACCTCGTCCAATCACTCGTGGTAAGTCTTCAGGCGACTTCCAAACCTTCACAGACTTGGTCACTCGGCGATCCACAATTCCTCTTGGATGCTCTAGACCATGACGCCTAACCGTCTGGAAGAAGCACAGTCTTCAAAGGTAACAAGCGTCGGATCCACGCAGGATCAATTTCTTCAGTGATGCTCAATCACTTTGGGTTTGTAGGGGTTTGGTTTTGGGTTTTCCTCACTTGATGATTTTCGCTCAAAGTCCTCGGAGGATGGGTTGCTCTCAAATGACAAGTGTCAAGTTCTCTCGGAGCAGCCAACCAGCTAGTGGTTGTAGGGGCGGCTATTTATAGCCTAGGAGCAGCCCGACATGATAAGACATAAATGCCCTTCAATGATATGACCGTTAGGTGGATAAGATATTTTGGGACAATCAAGCGCAAGAACACAACAACGGTCGGAAATTTGACTCTCAAATTCCTCGGGCTATCATGTTCCTCACTGTGTAGGCAATTCTCATTTGGCGAATTCCTAACTCCTCGGTCGAACAAATTCATCAACGACGGAAGAACTTCGTCTCATCCTTTGAAGAAAGTGATCTGAAGCTGTATGAGATTTCAAAGGCTTCACTCGAAGGGATTGGTAGGTGTAGGATTTTGAGTTGAGCATCACATGGAAATTTTTCCTTAGTATTTCCTCGACCCCCTTTAAGAGTACGGTGTTTCCTATGACTCAAGAAAGAGAAAATGAAACTACGAGAACAAAAGTCTTCACGCTTCATGTTCCTCAAATGAATACCAAGTCTTCAAGGTCACACCAATTTCTTCACTTTCAAAGTCTTCAGAATATCAAAGTCTTTAGTCGAAGAACTTCATTTTTAGGGGTCGACTTTTTCTGTAAATATCAAACTCCTCATAGACTTATAGACCTGTGTACACTCACAAACGCATTAGTCCCTTAACCTATAAGTCTTCAATACACCAAAATCACTAAGGGGCACTAGATGCACTTACAGAAGGTCCGGCGCCAACTGGTGTCGGTCGGAGGAGCTGAAGGTGTTGGGGAACGTAGTAATTTCAAAAAAATTCCTACGCACACGCAAGATCATGGTGATGGCATAGCAACAAGAGGGGAGAGTGTTGTCCACGTACCCTCGTGAAGCGTGTGAGCGTTATGACAACGTGGTTGATGTAGTCGTGCGTCTTCATGATCCGACCGATCCAAGTACCGAGCGTCGGCACCTCACGAGTTCAGCACACGTTCAGCTCGATGGCGATCCCGGGCTCCGATCCAAAGAAAGCGTCGGGGATGAGTTCCGTCGGACGACGGCGTGGTGATGATGATGATGCTCTACGGCACAGGCTTCGCCTAAACTCCGCGATGATATGACCGAGGTGGAATATGGTGGAGGGGCACCGCTGCACGGCTAAGGAACGATCCGGAGATCAACTTGTGTGTCATGGGGTGTCCCCTACCCCGTATATAAAGGAGCAAGGGGAGGGGCGGCCGGCCAAGGCGGGCGCGCCAGGAGGAGTCCTACTCCCACCGGAGTAGGACTCCTCCTTCCTAGTCCAACTAGGAGAGGGAAGGAAGGAAGGAGAAGGAGAAGGAAGGAGAGGAGGAAGAGTAGGAAGGGGGCCGCCCCTAGTCCAATCGGTTTGGGCTAGGGGGGCCCCGCGCCTCTTCCACCACTTGGCCCATGAGGCCCATTGCTTCTTCCTCGTATTCCCGTAACTCCCCGGTACCCCCGAAAATACCCGAATCACTCGGAACCTTTCCGAACTCCGAATAGTCGTCCAATATATCGATCTTTACGTCTCGACCATTTCGAGACTCCTCGTCATGTCCCCGATCTCATCCGGGACTCTGAACTCCTTCGGTACATCAAAACTCATAAACTCATAATATAACTGTCATCGAGACCTTAAGCATGCGGACCCTACGGGTTCGAGAACTATGTAGACATGACCTAGAACTATTCTTGGTCAATAACCAATAGCGGAACCTGGATGCCCATATTGGCTTCTACATATTCTACGAAGATCTTTATCGGTCAAACCGCATAACAACATATGTTGTTCCCTTTGTCATCGATATGTTACTTGCCCGAGATTCGATCGTCGGTATCCAATACCTAGTTCAATCTCGTTACCGGTAAGTCTCTTTACTCGTTACGTAATGCATCATCTCGTAACCAACTCATTGGTCACATTGCTTGCAAGGCTTATAGTGATGTGCATTACCGAGAGGGCCTAGAGATACCTCTCCGACAATCGGAGTGACAAAACCTAATCTCAAAACACGCCAACCCAACATGTACCTTTGGAGACACCTGTAGTACTCCTTTATAATCACCCAGTTACGTTGTGATGTTTGGTAGCACCCAAAGTGTTCCTCCAGTAAACGGGAGTTGCATAATCTCATAGTTACAGGAACATGTATAAGTCATGAAGAAAGCAATAGCAACATACTGAACGATCAAGTGCTAGGCTAACGGAATGGGTCATGTCAATCACATCATTCTCCTAATGATGTGATCCCGTTAATCAAATGACAACTCATGTCTATGGCTAGGAAACTTAACCATCTTTGATTCAACGAGCTAGTCAAGTAGAGGCATACTAGTGACACTATGTTTGTCTATGTATTCACACATGTATTATGTTTCCGGTTAATACAATTCTAGCATGAATAATAAACATTTATCATGAAATAAGGAAATAAATAATAACTTTATTATTGCCTCTAGGGCATATTTCCTTGATCTCCCACTTGCACTAGAGTCAATAATCTAGTTCACATCACCATGTGATTTAACACCAATATTCATATCTGTATATGATTAACACCCATAGTTCACATCGTCATGTGACCAACACCCAAAGGGTTTACTAGAGTCAATAATCTAGTTCACATCGCTTATGTGATTAACACCCAAAGAGTACTAAGGTGTGATCATGTTTTGCTCGTGAGATAAGCTTAGTCAACGGGTCTGTCATATTCAGAGCCGTATGTATTTTGAAAATATTCTATGTCTACAATGCTCTGTACGGAGATACTCTAGCTAATTGCTCCCACTTTCAATATGTATCCATATTAAGACCTAGAGTCATCTGGATCGGTGTAAAAGTTTGCACCGATGTAACTTTTACAACGAACTCTTTTATCACCTCCATAATCGAGAAACATCTCCTTAGTCCTTACTAAGGATATTCTTGACCGCTGTCCAGTGATCCACTATTAGATCAAAATTGTATTCCTTTGCCAAACTCAGAGCAAGGTATACAATATGTCTGGTTCACAGCATAGCACACTTTATAGAACCAACGACTGACGCATAGGGAATGACTTTTCATTCTCTTTCTGTTTTCTGCCATGGTCGGGTCTTGAGTCTTACTCAATTTCACACCTTGCAACATAGGCAAGAACTCCTTCTTTGACTGTTCCATTTTGGACTATTTCAAAAATTTATTAAGGTACGTATTCATTGAAAAATCTTATCAAGCGTCTTGATCTATCTATATAGATCTTGATGCTCAATGTGTAAGCAGTTTCACCGATGTCTTTCTTTGAAAAACTCTTATTCAAGTATCCTTTCATGCTTTGCAGAATAATTCTACATTATTTCCGATCAACAATATGTCATTCACATATACTTATCGAAATGTTGTAGTGCTCCCACTCACTTTCTTGTAAATCTGAGCTTCACCACAAGTCTCATATAAAACAATATGCTTTGATCAACTTATCAAAGCGTATATTCCAACTCGAGATGCTTGCACCAAATCCATAGAAGGATTCTTTGGAGCTTGCACATTTTGTTAGCATCTTTAGGATTGACAAAACCTTCTGGTTGCATCATATAAACTCTTCTTTAATAAATCCATTAAGGAATGCAGTTTTTACATCCATTTGCCAGATTTCATAAAATGTGGCAATTGCTAACATGATTCGGACAGACTTAAGCATCGATACGAGTGAGAAAATCTCATCGTATTCAACACCTTGAACTTGTTGAAAACCTTTTGCAACAAGTCGAGCTTAGTGGATAGTAACACTACTATCATTGTCCATCTTCCTCTTGAAGATCCATTTATTTAACATGGCTTGCTGATCATCGAGCAAGTCAATCAAAGTCCATACTTTGTTATCATACATGGATCATATCTCAGATTTTATGGCCTCAAGCCATTTCACGGAATCTGGGCTCATCATCGCTTCCTCATAGTTCGTAGGTTTATCATGGTCTAGTAACATGACTTTCAGAACAGGATTACCGTACCACTCAGTGCGGACCGTACTCTGGAAGACCTACGAGGTTCTCGTAGTAACTTGATCAGAAGTTTCATGATCATTATCATTAGCTTCCTCACTAATTGGTGTAGGAATCACTGGAACTGATTTCAGTGATGAACTATTTTCCAATTTGGGAGAAGGTACAGTTACCTCATCAAGTTCTACTTTTCCTCCCACTCACTTCTTTCGAGAGAAACTCCTTCTCTAGAAAGGATCCATTTTAGCAACGAATATCTTGCCTTCGGATCTGTGATAGAAGGTGTACCCAACAATTTCCTTTGGGTATTCTATGAAGACGCACTTCTCCGATTTGGGTTTGAGCTTATCAGGATGAAACTTTTTCACATAAGCATCGCAGCCCCAAACTTTAAGAAACGACAACTTGGGTTTCTTGCTAAACCACAGATTCATATCTTTGTCGTCTCAGCGGATTTAGATGGTGCCCTTTTAACGTGAATGCAGCTGTCTCTAATGCATAACCCCAAAACAATATTGGTAAATCAATAAGGGACATCATAGATCGGACCATATCCAATAAAGTCTTGATTCTGACGTTCGGACACACCATAACGTTGTGGTGTTCCAGATGGCGTGAGCTGTGAAACTATTTCACATTGTTTTAATTGAAGACCAAACTCATAACTCAAATATTCGTCTCCTCGATCAGATTGCAGAAACTTTATTTTCTTGTTACGATGATTTTTCCACTTCACTCTGAAATACTTTGAACCTTTCAACTATTTCAGACTTTATGTTTCATCAAGTAGATATACCCATATCTGCTCAAATCATCTTGTGAAGGTCAGAAAATAACGATACTTGCCACGAGCATAAATACTCATTGGATCGCATACATCTGTATGTATTATTTCCAACAAGTTAGTAGCTCGTTCCATTGTTCCGGAGAACGGAATTTTAGTCATCTTGCCCAAAAGGCATGGTTCGCAAGCATCAAATGATTCATAACCAAGTGATTCCAAAAATCCATCTTTATGGAGTTTCTTCATTCGCTTTACACCGATATGACCCAAATGGCAGTGCCACAAATAAGTTGCACTATCATTATTAACTTTGCATCTTTTGGCATCAATATTATGAATATGTGTATCACTATGATCGAGATCCAACAAACTATTTTTATTGGGTGTATATTAACCATCGAAGGTCTTATTCATGTAAACAGAATAACAATTATTTTTAACTTCAAATGAATAACCGTATCGCAATAAACATGATCAAATCATAGTCATGCTCAACGCAAATGCCAAATAACATTTATTTAGGTTTAACACTAATCCCGAAAGTATAGGGAGTGTGTGATGATGATCATATCAATCTTGGAACTACTTCCAACACTCATCGTCACTTCCCCTTCAACTAGTCTTTGTTTATTCTCAAACTCTGTTTGAGTTACTAATCTTAGCAACCTAACAAGTATCAAATACTCGGGGCTATTATAAACACTAGAAAGGCACACATTTATAACTCAGATATCAAATATACCCTTGTTCACTTTGCCATCCTTCTTATCTACCAAATATTCAGGGGCATTTCCGCTTCGGTGACTATTTCCTTTGCGATGTAAGCACTTAGTTTCAGGCTATGGTCCAGCTTTGGGCTTCTTCGCAGGAGTGACAACTTGCTTGTCTTTCCACTTGAAGTTCCCTTTCTTTCCCTTTGCCCTTTTCTTGAAACTAGTGGTCTTGTCAATCATCAACACTTGATGCTCTTTCTTGATTTCTACCTTCGTCTATTTCAATATCACGAAGAGCTCGGGAATCGTTTTTGTCATCCCTTGCATACTATAGTTCATCGTAAGTTCTAGTAACTTAGTGATGGTGACTAGAGAATTCATCAATCACTATCTTATCTGGAAGATTAACTCCCACTTGATTCAAGCGATTGAAGTACCCAGACAATCTGAGCACATGCTCACTAGTTGAGCGATTCTCCTCCATCTTTTAGCTATAGAACTTGTTGGAGACTTCATATCTCTCAACTCGGGTATTTGCTTGAAATATCAACTTCAATTTCTGGAACATCTCATATGGTCCATGACGTTCAAAACGTCCTTGAAGTCCCGATTCTAAGCCGTTAAGCATGGTGCACTAAACTATCAAGTAGTCATCATATTGAGCTAGCCAAACATTCATAACGTCTGCATCTGCTCCTGCAATAGGTCTGTCACCTAGCGGTGCATCAAGGACATAATTCTTCTGCGCAGCAATGAGGATAAACCTCAGATCACGGATCCAATCCGCATCATTGCTACTAACATCTTTCAACACAGTTTTCTCTAGGAACATATCAAAATAAACATATGAAAGCAACAACGCGAGCTATTGATCTACAACATAATTTGCAAAATACTACGGGACTAAGTTCATGATAAATTTAAGTTCAATTAATCATATTACTTAAGAACTCCCACTTAGACAGACATCTCTCTAGTCATCTAAGTGGTCACGTGATCCAAATCAACTAAACCATGTCCGATCATCACGTGAGATGGAGTAGTTTTCAATGGTGAACATCACTATGTTGATCATATCTACTATATGATTCACGCTCGACCTTTCGGTCTCCGTGTTCGAGGCCATATCTGTATATACTAGGCTCGTCAAGTTTAACTTGAGTATTCGCGTGTGCAACTGTTTTGCACCGTTGTATTTGAGCGTAGAGCCTATCACACCCGATCATCACGTGGTGTCTCGGCCACGAAGAACTTTCGCAACGGTGCATACTCAGGGAGAACACTTCTTGATAATTAGTGAGAAATCATCTTAAAATGCTACCGTCAATCAAAGCAAGATAAGATGCATAAAGGATAAACATCACATGCAATCAATATAAGTGATATGATATGGCCATCATCATATTGTGCTTGTGATCTCCATCTTCGAAGCACCGTCATGATCACCATCGTCACCGGTAGCGATACCTTGATCTCCATCGTAGTATCATTGTCGTTCGCCATCTATTGCTTCTCGACTATCGCTACCGCTTAGTGATAAAGTAAAGCAATTACAGAGCGTTGCATTTCATACAATAAGCGACAACCATATGGCTCCTGCCGATTGCCGATAACCGGTTACAAAACATGATCATCTCATACAATAAAATATAGCATCACGTCTTGACCATATCACATCACAACATGCCCTGCAAAAACAAGTTAGGCGTCCTCTACTTTGTTGTTGCATGTTTTACATGGCTGCTACGGGCTGAGCAAGAACCGTTCTTACCTCGCATCAAAAACCACAGCGATAGTTCGTCAAGTTGGTGCTGTTTTAACCTTCAAAGTACCGGCGTAGCCACTGCGGTTCAACTAAAGTTGGAGAAATTGACACCGCTAGTCACCGTGTGCAAATCACGGCGGTAAAACCAGTCTCGCGTAAGCGTCTGGCGTAATTTTGGTCGGGCTGCTTCATCCAACAATACCGCCAACCAAAGTATGACATCTTTGGTAAGCGGATGACTTATATCGCCCACAACTCACTTGTGTTCTACTCGTGCATATAACATCAGCGCATAAAACCTAGGCTCGGATGCCCTTTGTTGGGGAAGGTAGTAATTTCAAAAAATTCCTCGCACACGCAAGATCATGGTGATGGCATAGCAACGAGAGGAGAGTGTTGTCCATGTACCCTTATAGACCGTGGCGGGCGCGCTATGACAACGCTGTTGATGTAGTCGTACGTCTTCACGATCCGACCGATCCAAGTACCGAACGTACGGCACCTCCGAGTTCAGCACACGTTCAGCTCGATGACGATCCCCGGGCTCCGATCCAGCAAAGCGTCGAGGATGAGTTCCGTCAGCACGATGGCGTGGTGACGATGATGATGCTCTACCGGCGCAAGGCTTCGCCTAAACTCCGCGATGATATGACCGAGGTGGAATATGGTGGAGGGGGGCACCGCACACGGCTAAGGAACGATCCGGAGATCAACTTGTGTGTCATGGGGTGTCCCCCTACCCCCGTATATAAAGGAGCAAGGGGGAGGGGGCGGCCGGCCAAGGGAGGGCGCGCCAGGGAGGAGTCCTACTCCCACCGGGAGTAGGACTCCCTCCTTTCCTAGTCCAACTAGGAGAGGGGAAGGAAGGGAAGGAGAAGGAGAAGGAAGGAGAGGAGGAAGAGTAGGAAAGGGGGGCTGGCCCTCTAGTCCAATTCGGTTTGGGCTAGGGGGGCCCCCAGCCCCTCCTCCTCTCTTCCACCACTTGGCCCATGAGGCCCATTGCTTCTTCCTCGTATTCCCGTAACTCCCGGTACCCCTAAAATACCGAATCACTCGGAACCTTTCCGAACTCCGAATATAGTCGTCCAATATATCGATCTTTACATCTCGACCATTTGAGACTCCTCGTCATGTCCCGATCTCATCCGGGACTCCGAACTCCTTCGTACATCAAAACTCATAAACTCATAATATAAGCATCGCCGAAACCTTAAGCGTGCGGACCCTACGGGTTCGAGAACTATGTAGACATGACCTAGAACTATTCTCGGTCAATAACCAATAGCGGAACCTGGATGCCCATATTGGCTCCTACATATTCTACGAAGATCTTTATCGGTCAAACCGCATAACAACATACGTTGTTCCCTTTGTCATCGGTATGTTACTTGCCCGAGATTCGATCGTCGGTATCCAATAAATAGTTCAATCTCGTTACCGGTAAGTCTCTTTACTCGTTACATAATGCATCATCTCGTAACCAACTCATTGGTCACATTGCTTGCAAGGCTTATAGTGATGTGCATTACCGAGAGGGCCCAGAGATACCTCTCCGACAATCGGAGTGACAAAACCTAATCTCGAAACACGCCAACCCAATATGTACCTTTGGAGACACCTGTAGTACTCCTTTATAATCACCCAGTTACGTTGTGACGTTTGGTAGCACCCAAAGTGTTCCTCCGGTAAACGGGAGTTGCATAATCTCATAGTTACAGGAACATGTATAAGTCATGAAGAAAGCAATAGCAACATCTTGAGCGATCAAGTGCTAGGCTAACGGAATGGGTCATGTCAATCACATCATTCTCCTAATGATGTGATCCCATTAATCAAATGACAACTCATGTCTATGGCTAGGAAACTTAACCATCTTTGATTCAACGAGCTAGTCAAGTAGAGGCATACTAGTGACACTATGTTTGTCTATGTATTCACACATGTATTATGTTTCCGGTTAATACAATTCTAGCATGAATAATAAACATTTATCATGAAATAAGGAAATAAATAATAACTTTATTATTGCCTCTAGGGCATATTTCCTTCAGAAGGATCTGCTCGGGTGAGCGTCTATCTCAGAATATCACCATGCGTTAATGTGTACGGTGATTGAAAGGATTTCATCCGGTGAGAGCGGATTGCATGAAGCCGTCAGAAGTTTACTGACGGGGTTTGAGGTACGCAAAAATGGTGTACCTTCTGACAGTTTTGCATATAGAATGCGCCCTGTATAGATAGTAGCCCCTGAGACTTGGTACGTTGTCAAAAGTGACAGCACCGAGGATCATAATCTCAGTTGTAAGATATCGCCTTTCCTATATAGGTGGCGAAGCGTCCGGTGGCCAGCCGGACTGATGAATTTGCCGAACTGAGGCGGCAACTTGACGTGGCGGATGCGGACATCACGCTTGTCCATAAGCGACTTGACGAGTCACAAGGTATGCGGCTTCTCCGCGGACACCTGGTAAGGGAGCTTGACACCCGTGCCTTACAACATGTATGCTTATTTCAGATGGTGCCACTGCTATAGAGGACCTTCGGGCGGAGCTCGCCCGAGCCAAGGAGCAAGCCAGAAAAAGTAATGCGGCTGCCTTGAAGGCGGCCGAAGAGCTAAAAGTCGAACAGGCTGCTCACTGCCGAAGCAGGGAGGAAATGGCCGAGATGGCCGCGAAGTTGAAGAATGCTACCGACCGCTGCGAGTTTCTTGAAAAAGATCGTCGAGCGGAACAAGAGGACCTGAAAAAGGCCACTACTAAGGCCAAGGATGCTCGCTCTGCTCTGAGAGCTATGAAAGAGGAGCTGCGTCAGGCTGAAGATATTACGGCTGGAAAGCCTTTTCTGCTGCGGAGGAAATTTACGAATCCTAAGTATGCTCAGTTGGGCCAGCTGTGGGGAGCAGAGGATGCTTATCTGGATTTGGCAGCGAGTGCCGCAGCGATGCGCACACTTCCGAGGCCAAAGGATCACGGAATGGAAGAGCTTTTTGGTCGCAGATTCCATAGTCGAGGCGTCCGCTTCCATTGACCGATCGTTTGGGCGAATGGGCTGAGCTGAATAGGTTGTCCGGACTTGCCATGAAGGACGTCGTGACTCATTTGTGGCCGAGCAGGTCCGAGCCGAAGAGTTATTTTGGCTTGGTGCAACAGTTCCTTGGTGCGGTGCCGCATATTGGTGCAATGAAGCGGTCAGCATGCATAGAGGGTGCGCGGATGGCTCTTGCCCGTGTCAAGACATGCTGGGCGGAGATGAAGGCCACCGACGTTGCATCCCAGGATTCGGACGGAAGCCGAGTACATGCCGAGCACTATTTTGAGGAAGTCCTGCCGGGCGCTCGTTTAATAGAGACGCAGTGCTCGAAGGATATTATGTTCTAATGACATGTATGATTTGTGAAATGATGTTATAACATAAGGGCTTTTTATACTTGTGCGTTCAAGTATTGAAATACGTCATGTGCGGCCGTTAATGTATATGTGTATATAACTTTGAAAGATGGCGGTCTTGACTTATTTCCACGCACATAGTGCGGGGTGTTTGCAAAAAGCGAATTTTCACACTTAATCCAACGTCTTGGTCTGTGAAGGAGGTGATAGCGTAGCAAACTAGGCAACCGGACTATAATGCTTTATCACTTTCACTTAGCCATAGGAGTTCGATGGTGGGGCTACTATATAGCCCCTAGAGGCACCGCGCTCTCCGAATTGAAGCGTATGTGCTGACCGAAACAGTCCTTCGTTAATCTGGAGAATTCTAAACATTCTGGTGGGTCATCGAGGTTGACCAGTCTCACGCTATATCATGACGATCGGTTTTCAGCTTTCTCTACTCGAGTGCTCACCAGGCGAACCGGGGCACAATCGCGATAGTTCTCCACAGTGCTGCGTTAGCCGATAAGCGGAACGTAAGGCAGCAAAACACGGGCAGGCAAACCCAACATTTGACCAAAGATATGATTCGAGCTGATGCATATAAGGCCCTAACTCGAGGCGCCAACACTCCCTAAGGTATTCGGTCTTTATGAAAGCAGGCGAGAACAATGCCCTAAGCCCCTAGTGTCCGTACGTGCAAAAATTTCTGACGCGGCCGATGCCAAAACGCCAGCCTCCTCCTCGGTTATAGCAAGAAACCGGGGGATGTGTATCAACAAGAGACAGTAAAAAAGGTTTACGCAAGGTCTTAATCTGAAAAGAATCCTTGCGACGGGTCCCTGCTGCACGTCTGCGCTTGTGTCTCCATTGTGCCATATCCTGGACGGGTATAGCATGGCGTTCATCTATAAAAGAGAGGAACTTAGTTGAAAAAAGATCGTGCGAAAAATGTATTTTAAAATAAACAGAGTATGATTCAAAAAATGAATAAATTGAGCTTTAGTGTCTCTTTGTTGTACATCGTGGAGCCCTTGTAAGAAGTGCACGCGCTAGTAAACCCTTGTTTATTTATGCCGGACTCGCCCAACCGTGTCCGGGGTTTGAATGACCTATTTAGGTGCTTTGATGAGCAAAGCCGGATTAGTGTGTGGCTGTCGAGGCAGTCTCACATTCTTCCGTGTTCTAGGAACACTTGAAGTTTCCCTTTAATGCGATGATGCCGCGTGGACCGGGCATTTTAAGTGTAAGGGATGCATAATGCGGTATTGCGTTAAAGCGGGCGAAAGCTTCGCGTCCCAATAGTGCTTGATAGCTACTTTTAAATGGGGCGATGTGGAAGACTAACTTTTTGCGACTGAAGTTGTCGGATGAGCCGAACATGACTTCTAGTAGTAGGGAGCCCGTACAATGGGCATATGGGCCTGACATTACTCCTTGAAAGGAAGTGTTGCTATGGCGAATTTTGGTTGCGTCTATCCCCATTCTGCGGATTGTGTCCTGATATAGCAGGTTTATATCACTGCCACCGTCCATTAGGACTTGTGTAAATTGGAGTCCGTCGATTATAGGATCTAATATCAAGGCAGTCCATCCTGCGTTCCGGATACTTCCGAAGAAGTACTTCCGGAGTAGTCTTAGATTGGACGGTGATTGGTTTTGATAACCAGTGTTGGGACTCCGCTGGGGTAGACCGTGCGGCGCGTATTTCAATGGGTGCCGCTCTGTTTTTCCCTTTTGTCACTTGAAGTGAGTTTACTGTTTTGACCTCTTGTGGGAAATTCTTTTGTTTTCCGGTGCTCTGCTTGTGGGGTTCGTCATCATCCTCGCTTGGTGTGTCGAGCCCCTTGTGTTCGGTGTTGAGTCTGTTGGACTGCTTGAAGACCCAACAATCTCTATAGGTATGGTTTGCAGGCTTCCCAGGAGTACTGTGGATTTGGCATATCTTGTCCAAGATTTTGTTTAAGTTGGATAGCTCGTCACTATTATCCTTAAGGGGCAGTTTTTTATTATTCTGCCGAGAGCTTTTGAATCCGGCGTTGATTGCCGTGCTCTTCGGACTATTTCCCTTGGTCCGGCGTTGGTCCTTGTTGCGTCGTGGTTTCCCATTTCCGTCCCTGACCTTGGATGTACTTGGGTCGCTGGCGCTGCATCTTGCAAGCCAGCTATCCTCTCCCGCGCAAAAGCGGGTCATGAGGCTTGTTACTGCAGCCATTGTTCTCGGCTTTTCTTGGCCAAGGTGTCTGGCGAGCCATTCGTCTCGGACGTTGTGTTTGAAAGCTGCTAAGGCTTCAGCGTCCGGACAGTCGATTATTTGGTTCTTTTTGGTGAGGAACCTGTTCCAGAATTTGCGGGCTGACTCTCCGGGCTGTTGAGTTATGTGACTTAAATCGCCTGCATCCGGAGGGCGGACATAAGTCCCCTGAAAATTTGCCCGAAACGCATCCTCGAGCTCTTCCCAACTTCCAATGGTGTTTTCGGGGAGGCTTTTAAGCCAATGCCGGGCTGGCCCTTTGAGCTTGAGGGGTAAGTATTTTATGGCGTGGAGGTCAGCTCCTCTAGCCATGTGTATGTGCAGGATGTAATCCTCAATCCAGACTCCAGGGACTGTTGTTCCGTCGTACGCCTCTATGTTTACGGGCTTGAATCCCGCTGGAAATTCATGATCCAGCACCTCATCGGTGAAACATAGGGGGTGTGCGGCGCCCCTGTATTTGGGTGTGCCGTGATGTTCGAATACTCGACGTGTTGCATTGCTTTCTAGAGCTTGCTTTCTTGGCCCATAGATAGACCTGACTGGGCCATCCTTTGGTGCGGATCCTTATGCGGATCGCGTGTCGGCTTGTGTTCAGCGCCGCTTGCCGCTCTATATTTGCCATGTGGTCGTCTATCCGACTGGGCGGCCTCATTGTTCTTTGATTGTGGGGGCTCTACGGCCTCCTCGTCGAATTCGAGCAGTAGTTTGCGCTTCAGGTAGCTCTTTGTTTGGCGACTATCACCGTATTTGTCTGCGGTGTTGAGTACTTTGCTCCATCTCGTTCTGAGTGCATCTTCCGCTGTTTTGAGCTTCTGCTTCTGCTTTTTCAGGCTACATGCAGTGGCGACGAGCCTTTTGTGGAGGTTCTTCTGCTCCAACGATGTGTCCAGCGTGAGATCGTCCGGACTGTTATCTTCGCCGGGGACGGATTGTTTATCCAAGTTATCCTGTTCGGATGGTTGCTCGATGGCATGCTCGCCGTCCACCGGTTCACCCTGCTCTATGGTTGGGTCTGTATGGGTGCTGTCTTTGTCGAGGCGGGACTTTGAGCGGCGCTTACGTCGCCGTTTTGACTGCTTTTCGAGGGAATTATCTTTCACAGCGTCCCGTTGTTCCTCGTTATCGCTTCCCTTAGGTGTATCCACCATATATACATTGTGAGTTGGGGTGGCCTTCCAGTGCCCTATGGGCATTGGTTCTTGGTCGTCTCTGGCATCGTCGTCCGTACCGTCGATGTCTTCAGAGTCAAAGTCGAGCATGTCGGTTAAATCATCGACAGTGGCTACAAAATGGGTGGTGGGTGGGCATTGAATTTCTCCGTCGTCCGCATCCCAACCTTCCTGACCATAGTACGGCCAGGGCTCTCCTGATAAAGAGAGAGACTTTAGTGAATTCAGGATGTCGCCAAAGGGCGAGTGCTGAAAGATGTCCGTGGCAGTGAACTCCATAACCGGCGCCCAATCGAATTTGATTGGCAGGGGCGCGGGAGGTTCGGAGTCCGGAGAGGAGTCCGGTGTTGGAAATATGCCCTAGAGGCAATAATAAAAGTATTATTATATTTCAATGTTCATGATAATTGTCTTTTGTTCATGCTATAACTGTATTATCCGGAAATCGTGATACACGTGTGAACACTTAGACCCCAATATGTCCCTGGTGAGCCTCTAGTTGACTAGCCCGTTGTGATCAATAGATAGTCGTGGTTTCCTGACTATGGACATTGGATGTCGTTGATAACGGGATCACATCATTAGGAGAATGATGTGATGGACAAGACCCAATCCTAAGCATAGCATAAAAGATCGTATAGTTCGTTTGCTAGAAGCTTTGCCAATGTCAAGTATCTCTTCCTTCGACCATGAGATCGTGTAACTCCCGGTTACCGTAGGAGTGCCTTGGGTGTATCAAGCGTCTGGCGTAATCGGGTGACTATAAAGGTGCATTACGGTATCTCCGAAAGTTTCATTGGGTTGACACTAATCGAGGCTGGGATTTGTCACTCCGTGTGACGGAGAGGTATCTCTGGGCCCACTCGGTAATGCATCATCATAATGAGCTCAAGGTGACCAAGGTGTTGTACGGGATCATGCATTACGATGCGAGTAAAGTGACTTGCCGTAGCGAGGCCGAACAAGGTATTGGGATACCGACGATCGAGTCTCGGGCAAATAACGTACCGATTGACAAAGGAATTGCATACGAGGTTTGATCGAATCCTCGACATCGTGGTTCAACCGATGAAATCATCGAGGAGCATGTAGGAGCCAACATGGGTATCCGGACCCGCTGTTGGTTATTGCCCGAGAGTCGTCTCGGTCATGTCTCGTGTCTCCCGAACCCGTAGGGTCTACACATAAGGTTCGGTGGCGCTAGGGTTAGTAGGAAGTCAAGTATGTGACTACGAATGTTGTTCGAGTCCGGATGAGATCCGGACGTCACGAGGAGTTCGGAATGGTCGGGAGGTAAAGAATAATATATAGGTAGTGGTATTTGACCATCGGGAAAGTTTGGGGTCTCCGTAATGTCTGGGACCACCGGAAGGGTCCCGGGTCCACAGGTGGGGCCACCTATCCGGAGGGCCCGTGGGCTGAAGTGGGAGGAACCAGCCCATAGTGGGCTGGTGCGCCTCTAGGCCCACCCCTGCGCCTAGGGTTGAAACCCTAGGGGTGGGGCGCCCACAGGCAGGGGCACTCCACCCCCTTGGCCGCCGCCCCACGGAGATTGGATCTCCAGGGGCAGCCTCCCAGGGGCCTATATAAAGGGGGAGGGAGGGGGCTGCTGTACCCATCTCCAAGGCGCAGCCCTCCCTCCCAACACCTCTCCTCCTCCGTAAGAGCTCGGCGAAGCCACAGCCGAGATCTTGCTTCTCCACCATCACCACGCCGTCGTCTTTGGGTGGAGCTGTCTTCCTCAACCTCTCCTTCCCCTTGCTGGATCAAGAAGGAGGAGACATCTCCGTCCCGTGCGTGTGTTGAGCGCGAGGTGCTGTCCGTTCAGCACTTGGACATCGGTGATCTGAATCACGTTCGAGTGCGACTCCATCATCACCTTGCAAGCTTCATACGCGATCTACAAGTGGTATGTAGATGCAAACTCTCTCCTTGACTCGTTGCTTAGATGAACTCATAGATGGATCTTGGTGAAACCGTAGGAAAAATTTTAATTTTCTAGCGTTCCCCAAGTGGCATCATGAGCTAGGTCTATCGTAGTTCTCTAATGCAGAGTAGAACACAATTTGTTGTGGGCGTTGATCTTGTCATCTTACTTGCCTCTACTAGTCTTTTCTTGCTCAGCGGTATTGTGGGATGAAGCGGCCGGACCAACCTTACGTGCGCTTCGTGAGACCGGTTCCACCGGTGACATGCACTAGTTGCATAAGGTGGCTGGCGGGTGTCTGTCTCTCCCATTTTAGTTGGGCGGATTCGATGAACAAGGCCCTTATGAAGGGTAAATAGAAGTTGACAAAATCACGTTGTGGTGATTCGTAGGTAAGAAAACGTTCTTGCTAGAACCCAATCGCAGCCACGTAAAGATGCAACAACAATTAGAGGGCGTCTAACTTGTTTTTGCAGCGATTGATCAAGTGATGTGATATGGCGAAGTTGTGATGAATGATGAATTGTGATGTATGAGATCATGTTCTTGTAATAGGATTCACGACTTGCATGTCGATGAGTATGACAACGGCAGAAGCCATAGGAGTTGTCTTTATTTTTTGTATGACCTGCGTGTCATTGAAGAGCGCCATGTAAACTACTTTACTTTATTGCTAAACGTTAGTCATAGAAGTAGAAGTAGTCGTTGGCGTGACAACTTCATGAAGACACGATGATGGAGATCATGATGATGGAGATCATGGTGTCAAGCGGTGACAAGATGATCATGGAGCCCGAAGATGGAGATCAAAGGAGCTTGATGATATTGGCCATATCATGTCACAACTATATAATTGCATGTGATGTTTATTATGTTTATGCATCTTGTTTACTTAGGATGACGGTAGTAAATAAGATGATCCTTACAAAATTTCAAGAAGTGTTCTCCCTAATCGTGCACCGTTGCTACGGTTAAATAAACTTCTAAGCACCACGTGATGATCGGGTGTGATGGATTCTTACGTTCACATACAGCGGGTGTAAGACAGTTTTACACAATGAAAACACTTAGGGTAAACTTGACGAGCCTAGCATGTGCGAGACATGGCCTCGGAACACGGAGACCGAAAGGTCGAACACGAGTCGTATGGAAGATCGATCAACATGAAGATGTTCACCGACGATGACTAGTCCGTCTCACATGATGATCGGACACGGGCTAGTCGACTCGGATCGTGTAACACTTAGATGACTAGAGGATGTCTAATCTAAGTGGGAGTTCATAATTTGATTAGAACTTTATTATCATGAACTTAGTCTAAAACCTTTGCAAATATGTCTTGTAGATCAATGGCCAACGCTAATGTCAACATGAACTTCAACGCGTTCCTAGAAAACCAAGCTGAAAGATGATGGCAGCAACTATCGGATTTGGGTCCGGAACACGAGATCATCCTCATAGCTGCCAAGAAACAATATGTCCTAGAAGCACCGCTAGGTGACCCAATTCTCTCCCTTTGCCAAGGCGATTTGAGCGTTTGGCGGACTCGTTCGATGATTACTCCCTCGTTCGATGCGGCATGCTCTCAGACTTAGAACCGGGGCTCCAAAAGCGTTTTGAGCATCACGGAGCATATGAGATGTTGAAGAGCTGAAACTAGTTTTCCAAGCTCATGCCCGGTCGAGAGATATGATGTCTCCGACAAGTTCTACAGATTGTAAGATGGAGAAAACAGTTACATCGGTGAGCACATCACGAAGATATGCAGGTTGCACAACCGTATGACCCAGTTGAACATTAACCTCCCGGATGAGGCGGTCATTGTGAGAATCCTCGATCGCTCCCACCAAGCTACAAGAGCTTTGTGATGAACTACAACATGCGAGGGATGGTAAAGACCATTCTGAAGTGTTCTCAATCTTTGAAGTCGTGAGGCTGAAATCAAGAAAGAACATCAAGTGTTGATGGTCAATAAGACCACTAAGTTTAAGAAGGGCAAGGGTAAGAAGAACTTCAAGAAGGGCGGCAAAGATGTTGCCGCCCGTAAGCTTGTTGCGGGAAGAAGTCAAAGAATGGACCCAAGCACGAGGTGAGTGCTTTTATTGCAAGGGAAGGGTCCTTTGAAGCGGAACTGCCCCAAATACTTAGCGGATAAGAAGGCCGCAACACCAAAGGTATATTTGATATACATGTAATTGATGTGTACCTTACCATTACTCGTAGTAACTCACAGGTATTTGATACGGTGCCGTTGCTCATATTTGTAACTCACAGCAGAGCTGCGGAATAAGCGGAGACTGGCGAAGGGCGAGGTGACGATCTTGCGTCGGGAATGGTTCGAGTCGATGTGATCGCCGTCGACACGCTGCCTCTACATTTACCCACGGATTAGTTTTGAACCTTAATAATTGTTATTTAGTGCCATGTTTGAGCATGAACATTGTATCTGGATCTCGTTTGATCTGAGATGGCTACTCATTTAAGTCGAGAATAATTGTTGTTCGATTTATATGAGAGATATGTTTTATGGTCATGCTCCGATGGTCAATGGTTTATTCTTAATGAATCTCGGCGTAATATTACACATGTGCATAGTGTGGATGCCAAAAGATGTAAAGTTGATAACGATAGTCCCACATACTTGTGGCACTTTGCCGCCTTGGTCACATTGGTGTCAAGCGCATGAAGAAGCTCCATCTTGATGGACTTTTAGAGTCTCTTGATTATGAATCGTTTGACACATGCGAACCATGCCTCTTAGGCAAAATGACCAAGACTCCGTTCTCCGGAACAATGGGCGAGCAACCAACTTGTTGGAAATCATACATACCGATGTGTGCGGTCCAATGGCGTTGAGGCTCATGGAGGATATCGTTATGTTCTCACTCTCACGATGACTTGAGTAGATATGGATATGTCTACTTAATGAAACACAAGTCTGAGACCTTTGAAAAGTTCAAGGAATTTCAAAGTGAGGTAGAGAATCAACGTGACCGAAAGATAAAGTTCCTCTGATCGGATCGTGGAGGAGAATACTTAAGTTCACGAATTTGGTACACACTTAAGGAAATGTGGAATCGTTTCACAACTCACGCCGCTGGAACACCTCGGTGAAATGGTGTGTCCGAGCGTCGTGTCGCACTCTATTGGATATGGTGCGGTCTATGATGTCTCTTACCTATTTGCCGCTATCATTTTGGGGATACGCTCTAGAGACAGCTACATTCACTTTAAATAGGGCACCGTCTAAATCCGTTGAGATGACACCGCATGAATTATGGTTTGGGAAGAAACCTAAGCTGTCGTTTCTAAAAGTTTGGGGATGTGATGCTTATGTCAAGAAACTTCAACCTGAAAAGCTCGAACCCAAGTCGGAAAAATGCGTATTCATAGGATACCCTAAGGAAGCTGTCGGGTATACCTTCTACTTAAGATCCGAAGGCAAGATCTTTGTTGCCAGAACGGATGCTTTACGGAGAAAGAGTTTCTCTCGAAAGAAGTAAGTGGGAGGAAAGTAGAACTTCGATGAAGTACTACCTCTCGAATGGGAAGGTGGTGCGGCGCAGAAACCGTTCTGTAATGCCCACGGTGAAGAGGAAAACAATGATGATGATCAAGGTACTTGGATCAAGTTACTCTTGAACCTCGAAGGTCCACGAGGACACGTTCCGCACTGAGTGGTGCGGCAACCTGTCATGGAAATCATGTTGTTAAACAACAATGAACCTTGAACTATGAAGAAGCAATGGCGGGCCCAGATTCCAACAAATGGCTTGAAGCCATGAAATCCGAGATAGAATCCATGTATGAAAACAAAGTATGGACTTTGACAGACTTGCCGATGATCGGCGACGATAGAAAACAAATGGATTTTTAAGAAGAAGACGGACGCGGATGGTAATGTTACCATTTATAAAGCTCGACTTGTCGCTAAGGGTTATCGACAAGTTCAAGGGATTGACTTCTGACGAGACATTCTCTCCGTAGCGAAGCTGAAGTCCGTCCGAATCATGTTAGCAATTGCGCATACTATGATTATGAGATATGGCGGATGGACGTCAAAACGGCATTCCTTAACGGACATCTTAAGGAAGAGTTGTATATGATGCAGCGGAAGGTTTTGTCGATCCTCGAACGCTAACAAAGTATGCAAGCTCCAACGATCCATTTATGGGCTGGTGCAAGCATCTCGGAGTTGGAACATTCGCTTTGATGAGATGATCAAAGCGTTTGGGTTTATCTTGAGACTTATGGAGAAGCTGCGTTTACAAGAAAGTGAGTGGGAGCTCTGTAGCATTTCTCCTATTATATGTAGATGACATACTCTTGATGGGAAATGATACAAAACTTACGGACAGCATTAAGGCCTACTTGAACAAGTGTTTTTCAATGAAGGACCTTGGAGAAGCTGCTTATATATTAGGCATCAAGATCTATAGAGATAGATCGAGGCGCCTCATAGGTCTTTCACAAAGCACATACCTTGATAAGATTTTGAAGAGGTTCAAAATGGATCAGTCCAAGAAGGGTTCTTGCCTATGTTACAAGGTGTGAGATTGAGCTCAGCTCGATCACCGACCACGGCAAAAGATAAAGAAGAGATGAGTGTCATCCCTATGCTTCAGCCATAGGATCTATTATGTATGCCATCTTGTGTACGGACCGATGTAAACCTTGCCGTAAGTTTGGTTGCGAGATACCAAAGTAATCCGGCAAGGATCATTTGACAGCGGTCAAGAATATCTGAAATACGAAAAAAGGACAAAGGACATGTTTCGTTTATGGAGGAGACGAAGAGCTCGTCGTAAAGGGTTCGTCGATGCTAGCTTCGACTCAGATCTGGATGACTCTAAGTCACAAACCGGATCGTGTATATGTTGAATGGTGGAAGCGATGGTAGTGCGCATTTGCAAGCGAGCGTCGTGGCGGGATCTACGTGTGAAGCGGAGTACATGGCAGCCTCGGAGGCAGCGCATGAAGCGATTTGGGTGAAGGAGTTCATCACCGACCTAGGAGTCATACCCAATGCGTCGGGGCGATCAAACTCTTCTGTGACAACACCGGAGCTATTGCCCTTGCCAAGGAGCCGGGTTTCACAAGAAGACCGAGCACATCAAGCGTCGTTTCAACTCTATCCGTGAAAATGTTCAAGATGGAGACATAGAGATTTGCAAAGTGAACACGGATCTGAATGTCGCAGATCCGTTGACTAAACCTCTCTCGCGTGCAAAACATGATCAACACCAGAACTCTATGGGTGTTCGATTCATCACAATGTAACTAGATTAGTGACTCTAGTGCAAGTGGGAGACTGTTGGAAATATGCCCTAGAGGCAATAATAAAAGTATTATTATATTTCAATGTTCATGATAATTGTCTTTTGTTCATGCTATAACTGTATTATCCGGAAATCGTGATACACGTGTGAACACTTAGACCCCAATATGTCCCTGGTGAGCCTCTAGTTGACTAGCCCGTTGTGATCAATAGATAGTCGTGGTTTCCTCACTATGGAAATTGGATGTCGTTGATAACGGGATCACATCATTAGGAGAATGATGTGATGGACAAGACCCAATCCTAAGCATAGCATAAAAGATCGTATAGTTAAACTTGCTAGAAGCTTTGCCAATGTCAAGTATCTCTTCCTTCGACCATGAGATCGTGTAACTCCGGTTACCGTAGGAGTGCCTTGGGTGTATCAAGCGTCTGGCGTAATCGGGTGACTATAAAGGTGCATTACGGTATCTCCGAAAGTTTCATTGGGTTGACACTAATCGAGGCTCGGATTTGTCACTCCGTATGACGGAGAGGTATCTCTGGGCCCACTTTCGGTAATGCATCATCATAATGAGCTCAAGGTGACCAAGGTGTTGTACGGGATCATGCATTACTGATGCGAGTAAAGTGACTTGCGATAACGAGACCGAACAAGGTATTGGGATACCGACGATCGAGTCTCGGGCAAATAACGTACCGATTGACAAAGGAATTGCATACGAGGTTTGATCGAATCCTCGACATCGTGGTTCAACCGATGAAATCATCGAGGAGCATGTAGGAGCCAACATGGGTATCCAGACCCGCTGTTGGTTATTGCCCGAAAGTCGTCTCGGTCATGTCTCGTGTCTCCCGAACCGTAGGGTCTACACATAAGGTTCGATGGCGCTAGGGTTAGTTGGAAGTCAAGTATGTGACTACGAATGTTGTTGAGTCCGGATGAGATCCGGACGTCACGAGGAGTTTCGTAATGGTCGGAGGTAAAGAATAATATATAGGTAGTGGTATTTGACCATCGGGAAAGTTTGGGGTCTCCGGTAATGTCTGGGACCACCGGAAGGGTCGAGGGTCCACCGGTGGGGCCACCTATCCGGAGGGCCCGTGGGCTGAAGTGGGAGGAACCAGCCCATAGTGGGCTGGTGCGCCCCTAGGCCCACCCCGCGCCTAGGGTTGAAACCCTAGGGGTGGGCGCCCACAGGCAGGGGGGCACTCCACCCCCCTTGCCGCCGCCCCCACAGGAGATTGGATCTCCGGGGCCGCCTCCCTAGGGGCCTATATAAGGGGGGAGGGAGGGGGCTGCTGTACCCATCTCCAAGGCGCAGCCCTCCCTCCCAACACCTCTCCTCCTCCGTAGAGCTCGTGAAGCCACAGCCGAGATCTTGCTTCTCCACCATCACCACGCCGTCGTCTTTGCCGGTGGGCTGTCTTCCTCAACCTCTCCTTCCCCTTGCTGGATCAAGAAGGAGGAGGCGTCTCCGTCCCGTCACGTGTGTTGAGCAGCGGAGGTGCTGTCCGTTCAGCACTTGGACATCGGTGATCTGAATCACGTTCGAGTCGACTCCATCATCACCTTGCAAGCTTCCGCACGCGATCTACAAGTGGTATGTAGATGCAAACTCTCTCCCTTGACTCGTTGCTTAGATGAACTCATAGATGGATCTTGGTGAAACCGTAGGAAAAAATTTAATTTTCTGCAACGTTCCCCAACATCCGGCACCTCGGAGTCATGGGCTTTGCGAAGGACAGGGATGGTGTTCGGCTCAATCGCCGTAGAGATCGTAGCCCCCGAGGCGGTGTCCAGCCACTCGTCCTCGACCGGCGAAGTCGGCTTCGAGCTAGGGTCGGACGGACTCTGTGCGACCTCGAGTCTTGTCCGTGGCGAGCTAGATCATACCTATTGAGACAGTGCGGCGCGCTTGGCTGTGGCTCGAATCCATCGAAGATCAAGTCTCCGCGGATGTCAGTCGTGTAGTTCAAACTCCCAAATCTGACCTGATAGCCAGGGGCGTAGCTTTTGATCTGCTCCAGATGGCCAAGTGAATTGGCCCGCAGTGCAAAGCTGCCGAATACGAAGATATGTCTGGGGAGAAAAGTCTCACCCTGGACCTCGTCGTTGTTGATGATCGAAGGAGCCATCGGGCCTAAAGATGACGACACAGAGGAACTCTCAATGAAAGCACCAATGTCGGTGTCAAAACCGGCGGATCTCGGGTAGGGGGTCCGGAACTGTGCGTCTAGGCGGATGGTAACAGGAGACAAGAGACACGATGTTTTTACCCAGGTTCGGGCCCTCTCGGTGGAGGTAAAACCCTACTCCTGCTTGATTAATATTGATGATATGGGTAGTACAAGATTAGATCTACCACAAGATCAAAGAGGCTAAACCCTAGAATCTAGCCTATGGTCTGATTGTTGTTCGTCCTACGGACTAAAACCCTCCGGTTTATATAGACACCGGAGAGGGTTAGGGTTACACAGAGTCGGTTACAATGGTAGGAGATCTACATATCCGTATTGCCAAGCTTGCCTTCCACGCCAAGGAAAGTCCCATCCGGACACGGGACGGAGTCTTCAATCTTGTATCTTCATAGTCCAGGAGTCCGGCCAACGGTGATAGTCCGGCCATCCGGACACACCCTAATCCAGGACTCCCTCAACTAGCCCTCCCCCTTTCCTTCCCTAGGGCCGTCCGGCCAGGGAGAGGGGTGCACCAGCCCCCCGTGGGTTGGTTTGTCCCTCCCTTGGCCCATTAAGCCCATATCACCAATCGGGGGTGTCCGGAACCCCTTCCGGTGACCCGATGGCTACCCGATGCATACCGAAACCCTTCCGGTATCCGAATACCATCGTCATATATATCAATCTTTACCTCTCGACCATTTCGAGACTCCTCTTCATGTCCGTGATCTCATTCGTGACTCCGAACAATATTTGGTCACCAAATCATATAACTCATATAATACTATATCGTCAACGAACGTTAAGCGTGCAGACCCTACGGGTTCGAGAACTATGTAGACATGACCGAGACACCTCTCCGGTCAATAACTAATAGCGTAACCTAGATTCCCATATTGACTCCTACATATTCTACAAAGATCTTTATCAGTCGAACCGTTATGACAACATACGTAATTCCCTTTGTCCATCGGTATGTTACTTGCCCGAGATTCGATCGTCAGTATCTTCATACCTAGTTCAATCTCGTTACCGGCAAGTCTCTTTACTCGTTCCGTAATACATCACCTCGTGACTAACTCCTTAGTCATTTGCTTGCAAGCTTATGATGTGTATTACCGAGAGGGCCCAGAGATACCTCTCCGATACTCGGAGTTACAAATCCTAATCTCGATCTATGCCAACTCAACAAACACCTACGGAGATACCTGTAGAGCATCTTTATGATCACCCAGTTACATTGTGACATTTGATAGAACACAAGGTATTCCCCTGGTATCCGGGAGTTGCATAATCTCATAGTCGAAGGAATATGTATTTGTCATGAAGAAAGCAATAGCAAAAAAACTGAACGATCATTATGCTAAGCTAACGGATGGGTCTTGTCCATCACATCATTCTCCTAATGATGTGATCCCGTTATCAAATGACAACACATGTCCATGGTTAGGAAACCTTAACCATCTTTGATCAACGAGCTAGTCTAGTAGAGGCTTACTAGGGACACAGTGTTTGTTTATGTATTCACACATGTATTTAAGTTTCCGATCAATACAATTCTAGCATGAATAATAAACCTTTATCATGAATAAGGAAATATAAATAACAACTTTATTATTGCCTCTAGGGCATATTTCCTTCAAATTTAACCTAAAAAGCCATTTTGACAGATTGCTCACCGAGGAATGATCAGCTATCTGAAGCCCTTTCCCAGACAAAGGGGAAGTTGGATGCCGCCTTGGCCGAGGTGGAGCAGGTGAAAAGGTTCACCAGGGAGGCGCACGGTAAGTGCTTGTTTGGCATATAAAGTTGTCGCTATGGAGATCATGAGATGGTCTGACAACATAATTCGATGTAGCAGCGGAAGCCCTAGTTCATCTTGAAAGAAATCTTAAGCAGGCCCGCGAGGATTTGATGTATACGGAATCACAACACCAGGCCAACCAACATGTACTAACCCAAAGGAGGGATGGTACTAATGCACAGAGGGCAGAAAATGCCTGACAGGCCCAAGAGATTGAGAGTTTAAAAGCTCAACTGGCTGCTGCCGAGGCAAATAATCGTCAAACGGATGAGATGATTTTTGGTAAGTTTTGATTTCGAGAATCATTCCTGAGTGTGTCGATTACCCGAGGTAATTAGCAGGCTAACTCATGTTTCTTGCCAGCTTCTCTGTCCGGCCAACCCTTGACGTCCGAGGTCCGGACCTCGAGGATATGGTAGCTCATCTATCCATGGTGCACGAGAGTGCCCTGAAATCGATGAAGGATGTCTTCAAGGCTTTATGGCCCGAGGTGGAGCACGTGCCCGAAGACATGGTTGTCCTAGCCGAACATCTGAAAAGGGCTCGGCGCCGGATCCAGGCTTGGAAGGTGCCCGCCTGCTGGGAAGGGCCGAGTATACATGTGTTGATACGACGTACCTGGCCGAGGTAGGACCTATGGGGCCGGACGGGGAAGAAATACCCACTAGTCACCTACGAGAGTTTCATGCCTGCTGCGATTTTCACAAAAGGACTACACTCTAGTCACCTTAATAGATGGGCTAGACCGGGTGTACATAAATGATTATGTATGACTCTATGTATCAAAGTACTTTACGTCATAATTCAAACTGCGCATCCAAACTCTGTCAGGCAGCAATTGGCTTCTACTTTCTCGGCCACTAAAGCGAGGAGTGTCCCTTACTACTGGCCGAAGTAATCAAACCAGGTGCTTCACGAAACGAGGCAATCCGGCTATATGGTTCGAACGACAAGAGTGAGGCAGAAAGTTATGTTATATTACTTTTTAATATAAAAAACATCTTCCGAGAAAAATAGTTCTTCCAACTGTTCCTTTCCTTGGTGGTTACCTCGGGGGTAAAGCCCCTGTCCGGGGTTTGAAAGACCCCCTTCACTTTATTCCTATGCCATGGCCGAACGATTAGAACGTTTTTTTAGCATCAGTACAGACACAAGCGCTCATATACACGTGCGTACACTCACCCCTATGAGCGCACACACGCACCCTACCCTATAAGCACCTCCGAGAGTAGCCAGCATATCATCTTGAGATTCTGAAGTCACCGTAGGCACCTCGTCGTCGGCGGAGCGTCTCCTCCTTTGAAAGCGCATCGCCGGAAATCCTGAAATAAATCCAGAGATAATGCGAGCACCAGGATTTGAACCCTGGTGGGTTGGGGATACCACTGTCCACCTAACCAGGATTAGAACGTTTAAGAGTGCTTGCTTTCGACTTTGTCCGTCAGAGGTACTACACTGGCTGATCCGGGAATAACAATCACAGCGATGCTCCCTTTGCCCCTTAGCCGACCAGAATCGAGAATGTAACGAGCAAGCACATGAGCAGGCAACCCAGCTTGACAAAAATCTTAAGTCCAATCGATGCATATTTTGGCTTGAAAGACAATGCTAATTATCTTCTCCAACCCGAGTGTTCCATTGCTGTATCGTTCGTTGGGAGGTCCCTTCAATTTTGAACCTTCAGTGGTTATCGGTGTCCTTAATTAATCGAAAATGTTAACGCCCACACGTGTGGGCGTTTGCACATCGCCCACACGCCTCCATCACCACTCATTTTGCCACGTATGAATAGATGACATCAGCAGGATTTTTTTTGGTTTTCGGCTTAAAAATGTTGTATCTCCTAAGTAAAAAAGCGAATTAAAAATCCGTTTTCACCATTAAATCCGTCTCGACAAGATCTTCAAAACTAGACCCCATGTTGATATGTTTCGACGATTTATTTTTTTTGCCAGAAGTTGCCACGATGTTTACACTGCAGTTGTCATAGGGCTTAAACTAAAGTTGCCATGTGGCAATTTTAGTTTGTAGATCATGGCAATTTTAGTATTTTGATGATGGCAACTCCAGTACTTTGACCATGAAAATTATTTTTTGTATGAACCATGGCAATTTTACGTGCATGTATCATGGCAATTTTAGTTTATGGTTCATGGCAAGTCTAGTTTCTTAATTCCCCGTTTTATAAATGTCAAAATTTACTTTTAAATGAAGAAGAAATAGCTGAAACATATCATGGCAACTTCAGTGTAAACATCATGGCAATTCATATGCAATAGACATGGCAACTTTTAATCCAAATGTTTTTTCATTAAAACATATCAACATGGGATCTAGTTTCGAAGATCTCATCGCGAGGGATCTAATGGTGAAAACGGATTTTCAATCGGATTTTTCGTTTAAGAGATAAAACATTTTAAAAACTGAAAATCCAAAAGGATTACTGCATGCATGCATGCGATGACGTGGCAATCTGTTTACACTAGAGACGTGTGGTGCGTCTCCCTTACTCCCACACGTGTGGCAGTTAGCGCGACCCTAATTAATTAATTACTCTGCGGAATAACAATTTCCTGGCAATTAAAGAATAGTCTTGAATAAAATCAATTTAAACGGCTTTTCTGGATGGGTCGGAGGGAATCCAGAACCCTAGAGCCGTGTACAGCTCCTCCCCCCTGTCCCTCTCTTTGCATAAGGCGGTTTGCCTAATTATACGTTTCCTCCCTCTATAAGTGCGCGACACCTCCCGGCCGGCCAAGCTCACAACCGCATCTCTCTCTCTCTCTCTCTCTCTCTCTCTCCTCGCACCGCACCGCGTCCCCTCCCTCTCCTGTCGCGTGCGCTCCGCCGGCAAAAGGTAACCACCCGCTTTCCCCTCCCCGATTAAATCCGCGTGCTAGCTTCCTCCAAGATTTGGGGATCTTTAGGCGTCTCGTCGCGGGCTCTCGATCGCTCCGCGCTCCCGCGGTTAGTGTTTCCGGAGGCCGGCGGATCTAGCGGCGGGGGCGTGGGGGAATTTTTGGTGCCCGGATTTGATGCGATTTGTTCTCGATTTCGCGTTCATGGCTGCTGAGGAGTCAGGGTGGATGAGGCGATCTGTGTCGGGTTAGTTGTCGGGTGGTCAGACTTTGGGGAATTTCTTAGCGATTAAAATAATTGGGGAATTATTTTCTACGGATCGATGGTAGTTCTCGCGATCTGTTCTGTTCCGTATATAGCTTAGATTGATGCGATTCGTTCGCGTATGGGAGAACTTGGTCTCGTCAGTGGTGGGGAAATGGTTAGATGTGTCGATTTGTGCACTATGCGCATCTCGGATTCCTGTAATCCTCGGGGGAGGTTCATCTCTGTTCATCTGTTTACCTAGAGGTCTGTAGATAGATCTGTTGAACTGCTTCGTTTTGGTCGATGAAGTTACTAGGTCTCGGCTAGGCATGAGGGTACCTGATTTGCCTCGGCCCTGCATATCGCTTTCACTTGTTATTTGTTTCTCAACATTTAATCATCATTTATTGAATGGCATGTGATGGATGTTGTGATTTTGTGCAGCTTACACATAAAGGCCAACAAGAGAAACCTTAATCTGTTGGGTGCCAGTCAAACCTCAACAACAAAGTTTCATGTCTGATCTCGACGTTACTCTGCCATCTGCCTTCGGTATGCTCCATGTCTCTTGCTTCTCATGAAATAAATGCTAAATTGGACATTCTCTAGTTTGATGTATATAATTTGTTACTTTGAGCTTCTCAAAACTTCATTGTAGTAATTTTTTTGGGAAAGATGAGTGTAGTCACTTGATCATCCTAAACAAGGGTTCGGTGTTCAATTGCTCATTGTGACCTTGTATGTACATGAGCTCTACCTACATCTTCTCTGACATGGTTTCTTCCTTTGTAGATCCTTTTGCTGAGGCAAATGCTGAGGATGCTGGTGCAGGCCCCGGCGCAAAAGATTATGTGCATGTGCGCATCCAGCAGCGCAACGGCAGGAAGAGTCTGACCACTGTCCAGGGCCTGAAGAAGGAGTTCAGCTACAACAAGATCCTCAAGGATCTCAAGAAGGAATTCTGCTGCAATGGCACAGTAGTCCAGGATCCGGAGCTAGGCCAGGTATGATGCAGCCGGCCGTGCTTCAATTGCTTCTGAGTTCTCTGCCTGATGCTGGTACACTGACTAGAACTTAACTGCCTGCAGGTCATTCAGCTTCAGGGTGATCAGCGTAAGAATGTTGCTACTTTCCTAGTCCAGGTACCTTCGACATCCAACAAGACGAACACCATTTATCATTTCCGTTAAACGTTTCTGTTACTGATTATATCATCCTTTCTGTTGTCCTAGGCTGGGATTGCGAAGAAGGAGCTCATCAAGATCCACGGCTTCTAAGCCGAAGCCGCCTCCGATAAATGCTCGAACCGCCAGCCAGTTCTTCTCTATATTGAAGACATATAAGGCATATATATATTGCCGCCCGCTTGTTGAACCGTGTCTTGCTTGATGCAAGTTGTGTTGTCGCCTGATTATTATGCTGCTGCTCTACCAGCGTATCAGTATGGTTTGTCTAAGATGTTGCCGACTAAATAAAAATCCGTATCGCTTGGCTATGGCTCTGGTTTTGGTCCCAAGTTTCGCTTCCTTCGTTGTTGTGATTGTGGATGTTTGTTTTCTTGTTCGTCTGATGAGGCTAATGTGCTGCGTGCTGGTTGCTAGTTGGTACTGCTTCAGCATCTGCCGATTCTTGGCCCGCATCGTTTTGTCGGATCCGTAGTCGGCAGAAGCATCCGGGCACAAAGGAAATCAATAGGTCGCAGACAATGACGAGTCATCTGAGACCACACCGCTAAGATGAAGGCGCTAGCTTGACACTAGTTAACCATGTGCTCCGCGTGCACTGCTCCCAGATTCAAAACTACAGAAAGTGTATAGTCACTGCGAAGTCACGGGGTCTACTGAACTCGGGAGCACCGGCAAATGCAGTGCCGACTCCAGGGAGCACCTATACGTAAGGTACCTGAAAAACGATACGCGGCAGCCACTTCTCTTTCTGGTCGTCAGACCAATATCCAGCGGTTAGGAGCACGCCGCCATCTGTTCATCTTCTTCCTCCTTACCTGCGACGGTTCCTCCTTCTACCCTGTGGCCTACCTAGCCATAACTACCTGCCTCCCCCCTCCCCCATCGCCATGTTGGCCACCATCCTTCTAAGCATCGACCAGATGAACTCCTCCGGCAGCCCCTCTCCTGCACCCCTGGTTAAGTTTCAGACTCGCTACTCGCACACGGCTCGGCCTTGCTGTGCCAGTGATCCTCATGCTGTCCCGCCTTCAGGCTCGCAGAGAAAACTGACTGACGACACAAATAAGTTTAGGCACCTGAGATTTAGCAAAACAGAATACTCCATAGCCCAAGGGCGCAGATGATGAGTTTCACACTTTCGCATAAGATAGCTCCAGCATCCAGATGAGCACACGCAAACTTTTCTATAAATGCGAAGCTCCTCTACAGCAGATGACCTCTCAAAATCAGTTTGGTCACAGCACCTCCAGTTCCTACGCAAAGTCTCTGTCCAGCTCAAGAAACCTACATCGTCACCAGGACAAGAAACAGACAGAAGCAGCCAGAGTCAAGCGTCTAAAGACATGCCTAAGTAATGCATTTGATTGAAAAATACTACTGATACTACATTTGATTACAAGGGCGTCGTGAATTTTCTATTCGAGCTAAGGGCTATCAGAACATCAATTAGGTACAGCCGATGATAGCGCCTGTTTCAGGGACCAATGCTACAAGTGATTTCTTCTTACAGATCAGGCACCCACCCCCCTTACAAGGCAAGATCGTCCTATTTTCAGAAATTGGATACAGCGTGTGGCCGGGCCATCCTATATCTTCTGCTTCAACGCTTGGCGCAGCTGGACCTTGCGGCCATCAAATCTCGAATCCAGAGGCTTGGACTTCAGGCTCTGCTTCTTCGCGCCCTGAGGCCATTCGATGCGACCTTTCATCGCGCGCACCACATGAGGGTTCACCAGCTCCGGGCTCCACTCGCCGACGCTCGGCGAAACCGTGCACACCTCGCTGCCCTTCAGGGTGGGCGAAAGGGCGGAGTTCGACATTCTGCCACTGGAGAGCATCCCGTTCAGTAACTCTGATCCTGTTTTCTTGCGACCATTGTCGTTGTTTGACGATCTCCAGAGTCTGGCGAAAGAAGGCCCTCTCTTCCGGTACTTCTCTGCTGTGGTCGAACATACTTCGCTGATACCGCTAATAGACCTGCAGTTTTCAGAATTGTCGTCGCAGTCCGTTCCGCTCACCGATGCGCCGTTTCCTCCACAGAAGCCGTTCACTGATGGTTCACTCCCACCTGGTGAGTTGCTCGAGCCGTGCTCGTCGACATGGCTGACAGTCTCCCATCCGCTGTCATCTTCCTCTTCGTTTCTGGCACAGGGTTGATGGGGATACCTCTTTGATGGTTTTTCCAGGAAGATGTCAGTTTCAGGACTAACTGTGTGGATCTTTGTTGCATGACCGATGGGGATATCTCCATTACACTGCCCAATCTCCTTCTCTTCAGTGTCTTCCCTCTGTCTGAGCTCCTCGAATACAGCAAAAATGTCCTCTGACGCAGGTGGCGGTTTGTAAGAGAACTCCTTGATATCATGAAACTTCATAGAGCAAATTGCTTCCCTTAGCCTTTCTGCATCTCTTACCATCTCTTTATCTGCAGTATTGCCTCCGTGGGAACTGAGGAAAGCCTCAACCTCAGACTGAAGGTCGCTCAGCTGTGAATACTTGCTGTCTAGTGTCAGCTTTGCATCAACGAGCTTCATCTGAACCCTCTCTTCGCGCCAAACCTCCGCCATCTGCAGCATCTTCCTTTCTTCCTCCAGCTCATCTCTCATCTTCATAGATTCACTCTTCAGAGCCTCAACCTCAGCTTTGTCTTCCGCAATCTCCTTTGCTAATTCATCACACACCTCCTCCATAAGCTCCCTGGCCTTCCTCTCCTTTTCATAATCTTGCAAGTATCGCTTTGCCACCAACTTCAACTCGGATACCTCAGTGGCCAACTTGGAGTTCATAATTTCTGCCCTTTGCCGGTTCTTCCTCTCCCGGTTCAGACTCTCTTTAACACCATCAAAGATGTCTCGAACCTTGTCATGCTCCCTGCTCTTCCAGGAAGCCTTTTCCTCAGAAAGGCTCCTTAACATGTGATCAAGCTTCTTCTTTGCAGACCGACTCTCAGCTTCAAGCTCATGAATCCTGTTGTGAGCCTGCATAAGCTCTGCTCTTAGTGCAGAGATTTCTGCATCAGCACTCACTGGATAACGATCAAAGGAATCGCAGTCAGCATCTCTCGATGTGTTCAAGCAACGACGGTCCCACTTGGTTGCCACTTCCATTTCGATTCGAGGTGATGGAGAGTAAGCTCCCACCTAATTTAGGATCAAAATCATTCTCATTAATAAAACAAGATCAGAAAAGAAAATGGTGAACTGTACTCTTAAGTAATAATTCGTGAACAACGAATATACCTCATGAATGCTGCCGTTGCCAAGAGGCTTTCTTCCTGACCTGCCTTCCAGGACAGCTTTGTAGTAATTGCACCGATCCGGTGTATGCAGAGGCTTCGGGTTAGGCTGCAAATTATTTCTGTTAGCTCATCACCAACACTTGAAAACCACATATTAATACTCCCTCCGTCCCAAATTAAGTGTCGCTGATTTAGTACAAAGTTATACCAAGTAGGCGACACTTATTTTGGGACGGGGGGAGTAGCATATTACAAAATCTACATGTCAAATGGAGAAAAAAATGTTCAAAGCCACCCATTGGATGGTCACCATTGCAGATAGTAACACTAACAGCAATATATAGGGACCACAAGGACCCTAATTAGAGGGTAGATAATAATGGAAACATGGAGATGTGACATCCCTGGGCCCGATTAATGGAGATACAGCGAACACTAAGCAATCCAGGACGGCAACGACCACCAATTGGATCAACGAAGGACATGGACATGCTCAAATCTAACATAAAACCCAACATGATAGTGGTACCAAATTGATGCGGAAACATGGACCCTGCTATCTCTCCCTAAATACCAAACTTTACCCAGCGAAGTAGATGCACAGCTTGCTACACATTATGACGCAATAAGCAACATTTATGCTAGATAGTCAAATTCCACCTCCAACTAAAAATGTTCAGCGGCAACATGGTCCCTTCGTCCCTCGAATCGGCGACGCAATGTGCCGCGAGAGCAACATTGTGACAAAATTCGCACCCATCGCACCCGATTCCCATTCACCCATCGGATGCGGAGACACCGTAGCTTTCAGAGCAATCGGCTCAAAACTTGTAGAAAAAGGATGACAGAGCGCCAAACGACCCAAATTCTAACTAGTTCGTCGCTGGTTGCATTCCACCAGAGGACGGCCACAACGAAACCCTAGAACGCCACAGCAGCACAGACGCACGCGACCACGGGGGAAGAAGATCCACGCTGATCTGGGAGGCAAACCCCTACCTCGGGTCGTCGCCGCGGTTCCTCGGGCACCTCCCGCAGCGGCGCCTGCGGCGGGTGGACCCGCCAGAGCGCCGCGGCGATCTTCCTCACGGAGGCGGGCCCCGCGCCGACGCGCGCGACGGCGTCCCCGGGCCAGCGGGCGGCGGGGTGGCAGGCGGCGCGGCCGCCACGCGGCGCGCGGAGGCGGCGAGGAGGGCTCTGCACGCGCAGCCGGCGGCGGGGGCGGGGGCGGGAGGCCGCGGGGCCCGGGGACGCCGCGGCTACCGCGACCGGCTCCCTCGATCTGGGCGGCGGGGACTTGGCCTGCGGCGTGCGGGGGCGGCGGGAGCGCGCCATTGGCCGCGGGCTCGCTCGCTCGCTCACTGGGCGTCGGCGGCGGGCGGGGCCGGTGGCATTCGCCGGGGATGGCGCGGGCGGTGGAGGGAGGGGGGGGGAGGGGCGTGCGGGTCTGCGAGCGAGATCCAGTACCGGTGCCGCGGCAGGGGACGCAGTGGTGTGTGTGTGTGTGCCCAGTGGTGGTTTTGATACGACTGGTGGTAGTGCTACGAGTCTAGTAGTAGGGGTACTGGCTGCGTAGGCTCGTGATGGAGGCTGGGGAACGTGGGATGGGGGAAAAGGAGAGGGGAAAGGGAGATGGATGGAATGGAATGGAAGATTTTGTTTTGCTTTGTTTTTCTCCTCTTGTGGATTTGGTACTCCTGATGTTTTGGGTTTTGGAATTTGTAGCTTGTGATGGTGAAATGTTTTGGGTTGAGTTGAAAATGGAATGATTTGAGCTTTTAGATTAAAAAAAACACTAGTGATTTAGAGCTTGCCGAATCTCCACAGTGAGTGTGTGTGTGCGTGGGAGGGGGGGGGGGAGTTGTTTCAAGTCGGAGGGCTTAGAGGGATGATCGAGGTGGTGCCCAACACGACAATGGGGGGAGGTCGAGGGGTGGGAGGCTAGGGCGCGATAGCACCCGCCGGCTGGGAGGCGGAGGCAGATAGTTAAGGCTAGGTAGGTCGAGGGGTGGGAGGCTGGGGCGCGACAGCGCCCGCCGGCCATGAGGCGGAGGCAGATAGTTAAGGCTAGGCAGGTCAAGGGGGGAGGCTGGGGCGCGACAACGTCCGCCGGCCAGGAGGAGGAGGCAAATAGTTAAGCCTAGATAGGTCGAGAGGAGGGAGGATGAACCATCACACGTGGAGGAAGAGATACCGTTAACGCACATTGCCCATTGGATGTTGATCGGACGGGCAAGAGAAGAGTGACGGATGTACTAGAAAAAATCGCTAAGAAATTAAGCACACGCTCTCCATTTTCCTTCTTCATCGGTGTGCGTGCAATAATCCGAAAACCACTTTTCCTAGTATGAGAATACAAACAGTGAATCTTCTGTCTTATGTTAATCCCAGTTTGGTTATACGCGGATAATATCTTCTCGTTTTTTGCGACGATAATATCGGCAAGGGAGTTCATATTAATTATCATTATTTTACACAGAACGGAAAACCAAAAGTGGACAGCTTCAATGAGAACGCCGCCGTACACGCCCGTGGACCACACATCACGCTATGAGGATGTCGCTGGAAAAGATAGTTCGAGTGGTGGCCGGCGAGGACCCATGGATCCAAAAGGAGGAGGAGGGTCGTAGTTCAACGAGAATCTCCGTGCACCACCCACGCCGGAGACGTTGATGATGGCCGGCGAGGACCTGAGCGGAGGAGTGTCGGGCAGGCAGTGCTAATTCTAGCGTGACATCGTCGGTAGTAAATCCATTTTTAGATGCACAGCGTTGGTAAATCTATCATACTACCTCCGTCCAGGTGAATAAGTCATTCGCGTAGTTCTAGGTCATCGATTTGATGAATTAAATATGTGTTATATGTCATGAAAAGTATATCACTAGATTTCTACAAGGATGTAGTTTCTAAATATATATTTTTTGTCACATATAATACATATTTAGATGGTTAAATCGTCAACCTAGAACTACGCGAATGACTTATTCACCGAGACGGAGGTAGTACTACTATCTGATCCAAATTAATTGCAAATAGAGGCTGTGTCAATTAATTCGGCTCGGAGGGACTACTAGTAGTACTTTGAGGGTGCTTGGATACGTTTTAGTCCCATGAATAAAAGTAGTGGGACTAAAACTTGCTAGCCTCACCCATGCTTGGATTCAAATATTAAAGAGACTAAAATCAAGTTATTGAGCATTTATTATCCTCCAAACCCTCCAATCCAGAACTCGCATGTGTTAAAGAAGAGGAATTAAATGAGGAGAGAGAGGGCTAATACATATTTTAGTAGGTTTCCTATGTTAAAATTTTTAGCGCCAAGACTAGTCTGGCCTCTCTTTAGTCGAGGTCTTGGAACTTTAGCCTCTAAAAGAGACTATTTTTAGTCAGACTAAAAATAGTCCCTTGGATCCAAGCACCCTCTTTATCTGCCTGCTAAAAGCCTGATATGGACTGGTATACGAATGAAATTAGCTCAAGTCGAAAGGGGATTATTTGGGTATGGCAAAAGGAGCTAGATACATGAATGGCACCATGGTGCATGTACACGCGGCGGTACAGTACAGCCATGCACGGACTCGTTCCATGAATCTGCGTGGTCCTCCGCATCTTTGCTGCAGAGGCATCCGTCCTACTGCTATGGATACGTATGCACAGTAGCTCGCATGTACCAATCGATCATAAAAGATAATTTAGGGCGTGTTCAGTTCCGTAGGTGCTGCGGTACTAGAACTTCTCCCGTTCGATATTCGGTGGCCTTGTGTTCAGCAATTCTCTGATGTGGAGGATTGCACTAGATAGTATTCATACCAGTACCCTACAAGAGAAACAGTCTCCAACTTCTGAATACCTCTCGCATGGCAAGGTCGTAGAGCATAACATCAAACAACGTACCCAACGTACCAACAAGATATACGTACGTGCTAGCCGTAAAACCTACTCCCTCCGTTCCAAAATAGATGACGTTAGTACAAAGTTGAGTCATCTATTCTGAAACGGAGGCGGTAACACCGTGGCACATGGTCTCCACTCTTGCTCGATATCGGACCAAGAAAACCCGGATACGATGCTCCCATATCAACCTCCGAATCATAACCAGAACGACGTGCGGAGCACCTACGCCGCCGGTCACGGAGTTCACGCATGCATGGCCGGCGTGCCTACCTCTTTTCAATCTAGGCCTTTAATGGGAGGGAGTGCTCACATGAAACTTCGCATAAATGCTGAGGCATGCATGCCTACGGCCATACCGCAAAGGAAAGGAGTCTACCAACCGATGCAAAATAAGGATATCTTGGGGATTTTGTCATATCTTTGCGTCTCAAAGTCTTGCCATGTTTGTGAGTCTTGCAATGTTCTCGGAAGATGATGATGTTACATTCTACCAACCGGCTAGTAGACCAACTATAGCTAGTTCATTAGGCTGATAGGTTTACGTGTTTACGGTAAATGATTGGAATGGTTTTGTCCTTCCTCAGTCGATCGAGAAATGAATTAAATAGGTCACCGCTAAGGACCATATAGGCTAAACATAAGATTCGTCTAAGTATGAAATAGACCACAAACTTGTGTCAGCCTAATATTTTCTTCTAAATAAATCGGTCGAGCTTTTTTGTTTATCTTTTGCGAAAAAATCGGCCTAGTTATAGACACGCAGAAGACCAT
Organism: Aegilops speltoides; assembly: GCA_021437245.1. Classification (NCBI taxonomy): domain Eukaryota; kingdom Viridiplantae; phylum Streptophyta; class Magnoliopsida; order Poales; family Poaceae; genus Aegilops; species Aegilops speltoides. Next base: position 395,909,867 of record CM038141.1, read on the forward strand.
CCATTTCCTGCGAAAATTAAGAAGGTTCCAAAACGTGTATCGTAGGTGACACAGGTCTTCATTTATGAAACCAACAATATAAGAAAAAATACCCAATAAAACCCAGGTCTTAGGCGCATCCACGTTGATTTTTTTTTTCCTTTTAAAGTCAAACAATTCTGATTTTTTTAATGAACATGGTCTAGTGTTATACTCGCCGTAAGGTTTCATGAAGAAATGACTTTGATCTTCTATGCAAAGAAAAAAACAATTCTACATAAAAGTTTTCTTTGCGAAAATCAATTCTATATAAAAGTTACTATTCAAGTTTTTTTGAAGTTAATTTTATTTTCTCCGAGAAGAAAACAGAAATCATTTCTTTGCGCAAACTTCATAAGTGAGTAGAACATTTGACTATGTTCGACACAAAAAAGTTTTCAAAATTAACTGATTTATTTTTTTGATATTTTCTAAAATTTCAATGCTTTAGCAGGTGCGTATAGAACCATAGTGCAAAAATCAACACCTCGGCATAAGCACCGTCATTCATAAATGGTACGTAACAGAGATCACTTTTTTTGAAAAAAAATTATAGTGACAAATTTTGTACAACCCCCCCCCCCCCCCTATAATTAGTGTAACTCTCTCTGGAAGAAAGGGAGGGGAAGTTTCCATCCCCTAGAGAAGGAAGAACAGATGTGTGACACGTACTCCCCCGTTGCGAAATAATTGAAGTTCTAAATTTATTCTAAGTCAGACTTTGCTTATGTTTGACCGACTCTATGGTGAAAAGTATTGAGATCGACAACATCAAATATACACCATACGAAAGTATATTTCATAGGAAATTTCATGAGATTAATTTGGCGCGTTTAGATGTTACTAATATATATTTTATAGACTTGATCAAACATATACAAAGATGACTTAATTAATTCGATTCCTAAAGAAGAATTAATTAATTTGAAACAAACCCGTCCCAACTCAAACCAAAAAAGAAAAGAAGAAACAAACCCATCACTTAAATTATGGGCATGTCTAGAACTCAGTTGACTGAGATTTAACGAAGTCGTAGTCAAGTGACGTCAGCGTAGTTGTGGTGCTGTAAGCACCATGGTTGGATGCTGTAAACGGTGATAACAAATGTTGCGACAGTACTGCAAGCAACGACAACATATGCTACAACCGTTCTGACTAAACAACCGTCGATGGAGGATGTTTCAACCGTGAGATGACGTGCTACAATAAGCAAGACAGGTGCCGCAACCGGCAGGAAGAAATGTTATGAACGGTGAGACAAAATACTGCAAGATCGACTCAGACTTCGTTAAACCTCAGTCGGCCGAGGTTTAACGAGGCCGTTCCATTATTTTGAGTGTTTGACAAAAAACTACCACTTTAGGGGTTGCCGTCCCACAGAACTACCACATTTTAAAAACTGATCAAAAACTACCAATATTTTCTAATTTTGTGACTAAAACCTACCACATTCAGATAATGGCTACTCCCTCCTTCCATCTATATAGGGCCTAATGCGTTTTTTAAGACTGCCTTTGACTATTGACAAGATTAATAGTACATGACATGCACAATGTGAAAATTATATCATTGAAAGCTCCTTTCACATACGAATTTAACGGTATGCTTTGTGTAAGTTGCATGTCATATATTATTGCTCTAGTATTTGGTCAAAGTTAGCCTCGAAAAATGCATTAGGCCCTATATAGATGGAAGGAGGGAGTACTTTAGACGATTTAAACATGTTTATGACATGTGGGACCTCGATCTTCTTCTTCTTCCTCTCTCTGGCATATCCTCAAACACGTCGTGTGCACACGCACCTGAGGGCAAGCAGCCATGGCCTCCCCATAATGACATGCCATGACCTCCTCCCATGGTGGCCGCGCCCATGCATGACCTTGCCCCATGGCCGTGGGCGCCCGTGTGCATGGCCCTTTCATGGCCGCCATGCCTTGCCTCCCCCATGGCCCACCACCAGCACCACCCATGGCCCTCCCATGGCCGGCAGGCGCCATGTGTGCCCTCCCCATGGCCGTGCCTTGCATGAACCTCCCATGGCCGTGCCATGCCTGCCATGGCCTTTCCCCATGGTGCCGCCACCCGCCTGCCTCCACGACTCACCTTGCCGCTACTAGGCAGCGCCACAACACCAAAGCAGCCGATGGCGACCACGACGAACCCCGCGACACCTCCTCGACCACCGCGGGAGCCCCACTGAACACCCGTCGTGGCTACCCTCGAGGACCGCATCGTGGCATAGGGCCGGGACATCGAGCGCGCCGCCACCAGCGTCGCGCTCGGCGGACGGCTCATCTCCGCGAGCCCGAGCTCGGGCCGTCTCCATCGCCGGCACAGACGAGTTAACTTTTGCCACGTCGTACGGCGTGTGGGTCCCGCATGTCATAAACATGTTTAAATCATCTAAACTAGCCATTATCTGAATGTGGTAGGTTTTAGTCACAAAATTAGAAATTTTTGGTAGTTTTTGGTCAGTTTTTGAAATGTGGTAGTTCTGTGGGACAGCAACCCCTAAAGTGGTAGTTTTTTGTCAAACACTCTATTATTTTGGACCAAAGGCTGACGAATGGTACGCTTCCGCCGGTACAACATTATCGTGGGTGACGAAATTGAAGGCCACCTCGCGTCCACTCTCCCGTGGAGAACTGCCGCGAGTCTCGATTGAACGAGGATCCAGTTTTCTCGTTGATGCCTTAAAAATGGGGGCGGTGCGAGACGTACTACCATCGCCATTTCCCAGCCTGGCCAAGTACTCCGCCTCACGTATGCATGCACCTTCCCCGGGCGGCAGGGCGGCGGACACGGCATGGCGCCGCACGGCTCGTACGGCGGTGTCGCCCGGGTCCGCGGAGTGGGGGCGGCGTTTCCTCGCCGAACCTGTCCGCCCGTCGGCGCCGAGCTCGTCGTCACCTGATTGGCTTGGTTGCTATGCGTGCGTGGGTCACCCACGCATGATTATCCGGTCAAGATCGGGCGCTCGAGGATTTGTGCAGACATCGAAATTTCCGATCACACATTCGTCGGCCAGCGGTGGGCACGAACCGGGAAAAGACAAGCGTGTTTTCGTTCCTCGGTGTCGGGACCAGTTTTGTATGACTGAAATTTTGTACAGGGGTCGCATGACACTTGTGTACAGTATGCCATTTTGGCTCTCGACTCGACACTCTCGTTTGAAATTAGCATTCTGCATCTTCGCACCACCCTAAACTCTCTGAACCACATCGGATAATTTTGGTAGTTCGTTGTACTCTGTTTTTTGGTTCATTATGTCACTTTGAAGGTGAAATACTATTATGCTTCCGGCACTGTGCATGAAGTTGCACCCCTTTTGTGCAGTTATTAATCGCTTGAAGAAAGCGTGGGGCTTAATGATGCGTGCACGAGGGAAGCTAGTATGAGCAACCCGTCTTCAAGGATGATGCATTGCTCTCTTTAGCCCATTCATGAATAATTTGGTTGAGCCGCATGCAAGTTGGGAGGTTAACAAGCGGAAAGGGAAGCACGCAATCATACCTGCCCACCCCCCTTAATCTCTAGCCCGATCTTCTCAAAAGGTACAGGAAACCCACGCCACAATAAGAAACGTAGCGGCCGCCGTTCGCAAGCTCCCTCGCGCTCACCCACACAGCGTGTGCGTGGTCAAGGCCACCATCACGCAGCCATGTGGTGTCACGGCGTGAATGAATGATTGGTTGCATCCGCGATAACCTTTCTCCGGTTAGGAAAATGCAACATGGTCGATCCCGATCCTCTCGCTGGATGAAGATCAGTGTGGAGTGCTCCTGCAGGTGGGCAGAGAGTTTCCAGTCCTGGAGATGCGAGCCTCTGGCAGTAAAACTGCTCTTGGTTGTAGTGAAAATGCGGGTTCAAACATGGTGATCCGGGCTCAAGCAGTGCATATTCTGGGGCTCCTGGCTTCGAACAGAGCGAGATGCTCTGCGGCGCCCTTCTGGGATCGGGCGACGATTAATGGCGCCACGCATGGGGATCGGAGAGCGCGGGTTTTGAGAAGCTCGAACCTCTTTTCTCGAGCCGGAAGCATCGATCGGCGGCCGTGCCCACGGGGGCGCGCGCGAGATCGCGGATGTTTTGGATCGACCCGATGGCCGAGGAGCGCACGGGCACTGGACCTCGATTAGTCAACGGATTAGTGGGCAGTTAAGTATGGCGGTCACTGCATGTCTGCGTGCGCATGTGTCGTTTTGACCTCGGTTTGCGTGGCTAGCTCCAGGAGATGTTAATTGCGGATGAGATTAGATAATACGGGGCAGCTGATGAAATTAATGCGGGATTCCAGGCCACTTGATATGAGAGTTCTGAGTGCCATTTTCCATTCTGCGGGGGAATCCGAGTGACATTTGTGGCAAGTTTCAAACTGGCCACTGGCTGTTCCGTACTGCCACTGGCCGTGGCCGCCGTTAATGGCATGCCGTAACCTCGTGATCAACTTACTACTAGCCGCTTCATCATAGGATACTTTTTTGTAATCTTCAGATACTTACTTCTGTCCTCAACAAAGAAAAGAAAATCTTCAGGCATTTCATCATTCAGTTGATGGACGCATGGATTATGAGGTTGCATTTGAATCGGCGTTTCCATGCTCGTTCGGAGAGATTTATCGGCGTTTCCGTCGTGGTTGATGATCGTGGCCGTCGCTACTGTCAGTCATGCCGTACCGCCCTGGTCGACTCACTAGCTGCTTCATTCTGTAATCTTCAGATACACTGCACGTAGCACTTCTTTCCTCAACATGGAAAAAGAGAATCTTCAGACACTTCGTCATTCAGAGAAACTCGATGCCTGGATGGAACCACCATATCTGACATTGCATTCAAATCGGCGTATCCATCCCCGTCCCATTAATTGGTGCCTGTCTGGTGGTTTGGCACGGGCAAAACGGTAGGCACTTCATCATGGCTGCTCAGGTCTGATTAGTGCGTACGAAATCCTAGAATCTATAGGTACATTGCAGTAGTGCTGGCTGGGCTGCAAGAACACATTGGCTATGTTGATCAGAGATCACTTGCACTGTTGCAATCTGACCTATACTACTCCCTCCGTCCCGTAATGTAAGACGTCTTTTGACGCTGGTCATAGCCCATCCGCATCTCATAGTCTGGCAGGCATCCCAGGAAATCCTCTTGCTGCATTCTGTACTAGGATCCGAGCAGTGTCTTCCGCATTGGGTGTTCTCAAGTATTGCGGTCCAAACACTGCCACCACTGCCAGACAGAACTTGTAGAAACACTCAATGGTGATGGACTCGGCCATGCGCCCATAGTCGTCGAGTGAATCACCGGGAGCTCCGTATGCAAGCATCCTCATCACTGTCGTGCACTTCTGGATCGAGGTGAATCCAAGTTTACCGGTGCAATCCATCTTGCACTTGAAGTAGCTGTCAAACTCACGGATGGAATTCACAATCCTGAGGAAGAGCTTTCGGCTCATTGGAGAAGTAGTCGGAGTAGAGCATGCAGTAGCCTTCGAGATGATGCCGGTTCTTTGCTTTTATTCGCCCCGACGCCGAGCTACCTTGTCGTGGCTTTTCATTGCTCGCCAGTAGCTGGGCGAGGGCGACGAGCACCATGAGATGCTCATCTTCCTGGACGTCGGCCTTGGCTTCCTCCTCCAGCAGCGCGGCGAGCGGTTCCTCGTCCATCGCCGAGGCAGGCAAATCGCCGAACAAATCGCCGAACAAACACCTTGCGCTCGGTGGGCACGTACCCGCCGCTAAACTGCCCCTCCGCGGGCGAAAACGGCAACAAAAACGTCCAACTGCTAGTGGAGGGGCTGCCTCGGCGAACCTATGCTCTTTTTCCGACGGGGATTGGCTATCTGGCGGTGAAGGGCGGTGGGTGGCGCCGGGATCTGACTAGTGGCGGCGGGGCGAGGTGGGGCGAGTCGGGAAGAAAAACTTGACTTTCGCTGACGGTGTGGGCGGCCGTGCTTTTCCTTGCGGGAGCCCCGGCGCCCCAATCGCGCGGGTTGACCAGCGATCGCCGGACCCAAAAACGGACCGAACCGACGAATTTCGACGTCCTAGGGGCGCGGCTGGGACGTTTTTTCGGCGCCGGCGCCAAAAAGTGACCTGGGGGCCTGTTGAGGGCGCGGCTGGAGATGCTCTCGGTCAAAGACCAGTTGCTGGTTATTTTTCGATGTCTGTCACGACGTCAAACAACTCTATTCTACTCTTCACACGCGCTGTAGTTTATTCCAGGGGGAACCACCGGAGTAGTAATTAAAACCCCTGCACTTTTTTGCTTAGTTAAGCGTAACAGTGTCTGATGTCCCAGGCAGTGATTACTGCACCAATTCATTAGCAGCATCGGTACTGACAGGCACCCACCCTTGTGACCGTGCGTTCAGGTTTGAAATTTGAATTTCAAAGGATATGAGCGTGCGGGTTGGCAACAAGATAAAGAAAGATCACGCAGGTTCTTTATTACTACTGGTCTACTGAATGGTGTTGCAAGGGAATTGTAGGTTCGGCACTTGATGGAAGCAGATCTTCAGATCCAATGCCGGTACGGGTATGTCTCAATGAAAACTGCATCTGGCCAAGATTGCTGTTAGGCAATACATGCAAATCCCGTATAGGGCCCTAATCCCGTACTACAGGGATGAACTACCCAGCCTACTACAACCTAGTGGCTAGCGCTCACCATCGCCACGGCAACTTTGAAGTTCTTTTTTATTTTTATTTTGTATTTTGGTGGTATCTCTCATGGAACAACAGTTGTTCATTCATTCCCGAAATAAAGTAATGATTACATAAAAGGTACTCTTAAATAAACAATAAACAACTGATGTTCATTCCATCCAACAATCCGAGAATAAAAGGGTTATGCATATGAGTAAAGTAAATCTATTTGGTACAATTCATAACAAAAGAATCATCTAGCCTTGTAAGCTACTCTAGTGCTCTCGTGTAAAGACTCCGGTTCAGGGATGGTGCTCAGACAGTGTGATGGAAGCTTAATCTTCGCTGCTTATAGACGCCTCTTCTTTTGCAATGATGCTCTCGAAGCGGAGTTACATGCAATAAGAGAGGGGCTCGCGATCACCTTGGAGCGGTCAGATCTTCCGGTGGTCATCCAGTTTGATTCCTCGGCGGCGCTTTCCTCGTGGTCCTCCCATATTCTTGATCGATCGGTATACATTAATTTAGTATCAGAGATTAAGTTTGTGGAGCTTACTTTTATGTCCCCGCGATACTGATCTTCTGGATCTATTGAGTTTTTGTCATTGTGTTTTGCTGCTTTTCTTGTTTTTTTTTTGTGAATCTGGAGTCTTTCTTCGGTACATGGTGAAGATCTTGTGGTTCAACATCCCACATTTTTAGGAGATCATCCTTGACCTAAGTTCGTTTATCACTCACGACTCTCTAAACTTTTTATTGGTAATCAAGTTGATGCTGATGTACAAGTAGTCGCTGCTCCGGTCTAATTGTATTGCCTTTTGTTGAAGCCTTGGGATAATTTCGTCTTCTAAAGATTATTAACACAAAGAAGGTGTATATGAGAGATTTTATTCTAATTCTTAATTTTAAGAGTTACTCTTGGATCTTTGATCCAAAATAGAGATTCTCGTGTTTGAATACAATTACGACCGTTTCTCACAAAGAAAAGGTAATGCTTTTTTACGCAACAACGAGAAGTGATTATGCATTTCCCATGTTATTTGTGAATACTTTAAACAGGCCAGTATTTTTAACATTTCAAATTGGTAGTCTTTCTAATATGAGTTCTTTTGAGCTCAACATGCTGCTCCTGTAAAAAAAACCTCGACATGTTATATATATGAAGAAACAAATTGATTAGTTTCGATCCATGGCTAACTCGAGCGAGCTTTCAAACATTTGCCCCATAGTCATTCGAGAGGGTACTCGAGGTTGCATCTTTTCGAGGAGTTTCAAAGAGCTCCTTACCATAATTTCATCGTTGCCTCTTGTGCCCATGGTATGATAATTTTAAATACATGTTGATATATTTCTATTAGATAAATTTTAAAAGCAAGATGAACATAAACAAGAACATTTTGAATAGGTAAAGAAGTTTAGACATTTTCTTTTATGCAAGTGAAACATTTACAAGGAGCTCCTAGTTTTTCCAGGCGAACAAGGAGCTCCTATTGGATGCTCGTTGCATCCAATGGGAGTGCGAGGCACATGGAGCAGTTTAGCTAGGACCCGAGCATTTTTTGAAAATTTCAATTTTAAAAAAAGCAAATATTTTTTGAATTTTCCAAATATTTCTTAAAAGTTGGGAACTATTTTGAAAATTTCATAGCATTTTTGAAAAATATGAATAAACTTTAAAAGCAGGATAAATTGAAATTCTGAATATTTTAAAATTTTCCTAAAAATTGGAAGATTGAACATTTTTTATAGAATTTGATTTCTTTTGAAAATGCAAACATTTTTTGAAAAACATGAACAAAAAATGAAGTTCCTTTTTTAGTTAATTTATGAGAAAAAGGAGAAATAGAAAGAGGAAAAATAAAAAATAACAAATAACTGAAAACGAGAAAAACAGTTAAGAAAACGATAGAAAGAAAGGCTTCAAAAACTTTGTAGGTCTCAAAACTGGTAGAAAAACGTACAAAAAAAACTGTATGGGCTGCATAAATGGGCCGGTCAACGCAGATCGATTGCCACAACGAGCAACATAGACAAGAAAAAAGAACCTACCATAGCTGCCAATGGCGACTAAGGTTTACCTATTCCGCCGGCTTCCAGCCGGCGTTCAGTCTTCCTTACCGTCCTTTCCTTCTACCCCTCACCTTCGATCGCTCTGGACCCTCGGGCTGACCAGGGGGATAGCTTGCCTGTCTCCGTGGCCTTGGGGTTGGGGTCTCAACATGGAGGGTAGATTGGTTCTACCAGCAGCGGTGGCAAATGCTTTTTTGGCCATGGACGAGTTGATGGGAAATGAGCAGGTTGTCCCTGCCGCTCATAAGGATCTACATGATGGTGCATCCGCAGCTAGTTCTATTGTTGCACCCCGCCCTGGCTATCTTTGTCACACCACGAGAGAGGAAAAAGGGGCAAGTGCAATAACAGAAGATGGTTCTGATGGGCATAGTGAGAGTACAATCCAGAGTTTGGTGGTCTCCTAGGTGGAGAGCCTCCGTGCCTAATATATACCTTGTGCTGGAACTGTCGAGGGCTTGGCGACCCAGTGACAGTTCGAGAATTGTGCAACCTCACGCGGGAATGTGCGCCGACAATCCTTTGTGTTGTGGAAACGCAAATTGCAACGTATCGTGTGGAAGGCTTGGTGAGTACAGTTGGTTTTGATAGTGCTTATGGAGTTAGTAGTTATGGACGGAGTGGAGGGTTGTCGGGGGTTGGGTGCGACATATGCCAAAGGATGGCTTATCATGGTGGGGGCGAGTAGAACATCGCCGGTGCCTGGAAACGGGATGAGGCAAAGACATGCACGCCGCGAATCTTACCCGGCTTCGTGGCTCTCAGGAGATAACACCCCTCTCGCTGCTCTGCGGGGTCTCCGCATGATCACTAAAACAAAGTGACTACAATGGTGCTCTGGAGTCATGTCGGGAGGCGAGAGAGGGCAAAGCTAGCTCTCTCCTTCCTATGCTATCCGCCTATCTCTATCAAGATCCGAACCCTTTGCATGGGTGCCGGGGTTTTATATAGGCCTACCCGGGGTACAATGGTAATCCGGTGGCCTTGCGTCCCGTCCGTCTCGCTCTCGGACCGCCGTCCTTCCCGCCGCTTCGGGCCCGCCGACCGGTGGGTCCAGCAGACGAGCAATCTTATCAGAGCGGCACTCGATGACGAGCTTGGTCATTGGTCGTGGCAGCAAAGGTCTGCCGTCTGTCGGCGATCACCGCCGCCATTCCCCATCCTATCCGGTTAATGGCTCGTGGGGCCACGGGGGAGTCGGCCGACTCAAGGAGGCCGACTCCCACAGTCCGTCTTGGGCGCTCGAGCCGCCGTCCACCCACCAGCAGCGCCCCGCTGATCTTCGGTCGTCTGGCGGCGTCATGGGCACGCAGTCGTTGTGCCTGTGGCTGAGAAAGAAAGCGAGCATAGCAGCAAAGGCTGCGCGTCTCACGGAGATCTTCGGCGTCGGCTCATTTGTAGCCATGCCGGTCCTTCGTAAGCAGGGGGAACGGCCTGCCCCGAAGTCTTGAAAGGTCCTGGGACCCGGGTTAGCCTACCCGTGGCCCATTACTCCGACAGTAGTCCCCGAAGCTGGTGAAGCCCCGTAGACGTTGCATTGTGGGGCTTTAACAGTTTCAACCTCCCCGGAGCAGACTCTGGAACCCGGCCGCCGTCTTCCCTTGGGCCGACTGTCGAGAGTCTGATTTTTTCTAGCGAGGAGCCGCAGCTTGAAAGTCGCGGCGGAAACCAGCGGCGTGCGTCGCTTCCTGCAGCCATCGGGCGGTCCTATCGCGTGGCGCCACGGAGAGACGGTCTGCCCGCCCACCTGCGACGGGCGAACCGTCGGCGGGCCCGCCACTACCGTGCCTCGGCATATGAACGGATCCGTTGCGGCCGTGGACGATTGGTTTTCCCATGTTGTTCTCGCGCGATAACCCGTGGGGTGGTGTGGGCGGCGTGGGGCAGCGGCGTGCGATTAATCCGCCCGCCCCTCGGCTTCTCGGCCCATAGGGCTATAAGTAAGCGAGGCGCGGAGGCACCGCCGCCGCGCGCTTCTCCCCCATTCCCGCCTCATCTTGCCTTCTCTCCTCCTACCTCTGCCGTTGGCGAGAGCACTCCACACCACGGCGATGAGCTCTTCCTCCGCCACGGCCCCGCCGTGCGCTCCGCGTGTGGGGCGGCTCGGAGGTAGAAGAGAACACATCGAGTTCCTCCGCCAGAACCGCCGTCTCCCAGCGCGGACCTCGTCTGCGCCCAGCGCGGAGGGAGACCCGGCGGCGCCGGAGGAGGGCGAGCGGGTCATCTTCCGCTCGCACCTCATGCGCGGCCTGGGGCTGCCGGCGAGCGGCTTCTTCCACTCGTTCTTGGAGTTCCACAGCCTTCAACCGCACCACCTCACTCCGAATACGGTGGTGTTGCTCTCCGCCTTCGCCACTCTGTGCGAAGGTTTCCTCGGCGTTCTCCCCACCCTCGAGCTGTGGGGAGAATTCCTCTCTTCTAAGCTCGGCACGCAAGTCGCCGGCATACCGGCTCAGTGCGGCACCTACATCGCGGTGCGGCGCTCGACGGCCGACAACCCTTTTCCTCCCATCGCGCTGATCAAGTCGGTGAAGATGTGGCAGCGCTCATATTTCTACGTGAAGAACCTCTTCTCCGACGGCGACTGGGTCAACCTGCCGCCTTACAACGCCGCCCCCCTAACTGGGAGGCTCCCCAGCTGGTCTCACCGAGTCAAGACGCTGACTCCCGCCGGAGCCGCCGCCTTAGCGCGACTCTGAGTCTTGACGCAGTCGGAGGGTCTCGTTGGGGCCGACTTGCTGGCCGCCTTCGTGGCGCGCCGAGTTCTCCCGCTCCAAGGCCGGCCTCACCTGATCTGTCAGATGAGCGGCCTCCGAGACCCAAGTCGGATGAGCACCAAGGAGATGCCCCGCAAGGAGGTGGCGAACTTGGTGAACCATATTGCGCACTGCGAGTTCGAGGAGGACTGGCTGTTCGGCAAGGAGCCGTACTCGCGCGACAACCCCCCACCAGTGGTAAGTCACGTCCCCCTATTGTTTTGTCTTCTTTGTGGCCGACTCCGGCTTCTGACTCTTGTCGGTTTCTTCTGAGCTAGAACCCCCTCATGCAGCCTGCAGCCGGCGCCACGAGACAGCCCCGTGAATATGTTCCTGATCGTGCGGACAGCGACGTCGACGACCCCGACTTGGTGGCGGCGGCGATGGAAGCCGACGCCGAAGGCGGGGGAGAGGGAACAGAAGGCGGCTTCAGGCCCTCAGTCACCTTCGCCGACTGGCCTGACGACGACGCCGAAGGGGAAGTCGCCCCGTGCCACCAGCCGAGGGGCGGCTTGTCGGGCGCCGGCTCCTCCGCCGGCCTGGCTGGCCAAGGCGGCGCGAAGAGGCGTCACGCCGGGCTGAGTGCGCCCGGCGGAAAATTGAAGAATCTCAAGAGGGCAGCCACCGCGACCAAACGGGAGGAGGCGGCCGCGAAGGCCAACCGCTTCCGAAGGGAAGTGAGAAGGCCGCCGCTGGTCTCTGCGTAAGTCTTCATGCTCTTTATTTTCCTTCATTGAATCTTGTCCGAGTCTTCTTTTATTCTCCCTCCATTCTTCTTCAGGGCTCCTCTTTCCCTTGATAGAGTCGCCGTCCCCTCCGTCATGGGGTCGGCAGAGACGTCCGCCAATACTCGGCGGGCCGATCCCGCCGCCGACCTCCGGGAGGCGACGGAGCGAAATGCGCGGGAGAAGCGCGACGAGGAGGAGGCCGACCGTCTGGAGAAGGCGCAGGCTGAGAAGGCAGCCGCCAATGCCCAGAAGAGGCTGGAGGATGCCAAAGCCGCCCTTGTGGTGAGACGGCGTGCCGAGGAAGCCGCGCGTCGCCGATCGGCGATGCTCGTCCCCCCATTGTCGTCTGCGCCGCCGCCTCCGGAGTTCACCAGGCAGACCGGAGAGGCCGGCACCGAGAACCCCGTCGTGGAGAAGGAGAGCAGCGAGGCTTCTATGTCGGACACTCTCGTGCCGCCACCGCCGCCTCCGCCGCCGTCTGGGAGACCGCACGGCAAGCAGCCGGTGGGTCAGTCGAAGCCGCCGATCACGGACGAGGCCGAGGCGCGGCTGCTTCTTCAAGTCGCCTCGCTGGTGCGCCGCCGTCTTGAGAGGGCGACCTCGGCGCCGTGACCTCGGGAGATCGGCGCTGCCAGCTCGGCAACCCTAGACGCCGAGGCCACAAGCGCCGCGCCCACCGGGTGGTTGCGCGGAGGCGGCACCGGGCCGCTGAACCAAGCGCTCTGGGCGTTCAGCGGTTGCTGCTGCAAGGCGACGCCCTTCAAGCTTGCACCAGGGCGCATCTGGCCGCGCGGACATCCGTCCGAGTACGTTTCCCTCTTCTTTTTTATTCTTGTTTTTCTCTGTGGGGGCGCGCCAGCGCACCCACTGGGTGTAGTCCCCGAGTTCCGGGCCGGCTGCTGAGCAGGCGGTTCGGAACTCCCTCTGGCGAGTTCCAAATACTAACTTTGTCTCCATTGACTTATTGCAGGAGTATCATAACCTCCGCGCCACTGCCTTCAACCGCAATGTTGAGGAGTTGAACAAGCGGACCGCCGACTTGACAGAAAGCCGGAGTAAGCTCTTTTTCCTTTCCTTGGCGCTGGGCGCTACAAGCACTGCTGGTCTGTAGTCCCGAGATTCGGGCCGACTGCTGAGCAGTCGGGCCGGATCTTCCCGGTGATCTACTTTGCTTGATGACTTATTTGTCTCTTCTTTCGTAATTCAGGTGCCAACGCCGCTCTTCAGGAGCAGCTAGGTGAGGCCAATACCGCCCTGCGTGTCAAGGAGGAGGAGTGTGGCAAGCTTGCCGCGGAGCGCGACCTGCTGGCGGCGCAGCTGGCCGAGAAGAAGGAGCTGCTCAAGAAGGCGCAGGACGAGGCCGAGAAGAGGGAGACCGCTCTCCTGGCCGAGTTTGAGAGCGAGCGCTCCTCCTGGACTGACAAGGAGGCGATGCTGACCTCCGGCTTCCATGAGATCGAGGATATCGTTGATGGTAAGTTTCTGTCCTTTCTTTGGGCTTCCGACTATGCGTCAGGCCGACTTCTGATTTTTCGACTTGCTTCTTTTTGTCTTGGCGGACTTCTTCCTGGTCACTCATGAGCAGTCCCTCGCCATCGAGGCTGCTCGAGAGGCGCAGAGGGCAAGCGGTGAGGAGATCGCCGCTAACACCCCGAACCATCGATGAGCAACCGAGCATTGAAGCCCGTCTTCGTCCGGCTCATTTGGCTGTTCGCCCGGCTTCCGTCTTGCGGTGCCACGGCGGTTGCCGCCACATAGGCCGAACATGCGGCTCTCAGGCACCGCCACCGGACCGCCGACTGGCTGGAAGTCGCTGCCGGCCGTCTTGAGGCTTGGAAGGGCTCCTCGGCCCGGGCCGAAGCGCGCCGGGCCTTGGAGTTTGTCAAGGCGTGGTATCCAGGGCTGGACATGGACCGTCTGGCCGCGTTCCGGTCAGAAGCCCAGGCCGAGCTGGAGGCCATGGAGGGCACCCTTATCGAGCGTGCGGCAGCCATCGCCGAGTACACGGACACCAGTGTCTTCGTGCCCGAGCGGGCTGAAGGTGGCGAGGAAGTGCCGCCAGAGTGGTTTGGGATGAACCCGGAGAATGGCGAGGACTCGTCAGAGGTGATCGACTCCAACACCAAGGAGGAGGACGAGGCGGAGGACGGAGGCGGGGCGGAGGTGCCAGAAGACGGAGCAGGCGGCCAGCCTCAGCTCGACCGCGCCTCCAGCAACGAGCCGCGTGGAGAGAAGGCGACTGCCGCCGGAGGCGACCAAACCGAGACCGCCCGGTGGCGCCTGGCGCTGACACGCCGTCTCCTCCGATCCTCCAATCCCAGATGCCGCCTCCTAGGCTGCCTTTTCCGCCTCTGTTTGTCTGTCTTAGTAATCTTTTGAAAACTTTGTTAGATTCGAACAATTCCACCCGCGGGGTGTATCTTGAACTTCTATTCGAAGATTCGGCTAAGGGCCTATGTAAATATTTATCCGATTTCCGTCTTTCCTTGCTTATTGCTCTTTAGGCTTTTCCTTTTGCCGCCTTCCTTTAGTTGCTGCCTTGCCAGTTGGACAGCCCTCTCTGCGATCGTCATCGCTGGGTCAAGTGCTTAGCTACTTGGAAGGCAAGTACTAACCATTTAGAGTTTCTTTAGCAAGTCGGCTGGAAAGCGACAGGCCGACTACCCAAGAGTCGGCCGTCCTTGATAGAGGCTAAGACGGCGAGCCGACTACTCATGAGTCAGCTTTCTGTTTCAAAAATGCTGGAGGCCATCTTACGCTATGTTCGTGCTTTAGGTCCTTAGCCATTTTCGTGTGGCGCCGTTCTTCCTCCTCCTTCCGCCTCACGATCGCTCTGCGGCTGCGGCTTTGGCAGAGGCGGATTGGGCACCGCGCACTACTTGTCTGACTGCAGGAAGCTCCTCATAGCACAAGGCGGCGAGTCCCCGGGCCGACTAGTCTGGCCCGGTGCCAAGCGGCTTGTAATGAAAGTAATGTACTCGAAGGCATAATTCTTATCATACAGATAACAAAAAAGGGCAGTCCCCGAGCTCGTCTCGGGGGGCCCAAGGTCTTGGTACTTTAATACAAAGGGGGTAGTGCGATACATACTGCATCAACTATAAAATCTTCGAAGAAGATTTGCATTCCACGGGCGCTCTGTTTCTTTGCCAGAGTCGTCCCTCTTGCGCGCTTGAGGCTTCTGAGCGTCGATTAGGTAGTAGGAGCCGTTGCTCAGGACTTTGCTGATGAAGGGGCCTTCCCAAGGCGCCGACAACCTGTGCTGGCTGGCTGTTCTCTGAATCAGCTGGAGCACAAGGTCGCCTTCTTGAAACGATCTCGGCTTGACCTTTCGGTTGTAGTACGGCGCAGACTCTGCTGGTAGATGCGGACGGCCGAGTGCTAACAATCGGCCCTCTTCCAAAGAGTCAACGCCGTCTTGGCGTCTTCTTGACTTCCTCTTGATTGTACATGGTGACTCGTGGAGAGTCGAACTCTATGTCCATCGGGATGGCGGCTTCGCATCAGAGCGAGGAAGAAAGGCGTGAAGCCAGTTGACTTGTTTGGAGTCATGCGCAGACTCCAGAGGACGGATGTAGCTCCTCAACCCAACAGCCGGCCGAACGCTCGAGTGGTTCGACCAGCCGAGGCTTGATGCCGGATAGGATGAGGCCGTTTGCTCGCTCCACCTGGCCGTTTGACTGCGGATGGGCAACGAACGCTAAGTCCAGTCGGATGCCCTGCGTTGCGCAGAAACGGGCCAAGGTGCCTTGGGCAAAGTTTGTGCCATTGTCGATGATGATGCTGTGCGGTATGCCATACCGCACCGTGATGTCGGCGATGAAAGTCACTGCAGTCGGACCGTTCAACTTCTTGATGGGCTTTGCTTCTATCCACTTGGTGAACTTGTCCACCACGACAAGCAGATGAGTTAGGCCGCCTCGGGCTGTCTTGAATGGTCCCACCATGTCCAGGCCCCAAACTGCGAAGGGCCAGGCGATGGGGATTGTCTTCAGCGCGGAAGCCGGCTGAAGTGGCTTGGAGCGGAACCGGCACCCCTTGCATTTTGGACTAACTCTTTAGCCTCTTCGAGGCGGTCGGCGAAGAAGCCGCCGTCTTTGAAAGGCTTTGGCGGCGAGTGCTCTTGAAGCTGCATGGTGGCTGCACTCGCATACGATGAATGTCTCTGAGAATTGCTTGGCCTTGTTACGGCTCTCTGGCGCGCTGGTAGACACCAGTGACGCTGCGCCTGACTAGCTCTCTGTTGATTATGGTGTATGCTGCCGCTCGGCGCTGCACTTGCCGAGCGAGGATCTCGTCGGTCGGCAGCTCTCTGTTCACTAGAAACTTGAGGATGGGCTGTGCCCATGAGGGTGCTGTTATTTCTTCAACTGCTACCACTGCGATTTGGACAAGGGTGGCTGGGCTGGGAGGCGGCGGGCTGGAGTCTGCGGCCACTTGCTGGATTGACGGAGTTCCCGAGCCGACTGGCGCAGTCCCTGGGCCGACTGGCGCCGTCCCCGGGCCGGGTGGCACAGTCCTCGGGTCGGGTTCTGAAGTCCCCGGGCTGGCTTCGACTGTGATTTTCTTGGGGCCGTCTGCTAGGGCTCTGGAGTCGGATCCGACTTCTTCGGGGGGAGCCGGCACAAAGATGGAGTCTGATTCTGGTGAAGGCTTGATAGATGGCTTAAGGAGGCGCTGAAGAGCGACTCCGTATGGTATCGCTTGGCGGGTGGAGCCGACTCGTGCCAAGGCGTCTGCTTGGTCGTTGTCGTTCCTTGGCACGTGGAGGAACTCGCACCCCTCGAAGTATCCGCTGAGTTGCTGCACCAGGAAGCGGTAGCTCGCCATATTTGCGTCCTTGGCGTCCCAATCGCCCGATGATTGCTGGACCACCAAGTCAGAGTCGCCATAACACAGGATCCGGCGAATGCCGAGCTCTTTGGCAAGCCGGAGCCCGTGGATGAGTGCCTCATACTCGGCCACGTTGTGGGAGGCGGCGAAGTGGATCTGTAGCGCATATCTGAGCTTGTCGCCCTTGGGGGAAGTGAGGACGACGCCGGCTCCCAAGCCGGTGCGCATCTTGGATCCATCGAAATGCATCCGCCAATGGGTGGAGTCGGGCGCTGGCGGTAGATACTGGGTCTCGGCCCAGTCGACGAGGAAGTCGGCCAGTGCTTGCGACTTGATGGCGGTGCGGGGCTCGTAGTAGATGGCGTAGGGAGCCAGATCTATGGCCCACTTGGCCACTCGGCCGGAAGCGTCACGGCTTCCGATGATCTCGGCTAGTGGAGCGGTGCAAACCACAGTGATTGGATGCTCTTGAAAGTAAGGCTTCAGCTTCTTGGCGGCAAAATGCACGCCGTAGCACATCTTCTGGTAATGGGGGTAGTTCTGCTTGGAGGCCGATAGTACCTCGCTCAAGTAATATACTGGTCTCTGGACAGGTAGCGCCTTGCCTTCCTCCTTGCGCTCGACTACAATGACTGTGCTGACTACTCGGCTGGTGGCGGCAATGTATAGGAGCATGGGCTCTTTGGGAGTCGGAGCCGCCAGCACAGGGGGAGTAGTCAACATCTTTTTTAGTTGAAGAAAAGCCTCGTCCGCCTTGGGAGTCCACTCAAAGAAGGTCGTCTTCTTCATGAGCTGATACAAGGGGAGAGCCTTCTCGCCCAGCCGACTGATGAATCGGCTGATGGATGCCAAATAGCCGGTGAACTTATGCACATCTAACAGTCGTCTGGGCGCTTCCATCCTCTCGATGGCCTTGATCTTCATAGGATTGCACTCTATGCCGCGTTCGGAGCCCAGGAAACCGAGGAGCTGGCCGGCTAGTACTCCAAAAACGCACTTCTCTGGGTTGAGCTTGATCTGGAATCGGCGCAGGTTCTCAAAGGTCTCCTTGTGGTCTTCTAGCAGCGTCCCACGCTTCTCCGTCTTTACCACCACATCATCCACGTAGACGGGTGTTCTGCCGAAGTTGCTTGAGGAGGCACTTCGCATCTGGCAGCTGAAGGTGGCGCCGCATTCCTCAAGCCGAGCGTCATCGTTAGGTAGCGAAGGCTCGAATGGTGTGATGAAGGCGGTCTTGACTGTCTGCGGGTTCAACTTGATCTGGTGATATCCTGAATATGCATCTAAGAAACTCAAAGGCTTCGCATCCGGTACGTGGAGTCTATCACTGATCGATTCTTGGCAGAAAAACGGATCCTTTGGGCAGGCTTTGTTGAGGCTTGTGTAGTCAATGCACATCCGCGAATCGCTTGTTTTTCTTGATGACAAAACCGGGTTTGCCACCACTGGAAAGAACACCTCCATGATGAAGCCGCCACAAGAAGCCGGGCTATCTCTTCTCCAACAACTCTTCTCTTATCTTCTAACAGGCGGTGCAAGGGCTGCCTGACGGGTTTCACATCTGGCCTGAGATGTAGCTTGTGCTCGACGAATTCCGTCGGTACACCTGGCATGTCTTTGGGGGACCATGCAAAGATGTCTCAATTCTCATGGAGGAAATCGACGAGCTCGCCTTCCTATTTGCTGTCAAGGTTTGTACCCATGACAGCGTACCTCTCTGGGTGCTCCGGGTCCAAGGGTATCTTCTTGGTCTCTTTGGCCGGCTTAAACGAACCCTCAGCTTCCGACTCCTTGGGGTCGGGCGACATCTCTGGCTGCTTTCCTCCATCGCCATGACCCGGTCAAGGAGCTGCTTCTCAGCCGCGATCACCAGGGACTCGGCCAGCCGGCTGCTCTCGGCCGCGCAGGCGGACAACTTTTTGTAGTCGCCGGCTACGGTCAGAATTCCCTTGGAACTCGGCATCTTCATCTTGAGGTAGGCGTAGTGAGGAACCGCCATGAACTTGGCCAAGGCAGGTCGGCCAAGCAGTGCGTGGTATGGGCTTTCAAGGTCCACTACTTCGAACCAGACCGGCTCTCGGCGGAAATGATCTTTGTCTCCGAAGAGGACGTCTATCAGGATCTTGCCGATTGGTGAGCAGGAAAGGCCGGGTACAATACCATGGAACACGGTCCGGCTGCTCTGCAGCTGTCTTTGCTTGATTCCTAGCTTCTCCATGGTATCTTTATATAGGATGTTGATGCTACTGCCTCCGTCTATCAGCACTCTCGAAAAGCGGGTGGCCCGCCTATCAGTGGCCAAGGGTGGCACCTAGGACCAGGGCATAGGAACCCGAATTCGGCATCACCTCTGGGTGATCCGCTCTACTCCAACTGATAGGCCTCTCGGACCAATGCATGAACTCTGGAGTGTTTGCTGCCACTGCATTTACTTCTTGTTGCTGCTGCCGTCTGCTGCGTCGATCATCAGCCACGCTGGTAAAAACCACGTAGGCTCCATGCTCTTCTGGGTACTCGTCTTGTACTGCGCCGACTGGCCGAGCAGCCGGCTGCTGGGGCGGCGGCGGAGGCGGCGGCCCAACAGGCGGAGGGGGAAGGAGGCCGTCTCCCTTGGCGATTCTGGTGAGCCAGTGGCACTTTCGGGTGGTATGGTTTGATGGCTTCGCCCTTTCGTGGAATTTGCGAGGACCATCCAGTCGCTCATAGGAAAAGGCCGCAACCAATTGGATTTGCCGCCTTTTCGCCGTTTGGCGAAGGCTGCCCTCCGGTGTTGATCTTGATCGTCGCAACTCCGCCGACAGTTGGAAGTCGGCTGTTGGGCCTTCGTGTGTTGTCGTTACATTGTTGGCGCCGATCGGTGTCTCGGTGGAGTTCAGGAGCCCGAGGGCCACCTTGCCACCGCATTGACTTGAATCTCCGTCTTCATGGATGAGTCGGTGTGGTGTACTTGTCCGCTATGACTAGCGGTTAAATCGAGGGTTTCGGCTCGTCGCAGAGGAGCTCAGCTTGAGGAGGGTGCCTTCTCAAGACCCGCGATGAAAGTACTCGATGGCCGCACCTCGTGCGCCCGCCGCAGAGTTCCGGCTTCGCCCCAACGCTGAGGTAGTTGCGTGTTGACTCATCGAGGCCTTGCACGCATAAGGAAAGCTGGCGCGCTTGGGAGGTCGCTTATGCGTGCTCGTGAAGTTGCGGATGAAGGCTTCGGTGAAGTCGACCCAGCTGTTGATCTTGCGGGCTTCAGATCGTTCAACCATGTCGGGCCGTGCCTCGAGCATGAGTGGAACGTACTTCACGGCAACCGCTTGTTGCCGTTTGCTATGCTGACGGCCGTGGAGTAATCTATCAACCAGTCTTCCAGCTTCACAGAGCCGGTGTACTTGGGTGTGTCTCGGGGGAGCATGAACCCAATGGGTAAGGGCTCGTCTCGGATGCGGGGCCCGAAGCAAGGCGGACCCAGCTCGTCTTCTTCTTCCAGCGCCAGGGATCGGTGGAGTCGGTCAATCCGATGGCGGGCGTCGTTCTCTCCGACTCCTTCTCGACGGCCGAGGCGGCCGCCGAGAGTCGGATGCTCAACAGGCGGCGGGGAAACTCGCCTTTCTCTTCTAGGCGGGGGAGGCAGGTAGTCGTCCCGCCGCTCTACTGCTCTCAGACGGCCATCTTGGTCGCGCTCAATGGTGATGCGAGTCCGACTGCGACTGACAGCCGGCTCCTTTTCTTTCCTTCCGCGGACTCCGCCAATCGGCGTCCGAGATGTCGCGCCTTGATCTCGGCGGGGAGGCAAGTCGTCGTTCGGTTGCTGCAGCGCATCCGCGCGGCCGCTGGCCGTGTTCTGCGCAGCAACCGCATCGAGGAGCTGCTGGACTCGCTCCATCATCATGCGGCGCTCTTCGCCCTCGAAGTTCTTCAACTCGTCAGTCGCCGCTTGGGCAGCGCGGATGTTCTCCACTGGGGTGGCGTATACGGGGCGTTTTGCCCCGAACAAGTCGGCGATGGTCGCGCCGCGCTGCCGGACCGCGCCTAGACGGCTCGGCCCAGTTGGAGCCGGCGAGCCGCCCACAGCGCGATCCATCTCGCGCTGGTTTGCTTCTGACAGGCGCCTCATGCTCGCCAGCCTCTTGGCGCCTTCGATGATCTGAAGGCGGCGTGTCTCCAGCATTTCGGCGTCTGCGTCCTCTGGGATGGGCGCAGTTAGGTCTTGCAGGGCCACTGCGAGCGGGTCCTGAGCTTCTTCGCCGGAGCGCTCGTCGTGGCCGATGACGAGCACCTCCATGACGGCGCTTCCACCACTCTCCTCGTGAGGAAGCGGATCGTCGTAGACCACCATGTTGGTGGGGAAAGTGTCAAGCGACACGGCGTCGGAGTCGACCAGCATCGGGTCGGTGGAGCCTACGGACTCCAAGTACACGGCAGGCTCGCCGGTGACGTGGAGTTGGTCGAGGAGGCCCACGAGGAGACTCTCGGGGCCACCCGTGCCTGCGTCGGATGCAGGCTCGTCGGAGAGTTGCACCTCGCCGACAAGTTCGGTGAGGCTGCTTGCTGCACAGGCGGCCTCAGCGCCGCGCAGCGCGTCGATGCAGACTCCATCGGGTGAGCCTGGCTGGCTGCGCTCGCCAGGGAGGAAGAGGGTTCCCGTCTAGAAAAGATCTCCGGACGACGGTGCACCAGGCTCCACGGTGGGCGCCAAATGTTGGGGTTGGGTGCGACATATGCCAAAGGATGGCTTATCATGGTGGGGGCGAGTAGAACATCGCCGATGTCTGGAAACGGGATGAGGCGAAGACATGCACGCCGGCGAATCTTACCCGGCTTGGGGCTCTCCGAGGAGATAACACCCCTTCGCTGCTCTGCGGGGTCTCCGCATGATCACTAAGGCAAAGTGACTACAATGGTGCTCCTGAGTCAGATCGGAGGCGTGAGAGGGCAAAGCTAGCTCTCTCCTTCCTATGCTATCCGCCTATCTCTATCAAGGTCCGAACCCTTTGCATGGGTGCCCGGGGTTTAGATAGGCCTACCCGGGGTACAATGGTAATCCGGCCGGGCGCGGGTCCCACCGTCTGCCTCAGATCGCCGTCCTTCCCGCCGCTTCGGGGCCCGCTGACCGTGGGTCCCAGGACAGGCTTGATCTCAGAAGCGGCACTACCGATGACGCAGCTTGGTCATTGGAGTCGTGGCAACAGTGCCGCCGTCTATCGGGCGATCACTGTCGCCATTCCCCATCCTATCTGGTTAATGGCTCATGGGGCCCTGGGGAGGAGTCGGCCGACTCCAGGGAGGCCGACTCCCACAGGTCCGTCTTTGGGGCGCTCAGGCCGCCTTCGGTCCACCCACTGACAGGCGGCTCCGCGGTCTTCGGTCGTCTGAGGCGGCGTCGTGGCACAAAGTCGCAGTGCTTCGTGGTCGAGAAACAGGCGAGCATGGCAACATGCGCGCCTCGCCGAAGATCTTCCAGCGATACGGCTCACTATAGCCATGCCGGTCCTTCGTAAGCAGGGGGGAACGGCCACGCCGTGACCGTACCCCGCATCGTACTTCGAGATGAGGGAGGTGTCGTGGGCCGACTCTCCGTAGTCGGCCTCTCTGGAGGTCGCCAGCTTGGAGTCGGCTTATCTCAGAGTCGCCGTCTGGGACTCGGCTTGTCTTGGAGTCGTCGTCTCGGACTCGACTTAAGGGGCGTGGCCTGCCCCGAAGTCTTGAAAGGTCCTGGGACCCGAGTTAGCCTACCCGTGGCCCATTACTCTGACAAGGGTTGTGCATCTATTGGAAGAACAAGGTAGACCTCACACTAAGGAATTACTTCAAGTATCACATTGATATGGTTGTTCAGGAAGTTGGAAAGGACCCTTGGCGCTTGACTTTTTGGTATGGAGAGGCGGATAGAAGCTTAAGATATAGAACATGTGTGGTATGACGAGGTTCCTGCGAGCGGATGAGGGGGACCTCCCATGGATGTGCGACTTTAATGAAGTGCTCCGCAGGGAAGAACTCTTGGGTCTGAGTGATTGAGCATGGGCGCAGATTCAACAGTTTAGTTCAGAGTTAGAGGTCTTGTACCTATTACTCTTGAGAGATGCACACTCTGTAGATAGATAGGCGTCGGCTTGAGTGACAAAGAGTAATTTTCCTCGCCAAGCAAAGTCTTCAGCAACCAAGAGTCATTGTGGTTCACGAGAAGTCTGTCAATGGTTTGAAGATCACTAACAAGTATCTACGCGAGTGAAATCAACTGGAGTCTGATCAGCTCTAAGTTGAAGGAGAATAGGATGGAGAGAAGTTTGCTTCTGTGTTCAACCGCAAGTCCCTCCAACCAGACGTAGTCCTTTGGCAGAAGGGTGAACGGGTCTACCAAATCTTTTCGTCGCCATCAAGCACCACTGGTTCACTTTACTATTCTACAATACTTTCAGTAGCTGCTTTTCTTGCTCGGTGTCGATAGGACCTCTCGATATTTTATCTTCCGCTCGAAATCTGCTAATAAAATCATGATAAATGTTTATTATTCATGCTAGAATTGTATTAACCAGAAACTTAGTACATGCGTGAATACATAGACAAACAGAGTGTCACTAGTATGCCTTTACTTGACTAGCTCGTTAATCAAAGATGGTTAAGTTTCCTAGCCATAGATATGAGTTGTCATTTGATGAACGGGATCATATCATTAGAGAATGATGTGATTGACTCGACCCATTCCGTTAGCTTAGCACTTGATCGTTTAGTATGTTGCTATTGCTTTCTTCATGACTTATACATGTTCCTATGACTATGAGATTATGCAACTCCCGAATACCAGAGGAACACTGTGTGTGCTACCAAACATCACAATGTAACTGGGTGATTATAAAGGTGCTCTACAGGTGTCTCTAATGGTGTTTGTTGAGTTGGCATAGATCGAGATTAGGATTTGTCACTACAATTGTCGTAGAGGTATCTCTGGGCCCTCTCGGTAAGGCACATCACTATAAGCCTTGCAAGCAATGTGACTAATGAGTTAGTTACGGGATGATGCATTACGGAACGAGTAAAGAGACTTGCCGGTAACGAGATTGAACTAGGTATTGAGATACCGACGATAGAATCTCGGGCAAGTAACATACCGATGACAAAGGGAACAACATTGTTGTTATGCGGTTTGACCGATAAAGATCTTCGTAGAATATGTGGGAGCCAATATGGGCATCCAGGTTCCACTATTGGTTATTGGCCGGAGATATATCTCGGTCATGTCTACATAGTTCTCGAACCCGTAGGGTCCGCACGCTTAACGTTTGGTGACAATCGGTATTATGAGTTTATGTGTTTTGATGTACCTAAGGTAGTTCGGAGTCCCGGATATGATCACGGACATGACGAGGAGTCTCTAAATTGTTGAGACATAAAGATCGATATATTGGATGGCTATGCTTGGGCACCGGAATGGCTCCGGATGAGTTCAGTCATTTACCGGAGTACCGGGAGGTTACCGGAACCCCCCGGAGAGTCAATGGGCCTTATTGGGCCTTACTGGAAAGGAGGAGGAGGCGACCAAGGTGGGGGTGCTCCTCCCCAAGCCCAATCCGAATTGGGAGGGGGTCGGCCCCCCTTTCCTTCTCTCCTTCTTCCCGTTCCTTCCCTTTCCTACTCCAACTAGGGAAAGGGGAATCCTACTCCCACCGGGAGTAGGACTCCCCCTTGGGCGCACCTAGGAGGCCGTCCCTCTCCCCCTCCTCCACTCCTTTATATATGGGGGAGGGGGCACCCCATAGACACACAAGTTGATCATCGATCTCTTAGCCGTGTGCGGTGCCCCCCTCCAACATAATCCACCTCGGTCATATCGTTGCGGTGCTTAGGTGAAGCCCTACGTCGGTAGCATCATCATCACCATCATCATGTTGTCGTGCTGACAGAGCTCTCCCTCGACACTCTGCTGGATCATGAGTTCATGGGACGTCACCGAGTTGAACGTGTGCAGATTGCGGAGGTGTCGTACGTTCGGTACTAGGATCGGTCGATCGTGAAGACGTACGACTACATCAACCGCGTTGTCATAACGCTTCCGCTTTTGGTATATGAGGGTACATGGACAACACTCTCCCCTCTCGTTGCTATGCCTCACCATGATCTTGCGTGTGTGTAGGATTTTTTTTGAAATTACTGCGTTCCCAACAGTGGCATCCGAGCCAGGTTTATGCATAGATGTTATATGCACGAGTAGAACACAAGTGAGTTGTGGACGATAATAGTCATACTGCTTACCAGCATGTCATACTTTGATTCGGCGGTATTGTTGGATGAAGCGGCATGGACCAACATTACGCGTACGCTTACGCGAGACTGGTTCTACCGACGTGCTTCGCACACAGGTGGCTGGCGGGTGTTAGTTTCTCCAACTTTAGTTGAATCGAGTATGGCTACACCCGGTCCTTATTGAAGGTTAAAACAGCACATACTTGATAAAAAATCGTTGTGGTTTTGATGCGTAGGTAAGAACGGTTCTTGCTCAGGCCGTAGAAGCCACGTAAAACTTGCAACAACATAGTAGAGGATGTCTAACCTGTTTTTGCAGGGCATGTTGTGATGTGATATGGTCAAGACATGATGCTAAATTTTATTGTATGAGATGATCATGTTTTGTAACAGAGTTATCGACAACTTGCAGGAGCCATATGGTTGTCGCTTTATTGTATGCAATGCAATTGCCCTGTAATTGTTTTTACTTTGTCATTAAGCGGTAGCAATAGTCGTAGAAACAATAGTTGGCGAGACGACAACGATGCTACGATGGAGATCAAGGTGTCGCGCCGGTGACGATGGTGATCATGATGATGCTTTGGAGATGGAGATCAAAGGCACAAGATGATGATGGCCATATCATATCACTTATTTTGATTGCATGTGATGTTTATCTTGTATGCATCTTATTTTGCTTAGTTCGACGGTAGCATTATAAGATGATCTCTCACTAAATTTCAAGGTACAAATGTTCTCCCTGAGTATGCACCATTGTGAAAGTTCGTCGTACCGAGACACCACGTGATGATCAGGCGTGATAAGCTCTACGTTCACATACAACGGGTGCAAGCCAGTTTTGCACATGCAGAATACTCGGGTTAAACTTGACGAGCCTAGCATATGCAGATATGGCCTCGGAACACTGAGACCGAAAGGTCGAGCGTGAATCATATAGTAGATATGGTCAACATAGTGATGTTCACCATTGAAAACTACTCCATCTCATGTGATGATCGGACATGGTTTAGTTGATTTGGATCACGTGATCACTTAGATGATTAGAGGGATATCTATCTAAGTGGGAGTTCTTAAGTAATATGATTAATTGAACTTTAATTTATCATGAACTTAGTACCTGATAGTTTTTTGCATGTCTATGTTGTTGTAGATAGATGGCCCGTGTTGTTGTTCCGTTGAATTTTAATGCGTTCCTAGAGAAAGCTAAGTTGAAAGATGATGGTAGCAATTACACGGACTAGGTCCGTAACTTGAGGATTATCCTCATTGCTGCACAGAAGAATTACATCCTGGAAGCACCGCTAGGTGCAAGACCCGCTGCAGGAGCAACGTCGGACGTTGTGAACGTCTGGCAGAGCAAAGCTGATGACTACTCGATAGTTCAGTGTGCCATGCTTTACAGCTTAGAACCAGGACTTCAACAACGTTTTGAACGTCATGGAGCATATGAGATGTTTCAGGAGTTGAAGTTAATATTTCAAGCAAATGCCCGGATTGAGAGATATGAAGTCTCCAATAAGTTCTATAGCTGCAAGATGGAGGAGAATAGTTACGTCATTGAACATATACTCAAAATGTGCAGGTATAACAATCACTTGATTCAACCGGGAGTTAATCTTCACGATGATAGTGTCATTGATGAAATTCTTCAATCATCGCCACCAAGCTACAAGAGCTTCGTGATGAACTATAATATGCAAGGATGAACAAAAAATTCCCAAGCTCTTCGCAATGCTAAAGGCTGCGGAGGTAGAAATCAAGAAGGAGCATCAAGTGTTGATGTCAACAAGACCACCACTTTAAAGAAAAAGGGTAAAGGGAAGAAGGGGAACTTCAAGAAGAACGACAAGCAAGTTGCTGCTCAAGTGAAGAAACCCGAGTCTGGACCTAAGCACGAGATCGAGTGCTTCTCCGCAAAGGACCGGTCATTTGAAGCGGAACTGCCCCAAGTATTTGGCGGATAAGAAGGATGGCAAGGTGAACAAAGGTATATGCGATATACATGTTATTGATGTGTATCTTACTAATGCTCGCAGTAGTGCCTGATACGTCTCCAACGTATCTATGATTTTTGATTGTTCCATGCTATTATATTACCCGTTTTGGATGTTTATGGGCTTTACTTTACACTTTTATATCATTTTTGGGACTACCTACTAACTGGAGGCCCAGCCCGAATTGCTGTTTTTTTTTGCCTATTTCAGTGTTTCGAAGAAAAGGAATATCAAACGGAGTCCAAACGGACTGAAACCTTCGGGAGCGATCTTTTTGGAACAACTGTTTTTTTTGCCTATTTCAGTGTTTCGAAGAAAAGGAATATCAAACGGAGTCCAAACGGACTGAAACCTTCGGGAGCGATCTTGTTGGAACAAACGCAATCCAGGAGACTTGGAGTGGACGTCAAGAAGCAGCTGAGGCGGCCACGAGCCAGGAGGGCGCGCCCTAGGGGGGTGGGGGTGCCCCCACCCTCATGGTCCCCTCGTGGCTCCCCTGACCTACCTCCTTCGCCTATATATATCTACGTACCCCGAAAACATCCAGGAGCACCACAAAAAACTATTTCCACCGCCGCAACCTTATGTATCCGCGAGATCCCATCTTGGAGCCTTCACCGGTGCTCCGCCGGAGGGGGAATCGATCATGGAGGGCTTCTACATCAACACCATATCCTCTCCTATGAGTTGTGAGTAGTTTACCACAGAACTTCGGGTCCATAGTTATTAGCTAGATGGCTTCTTCTCTCTCTTTGAATCTCAATACAAAGTTCTCCTCGATCTTCTTGGAGATCTATTCGATGTAACTCTTTTTGTGGTGTATTTGTCGAGATTGGATGAATTGTGGGTTTATGATCAAGTTTATCTATGAGAAATATTTGAATCTCCTCAGAATTCTTTTATGTATGATTGGTTATCTTTGCAAGTCTCTTCGAATTATCAGTTTGGTTTGGCCTACTAGATTGATCTTTCTTGCAATGGGAGAAGCGCTTAGCTTTGGGTTCAATCTTGCGGTGTCCTTTCCCAGTGACAACAGGGGCAGCAAGGCACGTATTGTATTGTTGCCATCGAGGATAAAATGATGGGGTTTATATCATATTGCTTGAGTTTATCCCTCTACATCATGTTATCTTGCTTAATGCGTTACTCTGTTCTTATGAACTTAATACTCTAGATGCAGGCAGGAGTCGGTCGATGTGTGGAGTAATAGTAGTAGATGCAGAATCGTTTCGGTCTACTAGTTGCGGACGTGATGCCTATATACATGATCATGCCTAGATATTCTCATAACTATGCACTTTTCTATCAATTGCTTGACACTAATTTGTTCACCCACTGTAATACTTATGCTATCTTGAGAGAAGCAACTAGTGAAACCTATGGCCCTCAGGTCTATCTTTTACCATATAAGTTTCCGATCTACTTTATTTTGCAATCTTTACTTTTCAATCTATATCATAAAAATACCAAAAATATTTATCTTATCTTATTATCTCTATCAGATCTCACTTTTGCAAGTTATCGTAAAGGGATTGACAACCCCTTTATCGTGTTGGTTGCGAGGTTCTTGTTTGTTTGTGTAGGTACGAGGGACTTCTGCGGAGCCTCCTACCTGATTGATACCTTGGTTCTCAAAAGCTGAGGGAAATACTTACGCTACTTTGTCAGCATCACCCTTTCCTCTTCAAGGAAAACCAGTAAGAATGCTCAAGAGGTAGCAAATGCTCGTGTATTTGATATCGGTTACATTGCTAATATTTGCAACTCAAACAGGGACTACAGATTAAGCAAAGATTGGCTAAGGATGAGGTGACGATGCGCGTGGGAAATGGTTCCAAAGTCGATGTGATCGCGGTCGGCACGGTACCTCTACATCTACCTTCGGGATTAGTTTTAGACCCGAATAATTGTTATTTGGTGCCAGCGTTGAGCATGAACATTATATCTGGATCTTGTTTGATGCGAGATGGTTATTCATTTAAATCTGAGAATAATGGTTGTTCTATTTATATGACTAATATCTTTTATGGTCATGCACCCTTGAAGAGTGGTCTATTTTTATTGAATCTCGATAGTAGTGATACACATATTCATAATATTGAAGCCAGAAGATGCAGAATTGATAATGGTAGTGCAACTTATTTGTGGCACTGTCGTTTGGGTCATATTGGTGTAAAGCGCATGAAGAAACTCCATTCTGATGGACTTTTAGAATCACTTAATTATGAATCACTTGGTACTTGTGAACCATGCCTCATGGGCAAGATGACTAAAACTCCGTTCTCCGGAATAATGGAGCGAACAACAGATTTGTTGGAAATCATACATACTGATGTATGTGGTCCGATGAATATTGAGGCTCGCGGTGGGTATCATTATTTTCTCACCTTCACAAATGATTTGAGCAGATATGGGTATATCTACTTGATGATACATAAGTCTGAAACATTTGAAAAGTTCAAAGAATTTCAGAGTGAAGTAGAAAATCATCGTAACAAGAAAATAAACTTTCTACAATCTGACCGTGGAGGAGAATATTTGAGTTACGAGTTTGGTCTTCATTTAAAAAAAATGCGGAATAGTTTCGCAACTCACACCACCCGGAATATGCTCAGAGGAAACCGGAACGCCCCGTATTCCAGCCCAGAAATCGTGGAGAAGTCTTCTGGAATATGACACTACTTAGCATAGAACAAACTAGCTTTCTATTATTACACAAATATAATTACAAGGTCTCAGATATTACAATGAATAACATCGGCATGGCGACACTACGCCATCCTCAGTTGCTCTATGCAAGCAGCAGAAACAACTCGAAACTACGGAATAACTCTAGCAGCGGAACAACGACGAAGGTGGTGAACTCCACTCCGCAGGGACTCTGGCTGGAACGCTTATCCTAGCTCGCACAAACGGAAACCACGAGAAGCAAGCAATCAAATCCGGCATGACCTGCAAACTGGCATGACACGCCATGTCAGTACATTGAATATACTTGCAAGCTCACAATAAACCAGAAGCATTCAAGACAGGCAACAACATGGCAATTACAGGTTAAACAGGAATTATCATGAGATCATCATAATAACATGGCATCACCAACATAAACATGATACGGCTAACATAACATGAACCTGGCATGAACATATTAATCCGACAATACTAGCATGCAACATGATGACACCTTATGCACCACTTATTCTGCTCGGCTACCTCGTAACCAACACATGCATCACTTACCAACCTCGGACATCACACGGTCATCTCAGGATCAAATCAAGCTTGGTATAAACAATACCGTAGTAATCAATAAATGACCACAAGGAGCTTGATTTTTACCCTTGACTCTCGTACCACATCACGAATATACAACAACTCGGTATCCTCGATACCATCGTGATCCTTACGGCGATCACAACCCGACCAACACTTGGCCCGTGATCCTTATGGCGATCACAACCCGACCACTACATGGCCCGTGATCCTTACGGTGACCACAACCAACTTATCTCACTGTTATTAAGCACATTATTCTTATTACTGGTGACTCATGGTGTGACCTTCTCTTGACCTGGGCCCTTATCCGCGGGCGCGGCTATCGATAGATTAATATACACTCTGCAGAGGTTAGTACACTGTACCCACACTACGAAACCCATGGCCTCGCACTCCCATTCGGGTGGACCAACAACGTACCGACAAAACCGTCCTACTGCCATGACACTCTCCCGGCCACTCCGACTCACTCCTCACTGAGCTAACTCATGGGTGGCCCCGTGTCTACCTCCAGACACAACGACCACCGTCGTGGCCCAAAACATAAACGATCCCACACGGGGATCCGCCAGCTATAACAACTACGGGCACACAAGGTTATGCTTGCCTACCGAGCCAGGGTACAACACGCCCATAACCTTCCCTCGTTGGAGGCACCGGCGAGAGGCATGACAATAGACCCAGTTATGACCGTCCCATACCGGTAAGCGTGGTTGCACTGGTAAGCATCGATTCAGCGGCACCATGACTCAGCCAACAGTTGTTCAAGTTCAATTTAATCCGGTTAAACTTGAATGCAAATATGCTGAGCCATGATAAAATGCATGAACATGATATCAACATCACCATGAGAGTATCACATAACTTTCCACCATATCAACATAAAATCACATCCACTAAACATCGCATACTGACTAGCATGACCATCTCCAACATCAACATGTACTACTAACAAGCATAACATATGAAAGGTAATACTAGCAGGTAAAACATGATCACAAAGTATAAGACAACATAGCACAAAAGTGAACATGCAAATCTGAACATCACCGGAACAACGATAACCATCTTTTCAACAAGCAAACATTTATTAAATATTCAAGTTGAAAACCATGGCTACTGCATGACTATCATGCAAGTGGGTATGGTGGCTTGCCTGGGGATGAAGAAGGCACCGGGGAGAAGTGCGGTGAAGCCGCGGAAAGAATCACCGGAAAACGTTCTCTCTTGGAGGGGGCTGAATAAGGGCAAGGGCATAAAGGTCATTTTCACAGTGTCAAACCATAGTGAAAACATGACCAACAGAACGGGCTCGACGAAACAAAGAAGTGGGCTTTGGATTCACCTCAAACGGAATTACGGTTAAAAAGATATGGAAGTTTTTCTGCCAGGGACCCATTTGTAATGAAAATAATTTCAACCAGGGGCCTGAACAAAAAAAGTGAAAACGGATTCTGGGAAATACGCCTTCACCTTATCCAAAGAAACAGTGGCGGGGCTGACGCGTGTGCGTCCCACAGGTGGGGCCCGTCACTTATCCACGTGGGCTGGACCAGTCAACGGCCAGAGGCCGACAAGTGGGGCCGAGAGGGGCACGGGACCCACTGGCAGGGGCCAGGCTGGCGTCGTCGTCTTCTTCCTCGCCCTGGCCCGGTCGAAGCAGAGGTGGGGCGGAGGCAGGGGAGGAGCGGCGAGGGGGGCCGGCCAGCTCCGGCCATCTCTGGCCAGGGCGAAGCCACCGGAGGGCGCGGCCCGGCGCGGCGCTTCCATCCCCGACCAGAGGGAGGCGCGGGGAGGTCAGGAGCGGTGACGGGAGGCGGCGGTAGGAGGTGACAGAGGCGGCTCGGCGGAGGTGGATTCCGGTGATGCGGGCTGACTCTGGCGAGGCTAAGGGCATGGGGAGGTTCTCCGGGACGTGTGGGAGGCGGTGGTGGAGTCCGGACGGAGGAAGGAGCTCCGGATGCGCTCGGTCGAGGTGGTGGCCGAGAGCAACGGCGACGGCCAAGCTTCGAGAGGCGCGGCCAAAGGGACTCCGGGGTCGAACGAGTGTGGTGGGGAGGCTCTCTGGGAGGAGGGGAACACGGTGGAGGGGTCAGGAGGTGGAGAGGAGGACTAGGCTCGCCGGAAACGAGAAGACCGGCGATGGCTGAGGCGGACTCTGGTGAAAAGAGGAGGGGGCCGAGGGCTCCGGTGGGCTAGGGAGGCAAGTGAGGAGTGGATGAGCTGCGGGAGGGCTCGGGTCGTGCTTATATAGCCAAGGGGAGGCTTATCGAGCTCACGGGCGAGCTCCAACTTGCAAACAATGGAGGACAGAGCCGGATTGTGGCACGGGCATAAGTTTGCGATGCACTTATGGAGAACCACGACGAGGCTCGAATGCAGGGAGACGAAGTCGAGCACGGGAGAGCTCCTGGACAAGGTTTTAGGTCGAGAGGAGGAGGGAGGAGACAAGCATAGTGGCCGGAACAAGCCAGAGCACGCCTGCGGCCATGACGCAAGCGTGATCACCACGCGCGCTGGCGTAAGCGGCGCCCTTTGGCGTGGCCAACCATGTCCAGTGGATGTACCTTGGTGCCCTTAGTCCAACTAAAGAAATAAATCGGTCCAGGGGCAAAGAAGAGATTTGCACTTAGCTGCAAAAGTAAATCAGTAAGAAGGTGTTTGGAACTTGCTGTGGTTAAGTCGTCTAGGTAAATCAGTAACAAGCTTGTCTGGGAGGTTTATCTATCGAAGGACTTTCAATCTGGAGGTTTTTCGGGTAAAAGGATCAAGATTTACTGCAGTTGCTTCACAACTGCATACTTGGTCCAGAAAGGAAGATCATGATGGTGCACTCAAATGGAGTGGTGGAATGGGATGAAACTTGGCAAATCCTCATGATATGGACATATAAAGATGCTGTAAAAATATCATGCCAAATGGACAAACCAAAATAGCACTTAGCTTCACAAACATCATTTCTGTCCAGAAACTTCGAATAATTATGGTGATCAAATGGCTCATTGAAATGATGCCAAAATTGGTGGAGAGATGTTTTATTGGTATAAGAATGATCTCGTAATTTATCAGGATTTTTGAAGCAATATAAAATATACTTTCTTCACAACCTGAAAATATTGCCAGAAACAAAGATTTGCTCCTGTGTTCACATAGATAATTGGATGGGGCTGAAAATTGGTGGAGGGGATTAATATGAGCACATTAAGGATTGTGAAAGAGTGCATCTCATTTGGATACTCCTAGCTAGTACTTCCTTCACAAAGCTTTCCGTCTGACAGAAACTTTGAAAATTCACTGAGGAAGATTGGCTAGGCAAATAAAGTTGAACTTGTGCATGAGGCAATTATTTGGACATATAAACATGCCCAAAAAGATTGGGAGTCAAAAGGATAAATATAAATGACACTTCCTTCACAAAGTGCCATTCAGGGCAGAATAGAAAACGGAATATTGGGGAATTATTTTTGAACATGGCAATGAAAAGTTTTGCCATATATGATCAATATATGACCCAAAAAAATTATGAGAATTATTTGGGAATTTTAGGAGTGAGGGAAATATAGGTTGCTTCACAACCTAGGGCAATTGGAGTTATTCCTTTAATAGAAAAGGAATATTCCCAATAAAAAGCATATTGGGATTTGGGCTAGGATGGAAATGAGAGGGTCTAGGGAAGGATTTGGGAATGACAAGCCACTCTGGAAACAAAGAAGAGGGCATCTTCTTCAGTTTCCAGACCACAAAGCCACGGAAAAAGAAAACTCAAGCAAAAACCTCGGAGAAACAAAAGAAAAAGAAAGGGCCAAAAAATCAGGCTGTCACAAACCTTACCCCCTTAAAGAAATCCCGTCCTCGAGATTTGGTTGCTCAGGGAACAAGTATGAATATTCTGACTCAAGGAAACCGTTTCCAACTCGGGTATCCTTTTTCCTTTATTGTTGTTCCCACTTAATTTTTATCTGACTGGCCCTGGGGTGGTTTGATTCACTGTATCCTCCTTCTGACAGATCTTACCTTGTTTGTTCATGCTTATATAGGCTCCAATTTCTTTTTAGATTTGCTGACTAGCTGAGTGTGATTTAATTATCACGACTGAAATATATGTCCGTCTCACAAATCCAAAAGTAATTTCCACTGGGTGTGCCACCTGGCACTGACAACCTTTTATGTAATGATGATCAAATTTTTTTGATGAAAACTCAAGCTCTGACTCATTGCATTTGGTTTATCCACTAAATGCAGGTCCTTTGGGTTCCAAACAGTGAGTTAAACCATAACCGTTCCTCACAGATTCTGACTCATCGCAGAAGTTTCTGAATTATCTTAACCGGTTCCACTTTCGTGAGCATCGGATCCGTGCCGAATATTTGATTGTCTCCTGTCGCGACCAGCATAAAGGGTTTGGCCTGTATGATAATATCTGCAGTCTTGACTGACGGTGGTTCTGACGAAATTTTTTTGTTCACGACAGGCTATCCATGAGGATTCATATAAGTGAGGACTCAGGCTTCCCGACTGTTATTCCTCATGCCGATTACTCATGCTGTAGGCATATCCATGTAGATCAATACTGACTTAGACTGTCCGGGGTATCTGCACCATGGGGGTCGTATACAATTTTCATACCTGCATCACTGGTCTTGCTCCTTCATTATTGCTTTCTTGGCCTGGATCCTTGGCTGAAAGAGCTGGGTCATATTGTCTCTTTGTATGACCATAGGTACTGTCGGTGCAATTTTTCGGCAATTGTAGTTTATCCTTATTTTTCTGACAGGGTAACCCATTAAATGGCAGGTTCAACACCTCTCAAATTCTAATCGTTCGGAAATGATCATCTGAAACCCTTGCAAGAAATCGACAAATAATCAGTAGCCACCAGAACGGTCTTTACAACTCAAATCTGGGACATTACTGAAATAACTCAACCACGGCTCAGGACGGCTGAAAAGCAGCTCAGAGCATGAGACCGGGTCGATAAGAAGAAGGTGGCACCTCCCTAAAATAGCCAAAAAGCAGCTATAGGGCTACTGTCACAAAAAGAAACTCAACAGCTGTACGAGACGGCCGAAAAACAGCTAAGACTCGTGACAATCGTTGAAGAGAGAAACAAAAATCGGCATCCACCCCCGGATAGCTAGAAACAGCTCAGATCATAGGCATGGTGCCGTCATTGGCGAAAAAGGGGACAAGGGCTCATCATGATCATGTTCTAGCTTCGCGGGTACTTGTATTGAGCTCATTGATGTCGTCAATCCTCATAATCCTTTGTCACACTGCGGTGTATACAGGCTTTCTTCTATTAATCATCCTCATGTGGTTATCAGATCCTCATCCGAGTGACTTGTAAGATCTGGATGGTATGCTCATTGCATATATATGAGGACTTGATTCTGAGATAGACATGTATTCTGACTGATTCTTGCTTCTGACCAAAATTTTGCGGATCTGATTCTGGGGATTCACTGCCATATGCTGTCAATTCACAGCGTACTACCTTGTACCAATGTCTTACTGAGGAAAATTGGCTTGTGCTCGAAACTTTCATCGGACAGCTTGCTGAAGAAGACTGGGTATCGTGCTTCAGAAGCTTACCCCCTTCAAGAATTTGCTGGGGAAAAACTCGGTACCTTATGCCGGAAGTCTTCACGTGAAGAAGGTAGAGTACCTTGTGCGGAAAATCATCCACGTATCATACTGAGGAAGATAGATGAATCTTGCCTTGGAAGCCTCTCAGGTATCTTGCGAGGGAAAAATGGGTTGCTTACACCAGAAACTTCTTATTGTGATATGCGGACCGATTTCCACATATAGGTACCATCTTAATATTTCTGATGTTGATTTCTTGCATGAAACGGGGTTTTACTGGGCTATCCTACTTTCTGAGTATATGCCATATTTTTGCTTGCTTCCAGGTACATCGAGTTCCAAAATCATCCTCAACGAAAAATTAAACTTGTATCTGAGCCATAACTTTGACTGATAATATTCTGTCAACCTTGCACACAATTTATCGTCTTGCTGATTTAATCATTTTGTTGTGATGGGTGCACGCGAATGCAAACTTGATACTGACGGTCCATCCAGGATTTCTTTTGCATTCAGACGAGATATTCCAATTTCACTGCAATCAGCTGATAATTCCATTCTGTTTAGCTGATTTCCAAACATATACATTTCTTGCTGACTCTTCGGGTCCGGTGTCGGCTGACGAGCAACTTTAATAGGGGGAAAATTTGTAACACCAAAGGCCCAAAGAAAAGAACAACAGAAGCGAGTAAAACAAAAGCACACAAGCATTCTACTAATATAATTAATCAAGCAATCATCACATATTACTGCTAGTCACACAATAATATGCATGCACACCTAAGCACACAAATCTCACGGAATCTCCGGTACTACGATCTAACATGCTGTGACGATGTGCACGAGGACGAATAAATGTGTGGAAGAGTTGGTGTAATCAGCGCTACACCAAGTGCTAGCTTAGCCAAGTAGCAACCTGAACTAGCTCGGAGATGAGGACGTACTTCGTAATCATGCAGTGCGACACAAAGTTCGCAGCCACATTATTATCAAGCGGACGGAGAAAGATCCGTACTCGTCCAAGAAATAGGATAGCATGGAAAGACTGAGGCTGCTGACATTGCCCTTTCTTGATAACTAAGATCATTAAGGGTTGCCAATACGACAAAATAAAAGAACGATCCGAGATAGAAGCATGTCTATCACTGAAACAATAGACGGGAGTGAAGGAAAGACATCAGTGCGATACCTTAGCACCATTTTTGCAAACAGTGTCGGGATCACTTGGCATCACTCTGCTGGGACAGAAATGACACCAAACACCGAAAGAAAAAGGGGCTAGAGAAATGCAAAGGTTGAGCTGTAGTGGATCCGAACCGATGCCAGCTGCACTCACCAGATAAACTGTTAGTACAAATACTAAGGCTATATGCATGCTATGCAACAAACAAATGCAGCAATCAAGTGCATCAAACCAATTGGGTCTATACTACCGCTTTCTAACGTTCGCGCGGTCTAGGGCGTCCTACAGCCATACCTGCTCTGATACCAAGCGTTGTGGCACCCCGGCTCAGAGGAAACCGGAACGCCCCGTATTCCATCCTAGAGATCGAGGAGAAGTCTTCTGGAATATGACACTGCTTAGCATAGAACAAACCAGCTTTCTACTATTACAAGAATATAATTACAAGGTCTCCGATATTACAATGAATAACATCGGCAGGGCGACACTACGCCATCCTCAATTGCTCTATGCAAGCAGCAGAAACAACTCGAAGCAGCGGAATAACTCTAGCAGCGGAACAACGACGAAGGTGGTGAACTCTAATACGTCCATTTTGCATCATGCTTTTATATCAATATTTATTGCATTATGGGTTGTTATTACACGTTATATCTCAATACTTATGGCTATTCTCTCTTATTTTACAAGGTTTACCATGAAGAGGGGGAATGCCGGCAGCTGGAATTCTGGCTGGAGAAGGAGCAAACGTTGGAAACCTATTCTACACAGCTCAAAAGTCCCGAAACTCCACGAAACAACTTTTTAGATTTAATAAGAATTTCTGAGCAAAAGAAATGGGCCATGGTGCCCACACTCTGTCCAGGAGACAGGGGGGCGCGCCCCCCTATAGGGCGCGCCCCCTTATATCCTGGGCCCCCTGGTGGGCCTCCGGCGTCCATCTTCTGCTATATCATCACATTTACCCTGGAAAAAATCGTTGGCAAGCTTACGAAACTCCGCCGCCATGAGGCGGAACCTTGGCAGAATCAATCTAGGGCTCTTGTGGAGCTATTCTGCCGGCGACACTTCCCTCCGGGAGGGGGAAATCATCACCAACATCATCACCAACGATCCTCTCATCGGGAGGGGGTCAATCTCCATCAACATCTTCACCAACACCATCTCCTCTCAAAACCCTAGTTCATCTCTTCTATCCAATCTTGTATCAAAACCACAAATTGGTACCTGTGGGTTGCTAGTAGTGTTGATTACTCCTTGCAGTTGATGCTAATTGGTTTACTTGGTGGAAGATCATATGTTCAGATCCTTTATGCATATTATTACTCCTCTGATTATGAACATGAATATGCTTTGTGAGTAGTTATGTTTGTTCCTGAGGACATGGGTGAAGTCTTGCTATTAGTAGTCATGTGAATTTGGTATTCGTTCGACATTTTGATGAGATGTATGTTGTCTTTTCCTCTAGTGGTGTTATGTGAACGTCGACTACATGACACTTCACCATTATTTGGGCCTAGAGGAAGGCACGGGGAAGTAATAAGTAGATGATGGGTTGCTAGAGTGACAAAAGCTTAAACCCTAGTTATGTGTTGCTTCGTTAGGGGCTGATATGGATCCATATGCTTAATGCTGTGGTTAGGTTTACCTTAATACTTCTTTTGTAGTTGCAGATGCTTGCAATAGGGGTTAATCATAAGTGGGATGCTTGTCCAAGTTAGGGCAGTACCCAAGTACCGGTCCACCCACATATCAAATTATCAAAGTACCGAACGCGAATCTTATGAACGTGATGAAAACTAGCTTGACGATAATTCCCAATGTGTCCTCGGGAGCTCCTTTATCATTATTAATAATTGTCCAGGCTTATCCTTTGCTACATAAAGGATTGGGCCACCTTGCTGCACTTTATTTACTTTATTTACTTGTTACTCCTTACTATTTATCTTATCACAAAACTATCTATTACCTACAATTTCAGTGCTTGCAGAGAAAACCTTACTGAAAACCGCTTATCATTTCCTTTTGCTCCTCGTTGGGTTCGACACTCTTATTGAAAGGACTACGATAGACCCCCTACACTTGTGGGTCATCAAGACTCTTTTCTGGCGCCGTTGCCGGGGAGTGT
Organism: Aegilops speltoides; assembly: GCA_021437245.1. NCBI lineage: Eukaryota > Viridiplantae > Streptophyta > Magnoliopsida > Poales > Poaceae > Aegilops > Aegilops speltoides. The sequence continues at coordinate 395,949,308 of CM038141.1, forward strand.
AGCGCTTTTGGTGAGTGGAACTTGGTAAGGAAACATTTATATAGTGTGCTGAAATTTTCTGTTACTTGTCAGTATGGAAACTAATCCTTTGAGGGGCTTGTTTGGGGTATCTTCACCCCAACCAGAAGAGCAAAGAGTTGCTCCTCAACCTACTGAAATTTATGAAATATTTACTTTGAGATTCCTTCGGGTATGATAGAGAAATTGCTAGCTAATCCATTTGCTGGAGATGGAACATTGCATCCCGATTTACACCTTATCTTTCTGGATGAAGTTTGTGGATTATTTAAGCTTGCAGGTATTCCCGATGATGTTGTCAAAAGGAAGGTCTTCCCTTTATCTTTGAAGGGAGATGCATTGACATGGTATAGGCTATGTGATGATACGAAATCTTGGAATTATAAGCGATTGAAGTTGGAATTTCACCAGAAGTTCTATCCTATGCATCTTGTTCATCGTGATCGTAATAGCATATATAATTTCTGGTCTCGCGAAGAAGAAAGCATCGCTCAAGCTTGGGGGAGGCTTAAGTCAATGTTATATTCATGCCCCAATCATGAGCTCTCTCGGGAAATGATTATTCAAAAATTTTATGCTTGGCTTTCTCTTGATAATGGCAACCTGCTCGATACTTCCTGTGCTGGTTCTTATATGCTGAAAACTATTGATTTCAAATGGGACTTATTGGAAAGAATTAAACGCAACTCTGAAGATTGGGGTTCCGACGATGGTAAGGATTCAGGTATGACACCTAAGTTCGATTGTGTTAAATCTTTTATGGATACCGATGCTTTTCGTGGATTTAGCGCTAAGTATGGACTTGACTCTGAGATAGTAGCTACTTTTTGTGAATCTTTTGCTACTCACGTTGATCTTCCTAAAGAGAAGTGGTTTAAATATGATCCTCCTGTTGAAGTGAAAGTAGTTGCACCTATTACAGTCAAAGAAAAGACTATTACCTATAGTGGTCCTATTGTTCCTACTGCTTATGTTGAAAAACCTCCTTTTCCTGTTAGGATAAAGGATCATGCTAAAGCTTCGACTGTTGTTCGTAAGAGTAATACTAGGACTTATACACCTCCTGAGCAAATTAATGTTGAACCTAGTATTGCTATGGTTAAAGATCTCTTGGATGAGGATTTAGATGGGCATGTTATTTCTTTCTTGGGTGAGACTGCTAATATTGCTAGACCTGATACTAAGACACGTAGACCTGTCGTAGGCATGCCTGTTATTTCTGTTAAAATAGGAGATCATTGTTATCATGGCTTATGTGATATGGGTGCTAGTGCTAATGCGATACCTTATGATCTTTATAAAGAAATTATGCACGACATTGCACCTGTTGAATTAGAAGACATTGATGTTACTATTAAGCTTGCTAATAGGGATACCATTAAACCTATTGGGATTGTTAGAGATGTTGAAGTTTTGTGTGGGAAGGTTAAATACCCTGCTAATTTTCTTGTTCTTGGTTCCCCACAAGATGATTTTTGTCCCATTATTTTTGGTAGACCCTTCTTCAATACTGCTAGTGCTAAGATTAATTGTGAAAAGAATATTGTCACTGCTGGCATAGATGGTATGTCTCATGAGTTTAATTTCGCTAAGTTTAGTAGACAACCTCATGAAAGGGAACCACCTAGTAAGGATGAGATTATTGGTCTTGCTTCCATTGCTGTTCCTCCAACTGATCTGTTAGAACAATATTTGCTAGACCATGAAAACGATATGTTTATGAAGGAAAGGGAAGAAATAGATGAAGTGTTCCTTAAACAGAAACCTATGTCAAACATAACCTTCCGTTGAAATTCTTGGGATCCCCTCCACCCAAGGGTGATCCCATGTTTGAACTCAAACCATTACCTGATAATCTTAAGTATGCTTATCTTGATGAAAAAGAAATATATCATGTTATTATTAGTGCTAACCTTTCAGAGAAAGAAGAAGAAAGATTATTGAAAACTTTGAAGAAGCACCGAGCAACTATTGGATATACTCTGGATGATCTTAAGGGCATTAGTCCCACATTATGTCAACACAAAATTTCAGTGGAGAAAGATGCCAAACCAATTAGAGATCCTCAAAGACGATTAAATCCCAAGATGAAGGAAGTGGTAAGAAAGGAGATACTAAAGCTCCTTGAGGCAGGTATTATTTATCCCGTTGCTGATAGTGAATGGGTAAGCCCTGTCCATTGTGTCCCTAAAAAGGGAGGTATTACCGTTGTTCCTAATGATAAAGATGAATTGATCCCGCAAAGAATTATTACAGGTTATAGGATGGTAATTGATTTCCATAAGTTAAATAAAGCTACTAAGAAAGATCATTACCCTTTACCTTTTATTGATCAAATGCTAGAAAGGCTATCCAAACACACACATTTTTGCTTTCTAGATGGTTATTCTGGTTTCTCTCAGATACCTGTGTCAGCAAAGGATCAATCTAAAACTACTTTTACTTGCCCTTTTGGTACTTTTGCTTATAGACGTATGCCTTTTGGTTTATGTAATGCACCTACTACCTTTCAAAGATGCATGATGGCTATATTCTCTGATTTTTGCGAAAAGATTTGCGAGGTATTCATGGATGACTTTTCCATTTATGGATCCTCTTTTGATGATTGTTTGATCAACCTTTATCGAGTTTTGCAGAGATGCGAAGACACTAGTCTCATCCTGAACTAGGAAAAGTGTCACTTTATGGTTAATGAAGGCATTGTCTTGGGGCACAAGATCTCCGAGAGAGGTATTGAAGTTGATAAAGCCAAAGTTGATGATATTGAAAAGATGCCATGTCCCAAGGACATAAAAGGTATAAGAAGTTTCCTTGGTCACGTCGGTTTTTATAGAAGGTTCATTAAGGACTTTTGTAAAATCTCTAGGCCTCTGACTAATTTATTGCAAAAAGATATTCATTTTGTCTTTGATGATGATTGTGTAGAAGCGTTTGAAGTACTTAAGAAAGCTTTGATCACTGCACCTATTGTTCAGCCACCTGATTGGAATTTACCTTTTGAAATTATGTGGGATGCTAGTGATTATGCTGTAGGTGCTGTTTTAGGGCAAAGAGTTGATAAGAAATTGAATGTTATCTAGTATGCTAGTAAGACTCTTGATACTGCCCAGAGAAATTATGCTACTACTAAAAAAGAGTTCTTAGCAGTTGTGTTTGCATGTGATAAGTTTAGACCTTATATTGTTGATTCCAAAGTTACTATTCACACTAATCATGCTGCAATTAAATATCTTATGGAAAAGAAAGATGCTAAGCCTAGACTCATTAGATGGGTTCTTTTGCTCCAAGAATTTGACTTGCATATTATTGATAGAAAGGGAGCTGAGAACCCCGTTGCAGACAACTTGTCTAGGTTAGAGAATGTTCTTGATGACCCAGTGCCTATTAATGATAGCTTTCCTGATGAACAATTAGCGGCCGTCAATCCTTCTCGTACTGCTCCTTGGTATGCTGATTATGCTAATTACATTGTTGCTAAATATATCCCACCTAGTTTCACATACCAGCAAAAGAAAAGGTTTTTTTTATGATTTAAGACATTGCTTCTGGGATGATCGACACCTTTATAAAGAAGGAGTAGATGGTGTTATTAGATGTTGTGTGCCTGAGCATGAACAGGAACAGATTCTACGTAAGTGTCACTCTGAATGTTATGGAGGACACCACGCTGGAGATAGAACTGCACACAAGGTACTACAATCTGGTTTTTATTGGCCTACTCTCTTCAAGGATGCTCATAAGTTTGTCTTATCTTGTGATGAATGTCAAAGAATAGGTAACATTAGTAGACGTCAAGAAATGCCTATGAATTATTCTCTTGTTATTGAACCATTTGATGTTTGGGGCTTTGATTATATGGGACCTTTTCCTGCCTCTAATGGTTACACCCATATTTTAGTTGCTGTTGATTACGTCACTAAGTGGGTAGAAGCTATTCCAACTAGTAGTGCTGATCATAACACTTCTATTAAAATGCTTAAAGAAGTTATTTTTCCGAGGTTTGGAGTCCCTAGATATCTTATGACTGATGGTGGTTCACATTTTATTCATGGTGCTTTCCGTAAGATGCTCGCTAAGTATGATGTCAATCATAGAATAGCATCTCCTTATCATCCGCAGTCTAGTGGTCAAGTAGAGTTGAGCAATAGAGAGCTCAAATTAATTTTGCAAAAGACTGTGAATAGATCTAGAAAAAATTGGTCCAAAAAACTTGATGATGCATTATGGGCCTATAGAACTGCATACAAAAATCCTATGGGTATGTCTCCTTATAAGATGGTTTATGGAAAAGCGTGTCATTTACCTCTTGAACTTGAACATAAGGCATATTGGGCTATCAAAGAGCTCAACTATGACTTCAAACTTGCCGGTGAGAAGAGGTTATTTGATATTAGCTCACTTGATGAATGGAGAACCCAAGCTTATGAGAATGCCAAGCTTTTCAAAGAAAAAGTCAAACGCTGGCATGATAAGAGGATGCAAAAGCGTGAGTTTAACCTAGGAGATTATGTGTTATTATTCAAATCTCGTTTAAGATTCTTTGCAGGAAAACTTCTTTCAAAATGGGAAGGTCCCTACGTTATCGAGGAGGTCTATCATTCTGGTGCTATAAAAATCAACAACTTCGAAGGCACAAGTACAAGGGTAGTTAACGGTCAAAGAATTAAACATTATATTTCAGGTAATTCATCAATGTTGAAACTAATATTATTGAAACCATAACCCCTGAGGAATACATAAGGGACACTTTCCAGAATGTTCCAGACTCCGAAAAGGTATAGGTATGTGGTACGGTAAGTAAACCGACTCCAAAACAACTCCAATGTCAATTTTTATCAGTTTTGGAATATTTAAGAATTTTAGGAAGAAAGAAGTAGTCTGAAAGGGACACGAGGCTCCCACGAGAGTGGAGGGCGCCCCCCCCCCCTGTAAGGCGCGCCCCCTGTCTCGTGGGCACCTCGTGTGCCTCCCGGTTCTTGTATGTTACGTATTTTGGTCGGTAAAAATTCATAATATATACTCTCGAAAGTTTTGACCACCGTATCACGCAAATATCCTCTGTTTTCGTTTCAAGTTGTTCCTATTGCAGAATAAAGCAAGATGTCTTCTTAGGAGTCAGTTGGGGAGAACCGGGTGTCTCACCCAATGCCAGGTCCAGGAGAAAATAGCGATGCCTATCACTTTGGGCCATCAACAGAGGATGAGATGGAGGCTGATTTGAAAAGGATAGATGCCATGGAGGAAGATCAAGAAGTTACCTCTCGTTTCCGAGTAGAATTCACTATGGGGGAACTACCTAGCCTGACTGTCCCTGCTTCGGTCATCCCTTCCAACTCTAGATTTCTTTCTTATGAAAATATGAAAAAGAGTTTCACTTGTTCTCCGAAGCTATGCAAAGATCCTTGGGTAAAAGGAGCTTTGGCGTTCTGACGGCAAGCTCAGTAAGAAATTATGGACCTCAAACAACAAGTCAATAAGCTTGAGGAGGAGAACCGTATCCTGAAGGGCATCATTGCCAAGAAGATCTTAACACCAACTGTGAAGAAGGAGAAATAATCATATGGGTATGGGCACTCCCCTTGGCAACTGCCAAGCTTGGGGGAGGTGCCCCAGTATCGTATCACCATCACACTCCTATGTTTACCGCTTTATTTAGTTCGATCCTTTTAGTAGTATCTTGATCTAGTAGATTGAAGTTTTGATATCAAGTAGTTTGAGTTTTGCATTGTGATCTCTTTTTGTAATCGAGTTCGTGTGCTATCTATAATAAAGATTAGTGTTGAGTCAAGGGCTTTGCTATGTTGCTATGATCTTGAGAAAGTAGAAAGAATAAAAGAGTTCATATTGATCTTATGGATAGTGACAACTTTACACATAGAAAGTATGAGGCATAAAAATTGTTGAGAGTTGATGAATGTAGCCTTGGTCATCGCTGCAATTAATAGGAAGTGATAAGGAAAGAGGGGTTCACATATAAATATATTATCTTGGACATCTTTTATGATTGTGAAGCACTCATTAAGTATGACATGCTAAAAGAGTTGATGTTGGACAAGGAAGACAACATAATGGTTTATGTTTTCCGACATCTCAGTTAAAGTATATTGTCACTGACCTTCCAAACATGTTGAGCTTGCCTTTCCCCCTCATGCTAGCCAAATTCCTTGCACCAAGTAGAGATACTACTTGTGCTTCCAAATATCCTTAAACCTAGTTTTGCCATGAGAGTCCACCATACATACCTATGGATTGAGTAAGATCCTTCAAGTAAGTTGTCATCGGTGCAAGCAATAAAAATTGTTCTCTAATTATGTATGACTTATTAGTGTGGAGAAAATAAGCTTTGTACGAACTTGTTGTGGAAGTAATAAAAGCGACGGACTGCATAATAAAGGTCCACATACAAGGGGCAATATAAAGTGACGTTCTTTTGCATTAAGATTTGATGCATCAACCCTAAACGCGCATGACAACCTCTGGTTCCCTCTGCGAAGGGCCTATCTTTTACTTTATGTTTTTTACTTTATGCTCGAGTCAAGGTGATCCTCACCTTTCCCTTTTTCATTTTATCCTTTGGCAAGCTCCTCGTGTTTGAAAGATCATGATGCATATATCCAATTGGATGTAAGTTAGCATGGGCCATTATTGTTGACATCACCTAAAGGTGAATACGTTGGGAGGCAACACAATAAGCCCCTATCTTTCTCAGTGTCCGGCTGAAACTCTATAACCACAAGTATTGCGTGAGTGTTAGAAATTGTAGGAGACTACGAGATAGTTGAGTATGTGAGTGTCGGTGTACTAAAGTAGGGGTACCTTAGTACCCCGAACTTGTCTGCGGCAATCAGATGGCTTATGGCGTAGGCTTGCTTGCAGGCGTCGCCAAGATCCTCCGCTATTCCTATTTACTGCCATTCAAGAACAAAGTGTTAACAGAGAAGGCAAGGCCCCGGCAAGAGGAGCTTGCCGGGAAGGACAAGACCCCGATAAGAGGAGCTTGCCGGGAAGGCCAACCAAGGCGCTTCAGAAAACTTGCCCGCGATGCTCGCTGTCCGGCAAGACCCGACGAGCGGCAAGCTCGCGGGTGCGACAAGACAGAGACCGCGGCAAGGCGCTTGCCGCGGCGAAGCCACCACTCTGCGCTCCAGCTCACCCGACGACGTGTCGCCACAGGATCGCTCCTGGTGCACGTGGCGGGAAGTTGTGAAGCCCAGCGGTGCGAGGTGGCGCATGGAGCTGACAAGGAGGCCATCGTGGCGATCGGTGGCGCCCCTAACGGTCGTTTCTGCCTTTGTTTGATTTAACCGGACGGGCATTAAATGCCCTTGTCCCCGCCGTCGAGTTAGGTAGGGCATCAGAGATAGTGGTTGTACCAACCTGCATTTTTACCTTTTACCCCTCTCTCGCTGCCACATCCGGTGACCCTTTAGACTATAAAAGGGAGGCCCATGCGCACGTAGAAGGGGTTGATTCGACTCATTCGACACCACAAAGATACCCACGCCTCGAGCAAGAACAGAATAGAAACACAAAGCAGCAGAGGAGTTTTATCTCCCGGAGAGCTCCGGCTGGGTAAAATCCCAGCCGACCTCGATCCGCTCTTCATGCGACCCTCCACTCCCTGCCGGACCGAGAAGGCCTCGCCCATAGGTGCTTGTTTTCCCCACGACATCTCTGGCGCTGGTAGGGGCGCCGAGGTTGTCTTGAACCTGATCCGGTCTCCGCTTACATCAACCTCTTCATCGACATGCCACCAAGAAAAAAGACTTGGAGGTGGCCGCCTCCGTCTGCGATTATCCCACCGCCCGAGCAAGCGGGCGGTGGGGTGGACGCCAGGCGAGGAGCGGGCGCCGGCGGGGGGACTCACATCGTCACCCGGTCCAAGGACAAGGCCCCGCAAGGTTCAGCGTCTGCACATCCACCGCACCCCTCCCAGGAGGTGCAGGATCGACAACTCCACAGTGCTCCCAGCACCGTACTCGCGTTGGAACAAGGCCAAGCTGGTGGGTCGCGGGATGCTCAAGGCCAACATACGCGTCAACACGCTGGCACGAGCGCAGTGCGGTCGCCTGGACAAGATGTTGCTCCTTCTAACACTGTTAGGAGTTTGAGCATGTCCGTGCCTCGCCGCCACCACCACCACCCAAGACTCGGAGGAAGCGCCGCCCGAGCCCACTGCTTCTAGATTACCTGCGCGCCGCACAAAATCGACGGCGGAGGGCCGCCATTTATAGCCTCATTGGCCGCCCTTAACGCGATAAGCCCCGCAATCGAAAGCACATCGAAGCCCCGGCAAGACGCCCAGGCGCAAGCCGACGCAGACAAGACCGCTGGGGGTGCCACCACCGTGCACTCCCCGCCCCGAAGGCCAAGATCGCCAACTCGCCAGGCCAACCTCGACACCGACTCCACCGCGTCGTCGGACCCGCGGGCTCGCCGCGATCAACGCCAAGTTCTCCAAGAACGACGACACGAAGACGCTCATACTCGCATCGAGCGCAGAAGAGAAGCGGCGTCAATCGACCAGCGCTTGGGCCCACTGTCGATATGCATGCGCCCGAAGAACCAGCGACTTGCCAGACGCGATAGGATGCCCTGCGTTCACCCGTGAGCTGCGGCAAGTCCAAAGGCCCAAGACCAAGAATTTCAAGCCGACGCATTCGAAAGTGCGATGGCGGGATACATCCGTCGGAGTTCCTCAGCGTCTACACCATCGCGGTGCAGGCTGCCGGGGGACTCGATGAGAAGATCCTCGCCAACTACTTCCCGCTGGTGCTCAAGCCCAACGTCAGATCTTGGCTCATGCACTTGCCGGACAACTCCATCTCTTCATGGGCGGACCTGTGTCATCAGTTTGTCGGCGCCTTCACAGGCGGCCACAAGCCCCATGGCCAGAAAGCGACCTCCATTTGCTCGCCCGTAGGAGGAGAGTCCTGCGCAAGTACATACATCTGAGATTCAGCCAAGTGCGGCGCAACATCCCGAGCGTCCACCACGTCGCGGTTATCGGCGCGTTCCATCGAACGTCGCGTAACGCAGGATGAGGAGGAGATGGCGATGTGCAAGATCGAGATGTCGTGAGCTATATGCCCCGCCGACAAGTGCGCGCACGAGCTGAAGAGGGGAGGAAAATCCCCGGAGAGAATGCAGGAGCAGAAGGATCTGACAGTGAGGATGCCCCTCCGGCAAGGAAGAACCGGAGGCGGAATAACAGAAAGAGAAAGGCTAAGGATGTGCTAGTCATCGAGCAGTCCGGCAATGGAAGCGGCGCTGCAAGGCCAAAGCCGATGACTCCGGCGAGGTGTGGTGGCCGCCGACAAGCGGGACGGCTCCGCAAGCGATCTTGCAAGATCCATCGCACCAAGGGCCATGACCTCCAAGCCCGCAAGAAGGTTGAGCAGATGGCGAGTTGCGAAGGCGAATCGAAGGCCGCGACAAGGAGAAGGCCCAGAGGGTGGCGGAGGATCCGCAAGAAGCGCCCTTCCGGGAGGGCGCCAGGCAAGGCCAAGCAGCGGCAAGGAGACAGCCTCCCGCGGCCGCGACAAGGATGAGGATGAGGACGAAGATGATGACATGGAGGAATATGAGACTGACGAGCAAGAGTTTCAGAAGGCAACGGAGGTTTTGTGCGTTGACGGCGGTGCTTCCCTGCACACCTCGCACCGCCAACTCAAACAGTGGGTGCGGGAAGTGAATGCAGCAGAACCGTCCGTTGAATCGCGCAAGCCTCTAAAGTGGTCCAGCACGCCCATCATCTTTGATGTTGAGGATCACCCTGATTGCATCACTGCGGTCGAGTGCTTGCCGATGTTGGTTTCGCCAACCATCCGCAACCTCAAGGTTACAAAGATGTTGGTTGACGGCGGGGCCGGCCTGAATCTGATCTCCTCCGCAGTGCTCAAGAAGCTCCAGATCCCGACAATGAGCTCAAGAGATGGTACCTTTCAAGGGATAAATCCGGAAGGAGCAAGCCAAAGGGAAGATCACATCGCCAAGAACGCTTGGCAGCGAGCTGAACTTCGTGACGAGAGAGTCACGCTTGACGTTGTTGATTTCCCATTGCCCTACAATGGGATACTCGGCCGTCCGCCGCTTGCCAAGTTCATGGCAGCCTCTCACTCGCCTACAATGTGCTCAAGATGCCTGGTCCGATAAGTGTTATTTCTGTCCATGGCGACAAGAAAGATGCACTTATCTGCACCGACAAGATCTACCGGAAGCAAAGCCGCAGCAGAACGCAAACCACTTGCCACCGAAGCTCCCGGGGAAGAAGAAGGCCAAGTCCGCAAGAGTAGCTCGATACCCACTCCGCAAGCGCACCTCTTCGAGTGCTGCGCTACCGCCGAGGACGCACCATCGAGCTCCACCGCAAGTGCAAGAAGGCAAAGACAGCTTCACCAGAGACCAAGAAAGTGGCGCCAAGGAGGACGGCACCGGTGGTACCTTCACCATCGCCCACGCTGATCCTAAATAGGAAAGCGCCGCTGCTTTCTGCGGGCGAATGTCGATGTGTTTGCATGGCAACCATATGATATCCCCGTGTTCCTGTGAGTAATTGAGCACCACCTTGCCGTCGCCCTCACGCCGACCCGTCAGCGAGAGTCGAAGCAAGCGTGGAACGCCAAGAGTTCATAGCGAAGAGATCAAGAAGTTGGAAGTAGCAGGCCTGGTCCGAGGAGTACTCCATCCAACGTGGTTAGCCAATCCAAAGAGTCGTGGCGCAGCAAATGGGAAGTGGAGGCTTTGTATTGACTTCACGGATGTTAATAAAGCTTGTCCCAAAGATCCATTTCCCTTGCCACGCATTGACCAGATTGTCGACTCCACGGCAGATGTGATCTGCTTTCATTCCTTGATGCATACTCGAGGATATCACCGGATCTTCATGGCGTAAGAGGATGAAGAGAAACCGCATTCATTACTCCATGTGGCACGTCTCGCTTTGTACGTAATGCCTTTCGACTAAAGAATGCCGGTTCAACGCTTGCCGAGTAGTCGATCATGCTTTTGAGCCACAAATGCATAGAAATGTAGAAGCTTACATGGATGACATAGTGGTCAAAAGCAAGGACAAAGAGACTCGATCAAAGATTTGGGCGAGACTTTGCAACTGTGTAAGGTCAATCTCAAGTTGAATCTCGAGAAGTGTGTGTTTGGAGTTCCTTCCGGCAAGCTTCTCGGTTCTTTAGGTCCCGAGAGGGGATTGAAGCCAACCCGACAAGATCAAAGCCATCGAGCGATTGAAGCCCGAAGCGCCAAGGATGTGTGGAGGCTTGCGGCTGTGTTGCTGCTCTCGAGAGGTTCATTTCAAGTCTGCTGAAGGCTCGCCGCTTTTTCAAAATTTTGAAAAAGGCAGGTCCGATGAAATGGACTCGAAGCGGAGGCTGCGCCGCAGACTTGAAGAGATACCTATCCTCCACTCCAACACTTGTCGCACCTAAGCCACAAGAGAAGTTGGTGCTATATCTGGCGGCAACCAATCAAGTGGTTAGTGTTGCGTTAGTTGCGGAGAGGGAGGCGGATGATGAGCCAACAACCGCGGCAAGCGAATCCAGCGACAAGCAGGGGGCTTCCCCGACAAGTTCAGCTCCGCAAGGATGGATCTGATAGTTGCGGAAGAGAAACGAAGAAGATGGTGCAGCGCCTTGATTTACTTTTGTCAATTCCCTTCGCAGGGGCTAGATCAAGGTACTCGGTGTGCGAAGTTGCTTTTCGCCTTCTCATGGCCTCGAGGAAGCTGCGCCATTACTTTCAAGCACATGAGATCACAGCTTGTCACTCGCTTTCCGTTGAAGAGGATATTGCGTAATCCGTAAGCAAACAGCGGGATTGTCGAGTGGGTGCTAGAACTGTCAAGCTTTGGCCTCAAGTTTGAAAGTACCTCAACTATTCAGAGCCGAGCATTGTCAGAGTTCATAGCAGAATGGACGCCAACGCCTGATGAAGAAACTCAGGAGAGGAGCATCCCCGTCAAGGAAGCAAGCAAAGAATGGATCATGTACTTTGATGGTGCCTTCTCGCTGCAAGGCGCCGGTCTTGGCGCATTACTTGTCGCACCCATCGGAGAGCACCTCAAGTCGTGGTCCAGATGCACTTTCCCAAGGAGCAAGCGACAAACAATACCGCAGAGTATGAAGGCTTGCTTGCCGGTCTCAGATCATGCGTAACTTGGGATCAAGAAGCTTATTGTCGGGGTGACTCACGACTTGTCATCCGCCAAGTTAACAAAGATTATCGAGTCCGTTGATGGAAGCCTACATTGATGAAGTGAGAAAGCTAGAAGAACATTTTGACGGCTCGCAGATGGAACACGCTCCAAGAGCTCGAGAATGACATTGCAGATGGCTCACAAAATGCGCCGACTTAAGCTGCCTGTGGAACCAGGGATTTTTGTGCTCAAGCTGACTCAGCCATCTGTAACACCATCAACTGGACAGAGCAAGAAGAGAAAGTTGGTTACTGGCGACTACTTTCTGGGGGAGCTTCTTGAAGCCTCTGCCAAGAAGGTCCCCAGGATCAACACAAAGAGTGCTGAGGAGCAGTCTGCTCCGACAAGCCCTAGGGTTTGTTTCGTTGAAGCAGACGCTCCCGACAAGCTGTGTCCCGACACGCTTGCCGGGGAGCATCACGCTCCGGCAGGATCCTAGATCCTTGCCGTAGAAGTGGATGTTCCCGCAGCAGCATTTGCGCCTTTAGTCCTTGTTGTCGAGCCACAAGCTCCAACATGGGCACAACAAATAGTCCATTTCCTTCAGACAGGAGAACTTCCCGAGGAACAAGAAGAAGCGGAGAGAGTAGCCCGGCAATCAAGTATGTACCAGTTTGTCGATGACATACTGTACAGAAGAAGATTCAACGGAGTGAAATTGAAGTGCATTTCCCGGGAAGAAGGACAAAAGCTGTTGGCGGAGATACATGGAGGCATATGTGGTCACCACATTGGCGCAAGAGCACTTGCCGGCAAAGCTTTCCGGCAAGGTTTCTTTTGGCCGACAGCCCTCCAGGATGCAACTGCACAAGTAACCAAGTGTGAAGCATGCCAGTTCCACTCCAAGCAGATACATCAACCAGCTCAAGCTCTCCAAACAGTCCCTTTATCCTGGCCATTTTCGGTCTGGGGGCTCGACATTCTCGGCCCCTTTTCCTCTCTTATACGGATCGCCTCGAGTGCTCGCTTTCGATGAGCTAGAGCAAGAGCAGCTGCGGCAAGATGACGCGCTGCTCCTCGAGGAAGATTGTCTTCAGGCTGCGGTACGAGCTGCTCGCTACCGGCAAGCTTTGCGCCGCTACCATATCCGCAGAGTTAACGCCAGAAGCTTCGAGAAGGAGAAGATAAAGATGTGGACCAGGCGTCGTTCAAAGGATACAGCCTTGCCGGGACGCGAACGACAGAAAAGCTAAGTTGCCAAAGTTTGAGCATAGTCAGTTTTTAAATTTTTAAGTTATATTCCTTGAACGACCGTGCCTTGTATGAAAAACCTGTGCGCGGAGGAACCGGCTCGTGGCTAAGTTGCGCCCTTACTTTGTTTCGAGTCCGCTCAACAAAGAAAGTCTTGCGCAACTAGCCCCGACAAGGTTTCTTGCCGAAGCAACACCGCCGCAGAGCTGCCGATGTTCCGCACTCAGCGCTCGCGGCAAGCGTGTCCCCACCGGCAAGTTCCCTAAAAGCGTAGGGTAAAAACATACAAGGAATGGAGTCAAATAAAGGATGTAACATAACAAGCATTGCCCAGAATAAAGTTATATTACCAGAGTAACTTATTGCGGCATTGACTAAATTATTCTCATAACTGAGATAACAATGACAAGGAACGGAGAAGAAGGGTGCGCCGGCACCTGGGTCCCGGCAAGCCAGTGTTGCTGGGGGCTGCGAGTACCAAGATTCATCCACGGCAAGCCAGAGTTGCCGGGGGATGCGATATCAGATAAGTCTTTCGTCCCTCATCAAGCATCCTCTTTTCATTAAAAAAACATCCCACTCGGGTACAGTCCATAAAGGATGAAAAACATGAAAGAGAGGATTACAAGTTTTAGATGCAGCTAAGGCCCGAAGGCTTACAAATTAAAAAGATAAGATGCCCGTAATCCCTTTCCCGTCCCTCTCTTCAGGAGGTAGGTCAAGGAGACGAGAAGGGCAAAAGGGGCGCTTAGGCGAGCTACAGGTGCCAGAAGACACCAAGAGAACGTCCCGGGGCCGTCCGGGGGCTGGACGGTGATGGCGGCGCCAGAAGCGGGGCTGCAGGGCGTCAGCACGCTGTCGAGGGCGCCACGCCCTTGTACTCTGACTTGACGGCCTTGTCACCAGCCCTCTTCCCCTTCCGCAGCCTCCCTACGCCAGCCGCCCAAGGAGACGACCCCGAGGAGTTTAAGGAGCCGGCGACACGGATGATGGGGTCGCCGGTGACGCACGAAGCGATGCCCGACACCTAGCCGGGCCCGCCATCCCGCCGCCCGCTACCCTCGTCGTCGCTGTCGCTCTCCTCCTCGTCACTCTCGCTCGATGGGGAGTCTTCGCTATCGGAGGAGCTGTCCACGCAGCACTTCGCCTGAGTGCCGGAGTCCCCGAAGACCTTGACGGAGAGGAGATCGCCCTCCATTAACTTAAAATGGAGGGTAAACCCCGCCATCATGTTGTGGATTCGGGCGAACGCCTTCCACCCACGATCAAGATACATCACATTAGGGGCTGGGAATACAACGCGGACTCGCGTGCTGCTGATCCCACAGCCCCTCATGTGCAATCTCAGCATCTCGGGCGGGTCCAACTCCATCGCGCTGGCAAATGGAGCCGGAAGCCAGAGGCGACGACGAGGTGCCCGGCGCAGCTTGACGAAGAAGTCGCAAGGGTCGTCCCCTGTATGGACCGCCGCGGGGAGAGGAACCGGCGGCGGAGGCGAAGCTGGCGCGCCGCCCCGCCCGCCTCTTCCCCGAGCGCCTCGACCTCGTCCTCGACCTCGTCCACGACCTCGCCCCCTCCCTCTTCCCCTTATGGCTGGCTCTGCCACCACGGGCGCGGGATGGGGAGGGATGCGTGATCTGGCGGCCCTGCCGCCACCAATGAAGGGCAGGTTCCCCTTCTCCATGGCGAATGAGAGAAAGGGAGCGGTCAAGAAAGGAGAAGATGAGAGAGTGCGGGCTTCTGCGCTCCCCTCCCGCTCTTCTTAAAGGAGCGGGGTGGGGGCTCGGCCGCCCCGCTCAGCGAATCAGGGCCGACCCGCTGCCTCTGCTCGCAACGACCCAGTTTCCCACTTCCACCGTCCGCGACCCCAAGTGCATGGGAGCCGCGTGGCGTGGATGCAGAACCGAGGCGGACGTTACGCATTTCCTGGATTAAAGTATAGCCCACGATCTATCCCACGACGCCGCGATTGACGCGTGCCGTTACGGGAGGGCGCGGCGGGTACGGAGTCAGATTTTGTGTGGACCCAGGCTGCGCGTGCCCGTGCCCTGTTTTGGGCCTGGCCCAACAGCGCTCGGCACCGTGTATGGCCCAGGCCCGGGGGCTCCTGTCGGTGTACTAAAGTAGGGTACCTTAGTACCCGAACTTGTGCACGGCAGTCGCATGGCTTCCCATGGCGAGGCTTGCCGGGCGTCCGCCAAGATCCTCCGCTATTCCTATTTACTGCCATTCAAGAACAAAGTGTTAACTGAGAAGACAAGGCCCCGGCAAGAGGAGCTTGCCGGGAAGGACAAGACCCCGGCAAGAGGAGCTTGCCGGGAAGGCCAACCAAGGCGCTTGTAAAACTTGCCACGATGTTCGCTGTCTGGCAAGACCCGACGAGCGGCAAGCTCGCGGGTGCGACAAGAGAGACCGCGGCAAGGCGCTTGCCGCGGCGAAGCCACCACTCTGCGCTCCAGCTCACCCGACGACGTGTCGCCACAGGATCGCTCCTGGTGCACGTGGAGGGAAGCTGTGAAGCCCAGCGGTGCGAGGTGGCGCATGGAGCTGACAAGGAGGCCATCGTGGCGATCGGTGGCGCCCCTAACGGTTGTTTCCTGCACTGTTTGGACGACAGGACGGGCATTAAATGCCCTTGTCCCTGCCGTCAGAGTTAGGTAGGGGCACTGTAGATAGTGGTTGTACCAACCTGCGTTTTTACCTTTTTACCACTCTCTCTACGCTGCCACCTGTCGGTGACCCCTTTAGACTATAAAAGGAAGGCCCATGCGCACGTAGAAGGGGTTCGGTTCGACTCATTCGACACCACAGCATACCCACGCTCTCGAGCAAGAACAGAATAGAAACACAAAGCAGCAGGAGGAGTTTTATCTCTCGGAGAGCTCCGGCCGGGTAAAATCCCCAGCCGACCTCGATCTGCTCTTCATGCGACCCTCCGCTCCCTGCCGGACCGAGAAGGGGCTCCCTGCCCCATAGGTGCTCGTTTTCCCCCACGACAGTGAGCTTGCTGAAAAGCTCTATTATTGACTCTTTCTGATGTTGTGATAAATTGCAATTGCTTCAATGAAGGAGATTATAGTTTATTAGTTCCCAATGAAGTTTTTGAACCATACTTGACATTGTGAATTGCTTGTTACTTGAGCATAGGAAATCATATGACAAAAATCTATATATGTTGTTGTTATTAGAATGATCATGATGCCCTCATGTCCGTATTTTATTTTTATCGACACCTCTATCTCTAAACATGTGGACAAATTTTTCGATTTCGGCTTCCGCTTGAGGACAAGCGAGGTCTAAGCTTGGGGGAAATGATACGTCCATTTTGCATCATGCTTTTATATCAATATTTATTGTATTATGGGTGGTTATTACACATTATATCTCAATACTTATGGCTATTCTCTCTTATTTTACAAGGTTTACCATGAAGAGGGGAATGCCAAGAATCGGAATTCAGGCCGAAAAGAAGCAAACGATGGAAACCTATTCTGCACAGCTCCAAAAGTCCTGAAACTCCACAAAACAACTTTTTGGATTTAATAAGAATTTGTGAGAGAAAGAAATAGGCCAGGGGGCCCACACTCTGTCCATGAGACAAGGGGCACCCCCCTATAGGGGGCGCCCCCTTATCTCCTGGGCCCCTTGGTGGGCCTCCGGCGTCCATCTTCTGTTATATCATCGCATTTACCACGGAAAAATCGTAAGCAAGCTTACGGATGAAACTCCACCGCCACGAGGCGAACCTTGGCAGAATCAATCTAGGGCTCTGGCGAGCTGTTCGCCGGGGACACTTCCCTCCGGAGGGGAAGTCATCACCAACGTCATCACCAATGATCCTCTCATCGGGAGGGGGTCAATCTCCATCAACATCTTCACCAGCACCATCTCCTCTCAAAACCCTAGTTCATCTCTTGTATCCAATCTTGTATCAAAACCACAAATTGGTACCTGTGGGTTGCTAGTAGTGTTGATTACTCCTTGTAGTTGATGCTAATTGGTTTACTTGGTGGAGGATCATATGTTCAGATCCTTTATGCATATTATTACTACTCTGATTATGAACATGAATATGCTTTGTGAGTAGTTACGTTTGTTCCTGAGGACATCGATGAAGTCTTGCTATTAGTAGTCATGTGAATTTGGTATTCGTTTGATATTTTGATGAGATGTATGTTGTCTTTTCCTCTAGTGGTGTTATGTGAACGTCGACTACATGACACTTCACCATTATTTGGGCCTAGAGGAAGGCATGGGGAAGTAATAAGTAGATGATGGGTTGCTAGAGTGACAAAAGCTTAAACCCTAGTTTATGCGTTGCTTCGTTAGGGGCTGATATGGATCCATATGCTTAATGCTGTGGTTAGGTTTACCTTAATACTTCTTTTGTAGTTGCGGATGCTTTCAATAGGGGTTAATCATAAGTGGGATGCTTGTACAAGTTAGGGCAGTACCCAAGTACCGGTCCACCCACATACCAAATTATCAAAGTACCGAACGCGAATCTTATGAACGTGATGAAAACTAGCTTGACGATAATTCCCAATGTGTCCTCGGGAGCTCCTTTATCATTATTAATAATTGTCCAGGCTTATCCTTTGCTACATAAAGGATTGGGCCACCTTGCTGCCTTTATTTACTTTATTTACGTGTTACTCGTTACTATTTATCTTATCACAAAACTATCTATTACCTAACATTTTAGTGCTTGCAGAGAAAACCTTACTGAAAACCGCTTATCATTTCCTTCTGCTCCTCGTTGGGTTCGACACTCTTACTTTTTGAAAGGACTACGATAGATCCCCTACACTTGTGGGTCATCAAACTCCACTCCGTAGGGACTCTGGCTGGAACGCTTATCCTAGCTCGCACGAACGGAAACCTCGACAAGCAAGCAATCAAATCCGGCATGACCTGCAAACTGGCATGACACGCCAGGTCAGTACATTGAATATACTTGCAAGCTCACAATAAACCAGAAGCATTCAAGACACGCAACAACATGCGAATTACAGGTTAAACAGGAATTATCATGAGATCATCATAATAACATGGCATCACCAACATAAACATGATACGGCTAACATAACATGAATGGCATGAACATATTAATCTGACAATACTAGCATGCAACATGATGACACCTTATGCACCACTTATTTTGCTCGGCTACCTCGTAACCAACACATGCATCACTTACCAACCTCGGACATCACACGATCATCTCAGGATCAAATCAAGCTTGGTATAAACAATACCGTAGTAATCAATAAATGACCACAAGGAGCTTGATTTTTACCCATGACTCTCGTACCACATCATGAATATACAACAACTCGGTATCCTCGACACCATCATGATCGTTATGGCGATCACAACTGAAAGTGCAACTAATCCCCGGGTGGTTTTGGTAATTAATAACAATATATATATCGTTGAACTAATAAGTTTCTTGAGAACATTTCAGAAAGTTCAGTGATATGGGTATGGCAATGACTGAAGATGTGGACCCCTCAAAATGCTAAGGAAAACATTGGCAAAAGCTCAAGACTCTATTTTTGGTTTAGTGATCCAAGATCACATTGAGTCTATAGGAAAGCCAATACTATTAAAAGGGGATGAGGTTATGATAATGATCTGGTTGCTCAAAGTGCTTAGTGATCTATCTCCCAAACTATCAGCGATCTTTCATTCCAACACATACTCATAAGTAATCTCGGTCCCACCGATTCCATAAACTCAGTCACACCGAGATGAACCACCTCAGCCATATACCCAAACCCTAGAAATTTCGGATTTTCCGATTCCAAACTCGGTCTCACCAAACTAGTGTTGCCAAGCTTCAGAATCCTTCATCATCATATCGGTGTCACCGAGATGATAAAGTCGGTCCCACCGAGATTGGCAAACCCTAGTCTTTGGAAGAATCGGACTCACCGAGATTGTATTTTCGGTCCCACTCGAAAATCCCAACGCTCACAAGATTTGAACTTTCGGTCTCACCGAGTTGTCAACTTCGGTCCGACCGAGATTGATCAAATGTGTGTAACGGTTGGATTTTGTGTGGAGGCTATAAATACCCTCCACCTCCTCTTCATTCGTGGAGAGAGCCATCGAAAGAACTACCACTCCTACCTTACATTTCTCGAGAAGAAAACTACCTACCCTTGTGTTGAGATCAAGTTGCTCCACTCCCACCATATGAAACTTGATTTCTAGCCTTCCCAAGTTGCTTTCCACTCAATCCTTTCTTCCACCACAGCCAAATCAGTGAGGAGAGTTGAGTGTTGGGGAGATTATCATTTGAAGCACAAGAGCAAGGAGTTCATCATCACCAACACCATCTATTACCTTTTGGAGGGTGGTGCCTCCTAGATTGGTTAGGTGTCGCTTGGGAGCCTCCGTCAAGATGTGGAGTTGAACCAAGAAGTTTGTAAGGGCAAGGAGATCGCCTACTTCGTGAAGATCTACCCCGAGTAAGGCTAGTCCTCCGTGGGCGTAAGCCATGATGGCATAGACAAGGTTGCTTCTTCGTGGACCCTTTGTGGGTGGAGCCCTCCGTGGACTCTCGCAGCCGTTACCCTCCGTGGGTTGAAGTCTCCATCAACATGGATTGACGATAGCACCACCTATCGGAACCACGAGAAAAATCTCCGTGTCTCCAAATTGCGTTTGCTCTTCTCCACCTCTTCTTTACTACATGTGCAATTTACTTTCCGCTGCCAATACTCTAGAATTGCATGTGTAGGGTGATACTTGACTTAATCATCATCTTGAAATCTGCCAAAACTTGTCTTAATCAAAAGGCTGAATTTTTATATTGTCAAGTAGTCTAATCACCCCCCTCTAGACATACTTTCGATCCTACAAGTGGTATCAGAGCTTTGGTCTCCATTGTATTGGTTTCCATTGCATTGACTCCATAAGCTTGGTTTCACAACCTAGGAGAGTATGGCGTCTAGTGAGGGTAATTTTCAGAGAGGTCCTTACTTTGATGGTTCAAACTTTGCTAGTTGGAAGCATAAAATGAAAATGCATATTCTTGGACATAACCCCGCCGCATGGGGCATTATTTGTGTTGGCTTGCAAGGTGACTTCTTCGAGGAAGGAAAAGTTCCGGATCGTGAAGCTACAAATGATAAATTATGGATGTTGCAAAACAATGCTCAAGCTTGTGACATTCTCTTCAATGCTTTGTGTCCCGAGGAGTTCAACAAAATCAGCCGTCTTGAGAATGCAAAAGAGATTTGGGATACTTTGGTCGAAATGCACGAAGGTACCGAGTCCGTGAAGGAATCAAAGCTAGATGTTCTTCAAGGTCAACTTGACAAGTTCAAGATGAAGGAAGGTGAAGGAGTCGCTGAAATGTACTCTAGGCTTGCTCTCATCACAAATGAGATTGCCGGCTTAGGAAGCGAAGAAATGACCGACCGATTCATCATCAAGAAGATTCTCAGAGCTTTGGATGGAAAGTATGACACCGTTTGCACTTTGATCCAAATGATGCCAAACTACAAGAATCTCAAGCCTACCGAAGTCATTGGAAGAATTGTTGCTCATGAGATGACACTTAAAGATAAGGAAGAGCTTCACAACAAGTCAAGTGGTGCTTACAAAGCTACAGTTGAAACCCCCACAACCTCAAGTGACAAGCTAGTTTCCAATGAAGAGATAAGCTTAATGGTGAAGAACTTCAACAAATTCTACAAGAGTAGAAGCAAGGAAAGAAGCTCAAAGTCTAGATCATATGATGAAAAGAGATCTTCTAGTCGTGATCGAAACTGCTACAATTGTGGAAGACCCGGACACTACTCAAATGAGTGTTCGGCTCCTCACAAGAGAAGAGAAGAATCTCCAAGAAGAAGAAGCTCAAGAGAAGAGTCACCTCGGAAAGAGAGAAGGAGTAGAGATGATCGTTATGAACGAAGATCCTCTCGGAGAAGCAAGGATTCGGAAAGGAAAGACAAGTCATCAAGGAGCTACACAAGAAGAAAACATCAAGCTCATGTAGGTGAATGGGTCTCCGCTCCGACTCGACAATCACTCCAAAGAAGCTATCACTCCAACTCCGAATACATCCAAGATGAAGGTGTTGCGGTCTTGCTCTCGTATCCTCCAACTCCAACTCCTATGACTTATTTGATTCACCAAATGAGGGAATTGGAAGATGCTTCATGGCAAAAGGCCCCAAGGTATCACACCCTGAATTCATTGACTTTGATAGTGATGAGGATGACTTGCTTGGTGAAGATGAGCTTTTACATGACAAATCTAGTGAGCCTAGTAATGATGAACATGCTAGTAGTCTTTATAGTCGAGAAGAGTCGAATGACAATGCTATGAAGGAGATTGAGCGTTTGACTAAAGAACTAAACACTCTTAAGTTAGCTCATGAAACAACTCAAGAGGATCATAGAGAGCTCCTAAGATCTCATGAGAAGCTACGCTTCGAGAAGCTCAATCTTGAGCAAGAACATGAGTTTCTAAAAGCTATCAATGACGATCTTCGAAAGAAGAGTTCTTCATATCTTGCCAAACGACTTCTCTTGTCTAATTTCTTGCCACCTATTAAAACTAAGCATGACAAGCATAAGAAAAATTCTTCATCTAGTAGTAACAATAACCATGCTAAATCCAATATTGTTGCTTCTAGTAGTTCTCTTGATTCCACTAACAATGTTTCAAGCCAAGTTACACTTGAGCAAGAAAATAGTTTATTGAAAGGGATTATAGAGAAAGGTGTCTACAAGAGCCTTGCCGGAAGCAAGAACTTTGAGGAAATTGTTCGCAAGCAAGGAAGGCACCGGAAGAATCAAGGAATTGGTTTTGAGCGAAAGTTCAACGCCGAGGGTGTTGAATGGGAAGAAGGTCAATATCCCTCTCCAAAGTTTGTTTCTCAAAAGGAGAAGTATGATCCTACTTCTTCCAATGTGGAACAAGCACAAGATGACCTTCCACCACAAGACCACAAGCTAAAGGGCAAGGACAAGCTTCAAGAGGAGATTGATGCATTTATTGAAGCACCCAAAGCCATGGTCAAGTGGGTTCCCAAGGAAACTTCAAGTTCTACTTCGTCAAGCTCAACTACTACCCCAAGGATTCCCATCAAGATGATGTGGATCCCGAAGAAGAAGAACTAGAGAGTTCTTGAGGGTGACTCCGCCAACATACTTCACTCACATTCTTTTTGGCAAAGAACTTGTGCAATCAACTTCCACATCTTGCACTAGTTCATGGAGTCACAAACCCTCTTGTTGGTAAGTCAAGGGACAAGGTAATCATTGCTTTCATGGACATCATTTATTGTGAACTTCAATCTATGTCCATGGATACCCTTGTTTGTTCCTTGTGGGACTAACCCATGTAGGTATTGAAAGTGCCCGAATTCAAAGGATTGCTCCCAACTCTTGATGATCTTCATCAACATTGAGCATCCACATCTTCAACATCTACATGAAGTCTTCTACGACAACCCAAGGTTAGTTTGACCCTTTAAAAGGGGTTCTCACATCAAGGGGGAGCTTTGCTCTAAAGATTTGAGCTAAAGCATCTTCAAATGATGTGAACACATTAATGCTTTATGTAAAAGTGGTAACCCCACTTGGGCTTAAACGATGAGTATGACCTATGATCAAATGTTCTCATTTGACTCCTAAGTCAATATACTCATATATAGATGACCTAGTCATCGACAAATTGTGTGATAGTAGCTAGTGTTTTGTTTGTGCATGTTTGACACATACTTCATTTGCTATCTTATTGTGTGAGCATGTTGGATGCATGATTTTATCCATTCGAGGACATCCATTTGTTGCTATGGTCTTTTGGATTTTTTTGACCAAATGGATGGACAAGAATGCCTAAGTTCCTCCCCTAGCTATCTATGCTTTCTTGTCTCAAATTCTATTCATGCTTATATCACAAACTTTGATCAAGTCATTTTCGGACCCACCGTCTGAGGAGCACTCGGAGCCACCGATCCGTCTAAGACTTAACTTCCAAAACCTTGTAAGTATTTTTGGTCAGACCAACCCACTCAAAATCGGACCGACCGAAAGCACTTGGATTGATCTAGGTTTTCACCTCGGTGAAACCGAAGTTACAAATTCGGCGTGATCAAGTGTGTAATCGCTTGCGTTAACCATCTCGGTGCCACCGAAGTTTCACAACTCGGTCCCACCGACACCGAAGGGTATATATACCGAGGGCAGCGCGTTGATTCTTTCTTCAAAACGCCGCCCCAAACCCTTTGCTGCCGTCGCCGTGGTCTCCGGATCGTCTCCGTCGTCATCTGTGCGCCCTCGCCACAGGTTTCCGTCGCCGTCAACGGACAATCTCTCCGCCATTGCGCCAGTGAAAACTCCACCAAGTTAGGGTGAGTTTCGATCCCTCTCGTGCTTCAACCTCCGATTCTATGCACGATAGGTTTGCCTAGCTTCTTGCCACGTTTGAGATCTTCCTATCCAGCAGATTAGTTCTTAGAACGAAATTCGAGTAAAAGTTTTAGGGTTAGGTTTCCGCCGAACACATCTCGGTGTGACCGATTCTACATTCTCGGTATGACCGATTTGGCCTCTGCCATTGCCTCAACTTTTCGTCCAACCGAAGTTGTGCAAATCGGTGTGATCGAAATGAGGATTTAGTGAAACCCTAGTGTTCTCGACTAGACGAAACCCATTTCGTCCAACCGAAAGTGGTGTGAATGGTTCTGTTTAGACACTTGGATTCACGAATTTTAGACTCGGTCGACCGAAATGCATTCATGAAAACCTAAAACTGAAATTTGAACTCATTTTTTTGGCAAAATCTTCTGCGCTTTGTGATAACTCTTCTTTTACGCCTATACCTAAACTATTCACGGGTTGTCACCATGTCGATGCTAGTGACAGCCGAACAGTCTGAATCACCGATTCTTTGAGATTCCAGAGGCGGGCACTAGTCCCGAAGCCAGCAGCTTTTTCCGATGATGGTGAGAGGAGCACACCTAGTGGTTTGCCTCCGGCTGCCACCGGGGCCGGAAGAAGAAGGATTCTGATGAAGAAGATTCTGATTTTATTGCTGAGGAAGAGATCACATCTAAGCCAAAGAGGAAAGTGGTTGCCAAAGAGCATCAAGGGCAACAAACCAAGAAAGGCACCAGTAAAGTGAAGAAGTCCACTGTTGCCAAGAAGCTGAGCATGGAAGAAGAAACATCCAGCAAGGTGAAGAAAACTTCCAAGAGGAAGAGGATTGTGCATGATGAAGCAGCAGATTCTGATGATGATAAGGAAGCACCCCAGCCTCCTCAGAAGCCTAAGTTGATGGGTGATGCCATCAGGGCAGGAGCACCTCCAAAGTCTAAGCCGTCTGCTCCAGCAAAGGCAGCTCAAGCCAAGCCTGATGCCAAGCCCAAGAAAACAATGAGAAACATTCCTGCTTCAGAGAAGAAGAAAGACAATGTGCCACCAGCTGAGTCAGATGATGAGGCACCTGTGTTGCTGAAACTCCGTCAGAGATTGCCAATTCACAATGATGCTCATCCTCGAGCTGAAAACATGAAGGAAAGGAAGGACAAAGGTCTCAGGCTATGGAGACAGGCTGATCCATATGCTGTGAGAAGAAGGACTGCTGTTGACCCAAGGTTCCACACCAGAGAACAGCAAAATTTCTATGAGACTGTGCTTATGGACAAGAAGCCCATTATTCTTGACACTCGCTATGTTATTTGGGCATACATTGACAAAGGAAGAGCACAGAGACTACTTTCCACATGTGCATGAGAGCTTTACTGCATGTGGTGTTGCTGAGTTCGTTGGTCAGAAGCTGACAGCTTGAAATGATGAGATGATCATGCAATTCTATGCCACAACTCATTTCTATCCAGATGGCAGGATTGTATGGATGACTGAAGGTCAGAGATTCTCTTCAACTGTTGAAGAATGGGCTGCACCGCTGAATGCTCCAAAGTCTTGAGAGAGATGATGATGTTGATGTCTATGGAATTCCCAAGAAAAACCATGAGTCTATGAAAAATATGTACAATGAGGTACCAGCTAAGGATGTGGAAATCTGGAAGCTCGGCTCAGTGTATCATCTCCAGGCAGGTCTTCCTACCACGAACACAATTCTGAGGCATACCTTGATGCCCAAGTCTGGAGATCATCGCATGATAAGAGGCTATTCTATCAACATGCTGCATATACTAGATCAGAAGGCACCTTTCAAGGTGATGGACCTGATAGTTGAGACTATCAAGAGGACTGCAGCAGATCAAAAGAGGTCGTGTGGTTTTGCCCCGCACATTCAGATGCTCATCAATGCCAAGTTTCGCACGGGCACCTACTTGTTGGAACGACCACACTTGCCACTGCAGCCTGAGCATGAGGACAATGAAGTTGTGATGACTGAGGATGATCCCACGTCTGTTGAAGGTCAAGCAAAGTCCGAAGCTGCCAAACAAGCCAAAGCTGAGAAGGAAGCGGCGCAGCAGCAGCTAAACCCAAGAGCGTTGGAGAGTAGCTCCTTGAAGCTACCGGAGGATTGAACAACGCCTGCCAGCATTGTGCGATCTCGGAGAGTCTTGAGAGGATAGTTGAAGACAAGTTCCATGCTCGGATGTCAAGCTGACTGAAGTGCAAGTCACTGTCAACAAGCTTGAGGCAGATATCAAGGAAGCTAAGAGGGAGAAGGCAGAGCTCATGCAGGAGATGCAAGATGATCTAGTCCAGGATGACTATGAGCAGCCTGCTCCGGTTCCCACAAAACCCCGATCACCGCTATTCCAAAGGATGACACGAGGCTACAACATCAAGACCTCCCACAGCTCCATCGGTTCCAGCTCGGCTCCAAGATCCACTCCTCCAGCTCCTCGGACTTCACCAAGCCTTTGCAGATGCAGCTATCTCAACTCCATCAACCTGACAAGAGCCGCCAAGCAGAGTCCCTAGTGACGTTTAGCTCTATACCTTTCGAACTTTTGGTAACTTGTTGCCAAAGGGGAGAAATTGTATAGATCATAGGACTTCGAGAGAGAGTGCTCGCTTTTGCTCTTTCGTTTCATTTGCGGTCTTTTTGAGATACTTTTGAGTTTTTCGAGACATTCCGTGTGTTTGATACTATGTTTGCTCTACTTTGATGAGTGCTTGATCATACTATGCCTTAATGTGTGCTTAATGCTTATCATATGCTATTCATATCTTGTATGATCATTTACTCATGTCTTGGTGATTGGGTGCATGCTATTCATTCTTATCTTTTTGTGCGCTCCACCAAGATGTATGTGACATGGAAGAGTGACCCATGATCCTAATCGATTGTGCATTTGCATTCAAACGCAAATCTTAAATAATGCACAAATTTAGGGGGAGCTCTTGCTTATCACATACTTCTCAAAGCGACGATATTATTCATTGATTATATCATTTGTCGAAGCTTTGATCTATATGTTGTCATCAATTACCAAAAAGGGGGAGATTGAAAGTGCAACTAATCCCCGGGTGGTTTTGGTAATTAATAACAATATATATATCATTGAACTAATAAGTTTCTTGAGAACATTTCAGAAAGTTCAGTGATATGGGTATGGCAATGACTGAAGATGTGGACCCCTCAAAATGCTAAGGAAAACATTGGCAAAAGCTCAAGACTCTATTTTTGGTTTAGTGATCCAAGATCACATTGAGTCTATAGGAAAGCCAATACTATTAAAAGGGGATGAGGTTATGATAATGATCTGGTTGCTCAAAGTGCTTAGTGATCTATCTCCCAAACTATCAGCAATCTTTCATTCCAACACATACTCATAAGTAATCTCGGTCCCACCGATTCCATAAACTCACCACACCGAGATGAACCACCTCACCATATACCCAAACCCTAGAAATTTCGGATTTTCCGATTCCAAACTCGGTCTCACCGAAACTAGTGTTGCCAAGCTTCAGAACCTTCATCATCATATCGGTGTCACCGAGATGATAAAGTCGGTCCCACCGAGATTGGCAAACCCTAGTCTTTGGAAGAATCGGACTCACCGAGATTGTATTTTCGGTCCCACGAAAATCCCAACGCTCACAAGATTTGAACTTTCGGTCTCACCGAGTTGTCAACTTCGGTCCGACCGAGATTGGTCAAATGTGTGTAACGGTTGGATTTTGTGTGGAGGCTATAAATACCCTCCACCTCCTCTTCATTCGTGGAGAGAGCCATCGAAAGAACTACCACTCCTACCTTACATTTCGAGAAGAAAACTACCTACCCTTGTGTTGAGATCAAGTTGCTCCACTCCCACCATATGAAACTTGATTTCTAGCCTTCCCAAGTTGCTTTCCACTCAATCCTTTCTTCCACCACAGCCAAATCAGTGAGGAGAGTTGAGTGTTGGGGAGATTATCATTTGAAGCACAAGAGCAAGGAGTTCATCATCACCAACACCATCTATTACCTTTTGGAGGTGGTGCCTCCTAGATTGGTTAGGTGTCGCTTGGGAGCCTCCGTCAAGATGTGGAGTTGAACCAAGAAGTTTGTAAGGGCAAGGAGATCGCCTACTTCGTGAAGATCTACCCCGAGTAAGGCTAGTCCTCCGTGGGCGTAAGCCATGATGGCATAGACAAGGTTGCTTCTTCGTGGACCCTTTGTGGGTGGAGCCCTCCGTGGACTCTCGCAGCCGCTTACCCTCCGTGGGTTGAAGTCTCCATCAACGTGGATTGACGATAGCACCACCTATCGGAACCACGAGAAAAATCTCCGTGTCTCCAAATTGCGTTTGCTCTTCTCCACCTCTTCTTTACTACATGTGCAATTTACTTTCCGCTGCCAATACTCTAGAATTGCATGTGTAGGGTGATACTTGACTTAATCATCATCTTGAAATCTGCCAAAACTTGTCTTAATCAAAAGGCTGAATTTTTATATTGTCAAGTAGTCTAATCACCCCCCCTCTAGACATACTTTCGATCCTACAACAACCCAACCAACACTTGGCCCGTGATCCTTACGGCGATCACAACCCGACCACTACATGGCCCGTGATCCATACGATGATCATAACCAACTTATCTCACTGTGATTAAGCACATTATTCTTATTAATGTTGACTCATCGTGTGACCTTCTCTCGACCTGGGCCCGTATCCGCGGGCGCGGGTGGACCAACAGCGTTCCGACAAAACCATCCTACTGCTATGACACTCTCCCGGCCACTCCGACTCACTCATCACTGAGCTAAGTCATGGGTGGCCTCGTGTCTACCTCCAGACACAACGACCACCGTCGTGGCCCAAAACATAAACGATCCCACACGGGGATCCGCCGGCTATAACAACTACGGGCACACAAGGTTATGCTTGCCTACCGGGCCAGGCTACAGCACACCCATAACCTTCCCTCGTTGGAGGCACCGGCAGAGGCACGACAATAGACCCAGTTAGGACCGTCCCATACCGGTAAGCGGTTGCACTGCTCAGCATATATTCAGTGGCACCATGACTCAGCCAATAGTTGTTCAAGTTCAATTTAATCTGGTTAAACTTGACTGCAAATATGCTAAGCCATGATAAAATTCATGAACATGATATCAACATCACTATGAGAGTATCACATAACTTTCCACTATATCAGCAATAAATCACATCCACTGAACATCGCATACTGACTAGCATGACCATCTCCAGCATCAACATGTACTACTAACAAACATAACATATGAAAGGTAATACTAGCAGGTAGAACATGATCACAAAGTATAAGACAACATAGCACAAAAGTGAACATGCAAATTTGAACATCACCGGAACAACGATAACCATCTTTTCAACAAGCAAACATTTATTAAATATTCAAGTTGAAAACCATGGCTAATGCATGACTATCATGCAAGTGGGTATGGTGGCTTGCCTGGGGATGAAGAAGGCACCGGGGAGAAGTGCGGTGAAGCCGCGGAAAGAATCGCCAGAAAACATTCTCTCTCGGAGGGGGCTGAATAAGGGCAAGGGCATAAAGGTCATTTTCACAATGTCAAACCATAGTGAAAACATGACCAACAGAACGGGCTCAACGAAATGAAGAAGTGGGCTTTGGATTCACCTCAAACGGAGTTATGGTTAAAAAGATATGGAAGTTTTTCTGCCAGGGACCCATCTGTAATAAAAATAATTTCAACCAGGGGCCTAAATAGAAAAAGTGAAAACGCATTCTGGGAAATACGCCTTCACCTTATCCAAAGGAACAGTGGCAGGGCTGCGCAAGGGTCCCACGGTGGGGCCCATCATTTATCCACGGGCCGGATAATTGATGGCCGAGGCCGGCAAGTGGGGCCGAGAGGCGCGGACCCACCGGCTGCCAGGGCAGTGGCGTCGTCGTCTTCTTCCTTGTCTGGCCTCGACCAAGCGGAGGAGGGCAGGGCGGGGAGGCGGCGGGGGGCTGGCCAGCTCCGGCCATCTCCGGCCCCACCACCGTGGCGCGACCAGGCGACGCCCATCCCCGACAAGAGTGAGGCGCGGGGTGGCCAGGAGCGGTGATGGGAGGCGGCGGCAGTAGGTGACAGAGGCGGCTCGGTGGAGGTGGATTCCGGTGATGCGGGCTAACTCCAGCGAGGCTAAGGGCGTGGGGAGGTTTGCCGGGACATGTGGGAGGCGGTGGTGGAGTCCGGAGGAAGGAAGGAGCTCCGGATGGGCTCGGTCGAGGTGTTGGCCTAGAGCAACAGCGACGACCAAGCTTCGGGAGGCGCGGCCAGAGGGAATCCAGGGTCGAACGAGTGTGGTGGGGAGGCTCTCTGGGAGGAGGGGAACACGATGGAGGGGTCAGGAGGTGGAGAGGAGGACTAGGCTCGCCGGAAACGAGAAGACCGGTGATGGCCGAGGCGGACTCTGGTGAAAAGAGGAGGGGGCCGAGGGCTCCGGTGGGCTAGGGAGGCAAGTGAGGAGTGGATGAGCTGCGGGAGGGCTTGATGTCTACTACACAACGTTCTTCTTGTAGACGTTGTTGGGCCTGCAAGTGCACAGGTTTGTAGGGCAGTAGCAAATTTCCCTCAAGTGGATGACCTAAGGTTTATCAATCTGTAGGAGGCGTAGGATGAAGATGGTCTCTCTCAAACAACCCTGCAACCAAATAACAAAGAGTCTCTTGTGTCCCCAACACACCCAATACAATGGTAAATTGTATAGGTGCACTAGTTCGGCGAAGAGATGGTGATACAAGTGCAAAATAGATAGTAGATAAAGGTATTTGTAATCTGAAAATATAAAAACAGCAAGGTAACAAGTGGTAAAAGTGAGCGTAAATGGTATTGCAATGATAGGAAACAAGGCCTAGGGTTCATACTTTCACTAGTGCAAGTTCTCTCAGCAAGCGCTATCGTTTAACGCCCTTAGCTAGGCATAAAAGCAAGGATAGATGTAGGTATTGCAATCTTTGGTAGGCAATCCATAAGTGGCTCTCATGATAGATTCATATGGTAATTTTATTTTCTTTCTAGGGAAGTGTTCAATGCCCTTCTTTAAGGGAAATTGGAATCGAATATTCCCTTCCTTCATATCAATAATTGCACCAATAGTTCAAGCAAAGGTCAACCAAGAATAATAGGACATGAAGGATTGCAATCTATATCAAGAACGATAAAATCTACGGGCACATAATTCCTATTTGCAACAATAAGAACATCATTAATTCTTCCCATAGGCTTTTTAATAGTAGAATCCGCAAGATGCAAGTTTAGAGAGCAATCATCAAAATCACGGAAATCTAGCAAATCACATAAAGTTTTGGGAATAGTAGAGACACTAGCACCCAAATCACACAAAGCATGAAACTCATAATCTTTAATTTTAATTTTAATAGTAGGTTCCCACTCATCATAGAGTTTTCTAGGGATAGAAACTTTCAACTCAAGTTTTTCTTCATAAGATTGCATCAAAGCATCAACAATGTGTTCGGTAAAGGCTTTATTTTGACTATAAGCATGAGGAGAATCTAGCACGGATTGCAACAAGGAAATACAACCAATCAAAGAGCAATTTTCATAATTAAATTCCTTGAGATCCAAAATAGTGGGTTTAGCAACATCTCGGTTTTTATTTATTTCAATCTCACTTTCATCAATTTCATCATCAAGATCTAGAAACTCCGAATTCTTAGAACGCCTTGTAGGTAAAGGAAGATCATATTCAGATTCATCAAGATTCATATTGCAAAACAAATATTTAATGCGGGACACATCAATAACTTTTAGATCTTCATCTTGATTTTCATAGGAATTGGAAGAACACGCTTTAATAAAGGCATCTTTGGAAGCACGCATCCTAGCGGTTCTTTCCTTGCACTCATCAATGGAAATTCTCATGGCTTTGAGATACTCATTGATATCATGCTTAGGAGGAATATATCTAGGCTTTAAAGAATCAATTTCAAGAGAAATTCTATCAGCGTTCCTAGCCAAATCATCAACTTTAAGCAATTTCTCTTCAAGTAAAGCATTAAAATTCTTTTGTGAATTCATAAACTCTTTAACACTACTCTCAAATTCAGAGGGCATGAGGGAGTCCTGGACTAGGGGGTGTCCGGACAGCCGGACTATCAATATCCGCCGGACTCCAAGACTGCGAAGATAGAAGATTGAAGACTCCGGCTCGTGTCCGGAAGGTACTTTCCTTGGCGTGGAAGGCAAGCTTGGCAATACGGATATGTAGATCCCCTACCATTGTAACCGACTCTGTGTAACCTAGCCCTCTCCGGTGTCTATATAAACCGGAGGGCCTTAGTCCGTAGGACGAAGATACATCTCAACAATCATACCATAGGCTAGCTTCTCGGGTTTAGCCTCCTTGATCTCGTGGTAGATCTACTCTTGTACTACCCATATCATCAATATTAATCAAGCGGGGCGTAGGG
The DNA here is from genome assembly GCA_021437245.1 of Aegilops speltoides. Classification (NCBI taxonomy): domain Eukaryota; kingdom Viridiplantae; phylum Streptophyta; class Magnoliopsida; order Poales; family Poaceae; genus Aegilops; species Aegilops speltoides. The sequence goes on from CM038141.1 coordinate 395,981,585, forward strand.
TTTTACCTCCATCGAGAGGGCCCGAACACAGGTAAAAACATTGTGTCCCTCGTCTCTTGTTACCATCCGCCTAGACGCACGATTCGGGACCCCCTACCCGAGATCCGCGGTTTGACACCGACATTGGTGCTTTCATTGAGAGTTCCTCGTATCGTCGCCGATAGGCTCGATGGCATCTTCAACCAACAACGCCGTCGTGGTGAGACTTTTCTCCCGGACAGATCTTCAGATTCGGCGGCTTTGCATCATGGGCAATTCACTTGGCCATCCGGAGCAGATCGAAAAGTACGCCCCTGGCCGTCAGTCGATTCGAGCTTAAACTTCACGGCCGATGACCGCGGAGACTTGATCTTGACGGACTCGAGCCACGCCAAGCGCCACCAAGACTTTGTGACGATGGGCACGATCTAGCTCGCCATCGGGCGGTGCCTTGGTGGCCCTTTTCGGATCCGCTTCGCCATTAGCCCGAGCCGATCGCCCAGATCGAGGTCGGTGGATAGACGCCGCCCGGGGCTTCAACATCCACGGCGATGGAGCCGAACACTAATCTTGTCCCTTGCGAAACTCGTGAATCCGAGGTGCCGGACTCCTCGCCGGACTCCGAACCTCCCGCGCCCCTACCAACCGGTCCGAATTGGGCGCCGGTTATGGAATTCACCGCCGCGGACATATTCCAACACTCGCCTTTCAGCGATATCCTAAACTCATTAAAGCATCTCTCGTTATCGGGAGAGTCCTGGCCGGACTATGCCCAGGATGGTTGGAGTACAGACGACGAAGAAATTCAGAGCCCACCCACCACCCACTTTGTAGCCACTGTCGAGGATTTAACCGACATGCTAGACTACGACTCCGAAGACATCGACGCTATGGACGGCGATCTTTGAGAGAGACGAGAACCAGCGCCTCTGAGGCACTAGAAGGCCACCTCGTCATATGACGTTTACATGGTGGATACCCCAAAAGAAGGGGATGGCGAAGAAGTAGCGGAGGCAGACTCTTTAAAGAAGCAGCCCAAACGCCGGCGTTAGCGGCGCCGCTCTAAATCCCGCCACAGCAAGAATGGAGATCCCGGCACAGGAGACAATAACACTCCAGAGAGCGCCGAAGACAATCCCCTCCAGCAAGACTCAGCGCAGGAGGATGCAGAAGCAAGCCCCCACGAGAGGGCGGTAGACGAAGGGGTTGAGGATGATAACTATATGCCTCCCTCTGAAGACGAAGAAAGCCTCAACGATGTTGAATTCGTCGTACCTGAGGATCCCGTCGAACAAGAGCGCTTCAAGCGCAGGCTTATCGCCACGGCAAACAGCCTAAAGAAAAAGCAGCAGCAGCTTCAAGCTGATCAGGACCTGCTGGCCGATCGATGGACCGAGGTCCTCGCGGCCGAAGAGTATAAACTCGAACGTCCCTCCAAAAGTTACCCAAGACGCAAGCTGCTCCCCCGATTAGAGGAGGAAGCATACATACCTTCATCACCAACAAGACGACATGGCTGACCGACCACCCCGTGGTCGTGACAGATAGGCATCCAGGCCCCCAGCCAAGACCGTACCCCGGCATCGTTCCAAAAGTACGAAGCCAAGAGGGAACGCGCCGGACTTGCGAGACATATTGAAGGACAAAGCAAGGCAAACCAGATCCATCTATGGATCACGTGGGCGCCCCACGACCCACGACGAATACCGTCGTTCCGGATACAATAACCCTGGCCGGGCTGAACACAGCAGACAGCGCTCCCTCGAGTTGCGTCAAGATATCGCTCAATACAGGGGCGCCGCACACCCGTTATGCTTCACTGACGAAGTAATGGATCATCAGATCCCCGAAGGGTTTAAACCCGTAAACATCGAATCTTACGATGGCACAACAGACCCCGCGGTGTGGATCGAAGACTACCTTCTCCACATCCATATGGCCCGCGGCGACGATCTCCACGCCATCAAGTACCTACCACTCAAGCTTAAAGGACCAGCTCGGCATTGGCTTAATAGCTTGCCCGCAGAGTCAATTGGGTGTTGGGAAGACCTGGAGGCCGCATTCCTCGATAACTTCCAAGGCACATATGTGAGACCACCAGACGCCTATGACCTAAGCCACATTATTCAGCAGCCAGACGAATCGGCCAGACAATTCTGGACACGGTTCTTGACGAAGAAAAACCAAATCATCGACTGTCCGGATGCAGAGGCCCTTGCGGCCTTCAAACATAACATCCGGGATGAATGGCTAGCCCGGCACCTGGGGCAGGAAAAGCCGAAATCCATGGCAGCCCTCACATCGTTAATGACCCGCTTTTGTGCGGGAGAGGACAGCCGCTAGCTCGCAGCAACAATCTCCGTAAAAATTCGGCAGTCCGGATACTAAGGACAACAACGGCAGGTCACGCCGAATCAAAACAAGCGCCGCGTTAACGGCGCGATAAGGAGGATCTGGCGGTCAATGCCGGATTCGAGGCTCCAAACCGGTCGTGGAAGAAGCCATTTAAAAGAACCACTCCGGTCCGTCCCAATTTGGACCGAATACTCGACCGCTTATGCCAGATACATGGCACCTCCGAAAAGCCAGCTAATCACACCAATAGAGATTGTTGGGTGTTCAAGCAGGCTGGCAAGTTAATTGCCGAAAACAATGACAAGGGGCTAAATAGCGATGACGAGGAAGAGACCCGGCCGCCGAACAATAGAGGACAGAAGGGTTTCCCCCCACAAGTGCGGATGGTGAATATGATATACGCGACCCATATACCCAAGAGGGAGAGGAAGCGCGCACTACGGGACGTCTATGCGATGGAGCCAGTCGCCCCAAAGTTCAATCCATGGTCCTCCTGTCCGATCACTTTCGATCGAAGAGACCATCCGACCAGCATACGCCATGGCGGATTCGCCGCATTGGTTTTAGACCCAATCGTCGATGGATTTCACCTCACAAGAGTCCTGATGGACGGCGGTAGCAGCCTGAACCTGCTTTATCAGGATACAGTGCGCAAAATGGGCATAGACCCATCAAGGATTAAACCTACAAAGACAACCTTTAAGGGTGTCATCCCAGGAGTGGAAGCCAACTGTACAGGCTCAGTCACACTGGAAGTGGTCTTCGGATCACCGGATAACTTCCGAAGCGAAGAGTTAATCTTCGACATAGTCCCGTTTCGCAGCGGCTATCATGCTCTGCTCGGACGAACCGCGTTTGCAAAATTCAACGCGGTGCCGCATTATGCATACCTAAAGCTCAAGATGCCAGGCCCTCGTGGAGTCATCACGGTCAATGGAAATACGGAACGCTCCCTCCGAACGGAGGAACATCAATGCTCTCTCATGGCGAAATCTGAGCAGCCTTCTCAGGCAATTCTCAAGTCCGGCGGTTAAAAAGCCGGATATAGCAAAGCGCGCCCGGAGCAATACCAACCAAGACCACCTGGCGCGATCAGAGCACGCGTAGCAATGCAGCCCCAACCCTCGCCCGCGCATGATTGCAAGAATAACACTCCGCGTACATCATTACGCTTTGGAGATACCATGGGCGCAGGGAAAGGGGCACGATCACAAGGGACCAAGAGTGCGGCTCGACCACACCAGGGGCTCACACTAGCGCCCCCCTTGTTTCTATTTTTATTTTTTCTTCTTTTGTGTATACAGGACTCTGTTAACCGAAAGCCCTGTCCGATGGCGAACTCGCCGAACTCACGATGCAACAGTCAGGGACTAAAGAAGGCCGCGACGAACACTCAGGTGGTCTCAGTTACGAGCATTAAATTCGATTACATACACCAAGTCTGCAGCTTATCCCTGGAGGGGGACATGTTTATTTAGTTCAAATCCCTTGCTTACCGCACTATTTGTATCAGTCCGCTCTACTAGCAGACTTTCTTTCATAAATAATGCAGCACCTTTTTATTGCAATTGTGTTATCTTTTATATGTTCATTATATGACATCGTGCACCCGTACATTTTGGTACGGCCTAATACGCCAGGGGCTTCGGTTCCCCAAATTATGGTGTGATTAAGTCCGAACACTTTCACAAGTCCGGCACCCCGAACTTATAGCATTATATGAATCGGCTCCGAATCATGTCTTGGGTCAATAGTTGGGTTTGCCCGGCTCCCACGTTTTGGTGCCTTACATTCCGTTCCGTCGGCTAAGGTAGCACTGGGAGAACCACTGCGATTGCGCCCCGGTTGAGCCGGGTTAACGCCTCAGTGGAGAAAGCTAAAACTGACTGGCATGATATGGCGAGAGACTGGTCGCTGTTCGAGAGGTTCTTTCGGTTCCTTAAAGACTCACGCCGCTTCGAGCGAAGTTCCGGATAATGTCCTATGAAGGCGTGGATAGCGCCCCGGATTCGGTCTTCCGAATACCAGGGGCTTCGCCAAAATTTAAAATTATAGAATTCTATGGCTAAGTGAGAGTGTTCAAGCATTATAAGTCCGGTCGCCTTGTTCGTCGTGTTGAGCGCCTCCCTAGATGGACCCAAAAATGGGAACAAGAGTGCTCAAGTTTATCACCGAACACCCCAGCACTCGTGGCTTGGGGGCTGAAGCCAACGACTTGCCATCTCTTAGATTTAACAAACGGCCGCACAGAAGGTAATATTTTAAATTAAACAAGCGTTGCTCATGGCGCATATAAATGAAGTTTTCAGCGCCCAGGATAAATACACAGCGAGTTCACTCAAAGATTACATTTCGGGGGCACTCATCTGCAATATCGCAGGCTCCCTTCAGGACAACTTTATAATATCGCTCCGGCGTGCGATGCTCCTTGCCCGGGGGCGGTGGATCCGTGAGGATCTTCTCTGCATCCAGTTTGCCCCATTGCACCTTTATGCGGGCAAGGGCCCGACGAGCGCCTTCAATGCAAAGTGGGCGCTTGACTACATCCAGCTGGGGCATGCATACACCAGCCGCCAAGACTAGGCCAAAGTAGCTTCGTGCATGGCCTCTCCAGCCACACCGGACTAGGAGGCCCTTCATGGCCTCCTCGGCTACCTTAGGAGTTCGACCAGCTGCTTCACTGGTCACTTGGGGGCACTGGATGGCCGGCCTCAAAGATATCGAGACCGAAGACCTTCTCCGTCGAGCTCCCCTCCTCGCCACGATAGAATGCGGCGGCATCAGACGCACTACGCGGCAGATCTGCAAACGCCCCTGGAAAGCTCCGAGTTCGGGTAAGTATCCGATAATCTATAATACCTAAATAGTTCATCCCCACTACCTTATTTCTCTAAACATGCAAGGTGTCCACATCAGCATCTTGCCACGTCACCAATTATCCACCAAGCAATGAGTCTACATGCAGCCGTGTGACATGCATCCTTTGGGCCATCATAACTGACATGCAAAAAATGCAAAAGAAATGGACTCCAGGCTTATTTATATGCACAACGAATTACAATCGTCTCATTAGCAAATTATTCTAAAACAAAGGGAAGCCCAATCGTCTAGCCCCTGATCTGAAACAAAGGAAGCCCAACCGTCTAATGTTTTTTCCACGCCATGCTTCCGTTTCCATCTTTCTCTTCTCAATAAAGAACGATCAACCTTTTACCTTGGGTAAGTAGGGCGTGGTGGCTAGGAGGCGATCCCCGCGTGTCGGCGTGTGGCATGCTCTTGTGGCACGAACGCCGCTCCCCGTCGCTTCCGGCGGATCTGTTTGTTTTTTCAAGGTTGTAGTCTTGCCGGTGGAAATTGGTATGGTCCCTGACTACCCCTGTAGCATCGCCCACATGGCAGCTGTGCTGCTGCTTTCCCTTTGGTCTTCCACTCCTCTCTATGTTCTGACGAACCTAGCTCCGGTAGCGTTGAGGAAATAGTGGACGTTCGTTCCGGTTGTATCCAGTGGAATATGTACAAGAGTCATGTGATGGCTTCCTTTTGGGTCTGGGGCGACGAGTAGGTGGAGAGGCTGGCCAGCAAGCCAAGGCCTCGGCCGTGGCATGGAGATTCACAAAAACTGCTTCGTGGAGCGTTTATCATTGAACAGGGTGTGGCCGCACCGGATGGGTCTTCCCTCTTCGGCCATAGGTTTGTCTCGGTGACACAACGGCAACAAAGTTCATATCAGGATCCAGGATCCCTTGAATGGAATTTACATTGAAAACTTGCTGAAGGATTTCTGTGCTCTGATTGACAGTGTCATCATAAGGTATTGTACAGTAGACAAAGTTGCCCACTGTCCTCTAGCCTCTGCCACTCTTCCTTCCTATTGTCATAGTGATATTCTCTATTACTTTGGATTGTTCTTAGCCTACTAACTAATTTGATTTCTGTCAGATGCGTGTAGTTAGATTGGAGTGGGTACGTTAATTACTAGGTGTGCATTGCATTAGTGCTTTCCTCCCATTGATTTCTTTTGCCATGCTCCATGTATCATTCAAATAAGTGGATCCTGCACATTCGGTTGCTGCACTTAAGTTCTTATTTTAGCTTTTCACTAATCTTTGTTGTTCGATAATCTAAAAGGAGATCTTCTCGAAGGCAGAAAAATTGTATTTGTCCCCATGGTTTGGGATAATGACACATGAAAAATATGGCTGTACGATGAGTAACGGTTTCCACTTGCTTGCATAATGCAGTATTTTCATAACAATTAGTCTTCAAGGTCGGTCACTTTATACGCATTATTATCTCAACCAACCTGTTTAGCACATTGCACATATTTGCCTCAATTTACAGAAAGGCGAGGTAGACAGGTTTTCATCGTGGTGTGTTCAAACGTTCTAATATTTATTGGGAGAATCATATTATTGCATATTAATCGGCTGTAATCCCAGTCAACTTTTAATTTGATAATGTGATTTTTAGGATAACATGTTAGGAATTTAGGTGCAAACAATAAAGATTGTGATTGACCCATACAATTGTTTATGACCAATTGTCAAAATTTTACATTGTTTTGCTCTATGCGCATCTCTTCAATTGGTATTTTGGAACAAATGTTCCGCAGCAACGCGCGGGGAATTAGCGCAGCCTGCAAACCCATGGTAGACAGGTCTTCAGCACCTCGACCTCCGCCGTTAATCCGGTAGAGGTCAGTAGCGCAGCCTGCAAACCCATATTGACATATTTTTAGCATCCTCACATATCTTGTTAGATCCTCGGTCCGCTTTTCCTTCCAACACCGAACTAAGCATCGAGGGCTCTTGTCTATGCGGTATTACATTACATAATTTTAACTTCTTACCTCAAAGCCTGTTAGAAGGCTGCTGCAGGCTTCGGTCAGCCTGCTCTTGGCGAGCTGGACCTTCCCAATCACCGCACTCATGAGAGTGCGGTGTTCTTCCTCGATGGAAGCGCCTTTAAGCGCCTCCAGCAGGTTATCTGGTGCCTCCGGTTGGACGGAGGTCGCCGGCGTCACGGTCCTGCCCTTCTTTCGAAGGGGCCGCTTGCCGGACTCTGGAACCACTACGGGTTCCGATGTAGAGTCCGGCGCAAAGTCCGGGAGGTCGCCTGACGGCGCCTCCGGAGCCTCCTCCTGATGGGTCCCCTTTTGGGATCCCACCTCGGCGTCCTTGTCGGTGCGGGGGGTAGAGGCGGTCGGGACGAAATTTACGTCCGACGAAGCCAACGACTCGCTCATTGAGTCGGGGAGGTCGTCATCGACCGGACTACGGACAGAATGCGGCGTTAGAAGGATACTACGTGACATGAAAGGTACGGCATATAAACGATCCGAATACTTACGATCCGGCCGGACGCCTGGCCCTTGGAGGCCACTCATCCCCGCCAAAGCTGATGTTGGCGATACTGTCCGGGGGGATAGTTCTCCCCCCTTGGACCCTTCGGCCGCCCTGATTGGGGAGGCCTTCCTCTTTTTCTCTCCCTCCTCCGGGAGAGAGTACTCCTCCTCCTCGTCTTCAGGGGAGGAGTCCTCGTCGTCGTCGGACACTGATTCTGGAACTCTTCGAGTCCCGTGGCCACCTTCTTGGCCTTCTTCTCGGCACCACGTGTGGTGCGAAACCAATAACCCCGCTAAGCGGGCATCCACTGGGTCTTCTGGCATGGGAGCCGGGCTGATGAACAGCTTGGCCTTCTCCATCCATTCCTGTCAAAGGAAGAGGCAGATTAAAAACCTCACTAGAGTCAATCTAATTACCACAAGTGTCCCGTAATAGGGTCGAATCACTTACCTCATCAGTCGGAGACTGCGAGCTGAATCCGCGGTCTTCGGTCACGGATGCGGGGGCTTCGGCGCCCTTGAACAGCACCCTCCAGGCACCTTCGTGTGTTGTATCGAAGAGCCCGCTTAACGTCTGGTGTTGTTCCGGATTGAACTCCCACAAATTGAATGCCCGTTCTTGGCATGGGATAATCCGCCGGAGGAGCATGACTTGGACCACATCGACGAGCCGGAGCCTATTGCTCACCATCTTCTTGATGCAGCCTCGGAGTCCCGTCACCTCCACCGGACTGCCCCACTGCAAGCCCTTCTCTTTCCAGGAGGTGGGCTGCGTGGGGATTCCAGATCTATAATCGGGGGCCGCCGCCCATGTGGGCTTGCGCGGCTCGGTGATGTAGAACCACCCCGATTGCCACCCCTTGACGGAGTCCACGAAGGTCCCTTCTAGCCAAGGGACGTTGGGCAATTGCCCAACATGGAGCCTCCGCATTCCGCTTATGCCCCTTCACAACCTTGACTTGACATTGAAGGTCTTGAGCCACAGGCCGAAGTGGGGCTGGATGCAGAGAAAGGCCTCGCACACGACGATAAACGCCGAGATGTTGAGGATAAAGTTCGGCGCCAGATCGTGGAAATCCAGGCCGTAGTAAAACATGAGCCCCCGGACAAATGGATGGAGCGGAAAGCCCAGTCCGTGGAGGAAGTGGGGGAGGAAGACGACCCTCTCATGAGGCCCTGGGGTAGGGATGAGCTGCCCCTCATCGGGCAGCCGATGCGCAATATCGCTGGAAAGATATCCGGCGTCGCGCAGTTTGGTGATGTCCTCCTCCTTGGCGGTGGAGGCTAACCATTTACCTCCCGCTCTGGACATATTCGGAGAAGGTCGAGGCGAGATGCGCGAGCTTGGGCGTTGGAGCTTGAGTTCGCGGGGAAGGATAAGCAAAGGAGGAAGAAGGCGTAGGTGAGAAGGTAAATCCTTATCCCTTATATATAGGCGGACAAAACTATGCGTCCCTCACCGGCCTGGTAAAACTCGCTTATCTCCCAAGCGCCACCATCATTGGCGTGGTTGGGTTACCCACGCACGTATTGATGAGAATCCCGGAATAAGAGGAACACGATCTCTGCTTCGACAGGACGTGCCAAGGAAACCGCTTCGCTAAACGTGCTAAGGTGGTACAGTAATTCAGACAAAGGCTTGGTTGCGGTGTGGTGACGCGCCGCATAATACGTCAGCAGATTGAGCTAAGTGTACATTTTATTCTCTCTATGGTGGAATGTGGAATTTATTTTGCAGAGCCGGACACTATCCTGGTGTTCATTATCTTCTCTGAATTATTCAAGGGAGGAACCCGCCTTGCAATGCCGAACATTATGCACGCCGGACTATCGTCATTGAAGACCGGTTCAGGGGCTACTAAGGGAGTCCTGGACTAGGGGGTGTGCGGACAGCCGGACTATCAATATCCGCCGGACTCCAAGACTACGAAGATAGAAGATTGAAGACTCCGGCTCGTGTCCGGAAGGTACTTTCCTTGGCGTGGAAGGCAAGCTTGGCAATCGGATATGTAGATCCCCTACCATTGTAACCGACTGTAAACCCTATCCCTCTCCGGTGTCTATATAAACCGGAGGGCCTTAGTCCGTAGGACGAAGATACATCTCAACAATCATACCATAGGCTAGCTTCTAGGGTTTAGCCTCCTTGATCTCGTGGTAGATCTACTCTTGTACTACCCATATCATCAATATTAATCAAGCAGGACGTAGGGTTTTACCTCCATCGAGAGGGCCCGAACCTGGGTAAAAACATTGTGTCCCTCGTCTCTTGTTACCATCCGCCTAGATGCACAGTTCGGGACCCCCTACCCGAGATCCACCGGTTTTGACACCGACAGGGCATCTTATTAAAATTTCCATAAGAGTTGTTGTAGGAATTTCCATAATTATTAGAAGGATTACTAGGATAAGGCCTAGGATTAAAATTCCCTCTATAAGCGTTGTTTCCAAAACTATTCCTACCAACAAAATTCACATCCATAGATTCATTATTATTCTCAAGCAAAGTAGATAAAGGCATATCATTGGGATCAAGAGGAGTATTTTTAGGAGCAAACATCTTCATAAGTTCATCCATCTTTTCACTCAAAACATTAATTTCTTCTATAGCATGCACTTTTTTACTAGAAGATCTTTCGGTGTTCCATTGAGAATAATTAGCCATAATATTATCAAGCAATTTTGTAGCATCTCCTAACGTAATTTCCATAAAAGTGCCTCCCGCGGCCGATCTAAAAGATTTCTAGAAGCAAAATTCAATCCGGCATAAAAAATTTGTATGATCATCCATAAATTCAAACCATGAGTAGGGCAATTGCGAAGCATTAATTTCATTCTTTCCCAAGATTGGGCAACATGCTCATGATCAAGTTGTTTAAAATTCATAATATCGTTCCTAAGAGTGATGATCTTAGCGGGAGGAAAATACTTAGAGATAAAAGCATCTTTGCACTTGTTCCAAGAATCAATACTATTTTTAGGCAAAGACAAAAACCAAACTTTAGCACGATCTCTAAGTGAAAACGGGAATAACTTCAATTTGACAATATTGTTATCCATATCTTTCTTCTTTTGCATATCACACAAATCAACAAAATTATTTAGATGAGTAGCGGCATCTTCACTAGGAAGGCCGGCGAATTGATCTTTCATAACAAGATTTAGCAAAGAGGTATTGATTTCACAAGACTCATCATTATTAAGAGGAGCAATCGGAGTACTAAAGAAATCATTATTATTGGTATTCGAGAAATCACACAATTTGGTATTATCTTGCGCCATGGCAACAAGTAATCCAACACACAAGCAAACAAAAAAGCAACGGGAAAAAGGCAAACGGAAAAGAGAGGAGGAGATTGGGAAAGAGAGGGCGAATAAAACGGCAAGGGTGAAGTGGGGGAGAGGAAAACGAGAGGCAAATGGCAAATAATGTAATGCGAGAGATAGGGATTGCGATGGGTACTTGGTATTGTTGACTTGCTTGCTTGAACCTCCCCGGCAACAGCGCCAGAAATTCTTCTTGCTACCTCTTGAGCACCGCGTTGGATTTCCCCGAAGAGGAGAGGATGATGCAGCAAAGTAGCGTAAGTATTTCCCTCAGTTTCTGAGAACCAAGGTATCAATCCATTAGGAGACCACGCACAAGTCCCTCGTACCTACACAAAATGATAGCTACTCGCAACCAACGCGATTAGGGGTTGTCAATCCCTTCACGGTCACTTACGAGGGTGAGATCTGATAGAGATGATAAATAATATGTTTGGTATTTTTGATAGATAGATGCAAAGTAAAAAGTAAAAGGCAAAGTAAAATAAAGCAAGTAAATAAAGTGATAGAGATTGATATGATGAGAATAGACCCGGGGGCCATAGGTTTCACTAGTGGCTTCTCTCAAGAGCATAGATATTCTACGGTGGGTTAACAAATTACTGTTGAGCAATTGACAGAATTGAGCATAGTTATGAGTATATCTAGGCAATGATCATGTATATAGGCATCACGTCCAAAACAAGTAGATCAAAACGATTCTGCATCTACTACTATTACTCCACTCATCGACCGCTATCCATCATGCATCTAGAGTATTAAGTTAAAAACAGAGTAATGCCTTAAGCAAGATGACATGATGTAGAGGGATAAACTCATGCAATATGATAAAAAAACCATCTTGTTATCCTCGATGGCAACAATACAATATGTGCCTTGCAACCCTTTACATCACATCGGGTAAGGACACATAAGATTGAACCCAAAGCTAAGCACTTCTCCCATTGCAAGAACTACCAATCTAGTTGGCCAAACCAAAAAGGATAATTCAAAGAGACTTGCGAAGATAACTCAATCATACATAAAAGAATTCAGAGAAGAATCAAATATTTTCCATAGATAATACTGGATCATAAACCCACAATTCATTGGTCTCAACAAACACACCGCAAAAAGAAGATTACATCGAATAGATCTCCACAAGAGAGGGGGAGAACATTGTATTGAGATCCAAAAAGAGAGAAGAAGCCATCTAGCTACTAGCTATGGACCCGAAGGTCTAAAGTAAACTACTCACACTTTATCGAAGGGGCTATGGTGATGATGTAGAAGCCCTCCGTGGTGGATGCCCCCTCCGGTGGAGCTCCGGAACAGGCCCCAAGATGGGATCTCGTGGATACAGAAGGTTGCGGCGGTGGAATTAGGTTTTTGGCTCCTGTTCTGATCGTTTGGGGATACGTAGGTATATATAGGAGGAAGGAGTACGTCGGTGGAGGGTCAGGGGGCCCACGAGGTAGGGGGCACGCCCAGGGGGGCGCCCCCATCCTCGTGACCGCCTCTGGCACTTCTTGGAGTAGGGTCCAAGTCTCCTGGATCACGTTCGGCGAGAAAATCACGTTCCCAAAGGTTTCATTCCATTTGGACTCCGTTTGATATTCTGCTCTTGAAACACCAAATAGGCAAAAAACAGCAATTACAGGCTAGGCCTCCAGTTAATAGGTTAGTCCCAAAAATAATATAAAAGTGGAAAATAAAGCCCAATATAGTCCAAAACAGTAGATAAAGTAGCATGGAGCAATCAAAAATTATAGATACGTTGGAGACGTATCAGGGCTCGGGTCGTGCTTATATAGCCGAGGGGAGGCTTCTCGAGCTCACGGGCAAGCTCCAACTTGCAAACAATGGTGGACAGAGCCGGTTTGTGGCACGGGCATGGCGTTTTAGACGCATTTATGGTGAACCACGATGAGGCTCGGATGCAGGGCGATGCAGTCAAGCACAGGCGAGCTCCTGGACAAGGTTTGAGGTCGAGACGAGGAGGGAGGAGACGAGCATAGTGGCCGGAACAAGCCAGAGCACGCCTGCGGCCATGACGCAAGCGTGATCACCACGCACACTGGCGCAAGCGGCGCCCTTTGGCGTGGCCAACCATGTCCAGTGGATAGACCTTGGTGCCCTTAGTCCAACTAAAGAAATAAATCGGTCTAGGGGCAAAGAAGAGATTTGCACTTAGCTCCAAAAGTAAATCAGTAAGAAGGTGTTTGTAACTTGCTGTGGTTAAACCAGCTAGGTAAATCAGTAACTAGCTTGTCTGGGAGGTTTAACTATCGAAGGACATTCAATCTGGAGGTTTTGAGGGTAAAAGGATCAAGATTTACTGCAGTTGCTTCACAACTGCATACTTGGTCCAGAAAGGAAGATCATGATGGTGCACTCAAATGGAGTGGTGGAATGGGATGAAACTTGGCAACTCCTCATTATATGGACATATAAAGATGCTGTAAAAAGCTCATGCCAAATTGACAAACCAAAATAGCACTTGCTTCACAAACATCATTTCTGTCCAGAAACTTGGAATAATTATGGTGATCAAATGGCTCATTGAAATGATGCCAAAATGGGCGGAGAGATGTATTATGTGTATAAGAATGATCTAGTAATTTATCGGGATTTTTCAAGCAATATAAAATATACTTGCTTCACAACCTGAAAATATTGCCAAAAACAAAGATTTGCTCATGTGCTCACATAGATGATTGGATGGGGCTGCAAATGGGTAGAGGGGATTAATATGATCACATTAAGGAGTGTGAAAAAGTTCGTCTCATTTGGATATTCCTAGTTAGTACTTCCTTCACAAAGCTTTCTGTCTGACAAAAACTTTGAAAATTCACTGAGGAAGATTGGCTAGGCAAATAAAGTTGAAATTGTGCATGAGGCAATTATTTGGACATATAAACATGCCCAAAAAGGTTGGGAGTCAAAAGGATAAATATAAATGACACTTCCTTCACAAAGTGCCATTCAGGGTGGAATAGAAAAAGGAATATTGGGTAATTATTTTTGAACATGCCAATGAAAGGTTTTGCTATATATGATCAAGATATGACCCAAACAATTTATGAGAATTATTTGGGAATTTTAGGAGTGAGGGAAATATAGGTTGCTTCACAACCTAGGGTAATTGGAGTTATTCTTTTAATAGAAAAGGAATATTCCAATAAAAAGAATATTGGGATTTCGGTTAGGATGGAAATGACAGGGTCTAGGGAAGGATTTGGGAATGACAAGCCACTCTGGAAACAAAGAAGAGGGCATCTTCTTCAGTTTCCAGACCACAAAGCCATGGAAAAAGAAAACTCACGCAAAAACCTCGGAGAAATGAAAGAAAAAGAAAGGGCCAAAAAATCAGGCTGTCACAGAACACCACAGCGTAATGGTGTGTCCGAACGTCGTAACCGCATTTTATTAGATATGGTGCGATCTATGATGTCTCTTACTGATTTACCGCTATCACTTTGGGGTTATGCTTTAGAGACAACTGCATTCACGTTAAATAGGGCACCATCTAAATCCATTGAGACGACGGCGTATGAATTGTGGTTTGGCAAGAAACCAAAGTGGTCTTTTCTGAAAGTTTGGGGCTGCAATGCTTATGTGAAAAAGCTTCAACCTGATAAGCTCGAACCCAAATCGGAGAAATGTGTCTTCATAGGATACCCAAAGGAAACTGTTGGGTAGACCTTCTATCACAGATCCGAAGGCAAGATATTCGTTGCTAAGAATGGATCCTTTCTAGAGAAGGAGTTTCTATTGAAATAAGTGAGTGGGAGGAAAGTACAACTTGATGAGGTAGGTACAACCTGCTCCCTTATTAGAAAGTAGTTCATCACAGAAATCAGTTCATGTGATCCCTACACCAATTAGTGAGGAAGCTGATGATAATGATCATGAAACTTCAGATCAAGTTACTACCAAACCACGTAGGTCAACCCGAGTAAGATCCACACCAGAGTGGTACGGTAATCCTATTCTGGAGTTCATGTTACTTGACCATGATGAACCTACGAACTATGATGAAGCGATGATGAGCCCAGATTCCGCAAAATGGCTTGAGGCCATGAAATCTGAGATAGGATCCATGTATGAGAACAAAGTGTGGACTTTGGTTGACTTGCCCGATGATCGGCAAGCCATCGAGAATAAATGGATTTTCAAGAAGAAGACTGACGCTGACGGTAATGTTACTGTCTACAAAGCTCGACTTGTTGTGAAAGGTTTTCGACAAGTTCAAGGAGTTGACTATGATGAGACATTCTCACCCGTAGCGATGCTTAAGTCTGTCCGAATCATGTTAGCAATCGCTGCATTTTATGATTATGAAATTTGGCAAATGGATGTAAAGACTGCATTCCTGAATGGATTTCTGGAAGATGAGTTGTATATGATGCAACCCGAAGGTTTTATTGATCCAAAGGATGCTAACAAAGTGTGCAAGCTCCAGCGATCCATTTATGTACTGCTGCAAGCCTCTCGGTGTTGGAATAAACGTTTTGATAGTGTGAACAAAGCATATGGTTTTATACAGACTTTTGGAGAAGCTTGTTGAAAGATCGAGGATGTCGCCTAGAGGGGGGGTGAATAGGCGTTCTAAAATAATTACGGTAGAGGCTTGAACAAATGCGGAATAAACCTAACGGTTAATTTGTCAAGCACAAAACCTACAACAACTAGGCTCACCTATGTGCACCAACAACTTATGCTAAGCAAGATAAGCAACTATGTGATAGCAAGATATATGACAAAGAACAATATGGCTATCACAAACTAAAGTGCATAAGTAAAGGGCTCGGGTAAGAGATAACCAAGGCACTCGGAGACGATGATGTATCCCGAAGTTCACACCCTTACGGATGCTAATCTCCGTTTGGAGCGGTGTGGAGGCACAATGTTCCCCAAGAAGCCACTAGGGCCACCGTAATCTCCTCACGCCCTCGCACAATGCAAGATGTCGTGATTCCACTAAGGGACCCTTGAGGCGGTCACGAACCCGCATAAATGGCAACCCCAGGGCGGTCACCTAACCCGTACACTTTGGCAACCCTTGGGGGTGGTCACCGGTACCCGTCAAATTGCTCGGGGCGATCTCCACAACCTAATTGGAGACTCTGACGCTTTCCCGGAGCTTTAGACCACAATGATTGAGCTCCAACAACACCAACCGTCTAGGGCGCCAAGGCACCCAAGATTAACAAGCTCAAGGGTACCAAGCACCCAAGAGTAATAAGCTTCTCAACTTGTAACTTCCACGTATCACGTGGAGAACTCAAACTGATGCACCAAATGCAATGGCAAGGGCACAAGGAGTGCCCAAGTCCTTCTCTCTCAAATCCCACCAAAGCAACTAATGCTAGGGAGGAAAATGAGAGGAAGAACAAGAAGGAGAACACCAAGAACTCCAAGATCTAGATCCAAGGGGTTTCCCTCACATAGAGGAGAAAGTGATTGGTGGAAACGTGGATCTAGATCTCCTCTCTCTTTTCCCCCCAAAACTAGCAAGAATCCATGGAGGGATTGAGAGATGGCAAGCTCGAAGAAGGTCAACATTGGGGGAAGAACACGAGCTCAAGAGATAAGGTTCAATGGGGAAGAAGACCCCCTTTTAGGTGGGGAAAAATCCAACCGTTATGCTCACAGCCCGCACAGAGTGGTACTACCGCTCCAAGGAGCGGTACTACCGCTAGGCCGGTAGTACCCCTTTGAAAAACAACAGCGGGGAGGCAAAAGTCCAGTAGAACCGCCAGAGCGGTACTACCGCTCGTCCTCATGGTACTACCGCTAGGGATCGCGGTACTACTGCAAAGGGTAGCGGTACTACTGCTTGCGAGCGGTACTAAAAAAATACATCCGTGCCTACCACCACAGGACTTGGGACGAGTTTTTGGTCCGGAGCGGTACTACCGCTGTAGGAGCCGCGGTAGTACCGCTCTGGAGCGGTAGTAAAAAATTACATCCTCTCCAATTCGCGGTAGTACCGCTGCAGCCTTTTCAGAACACCAAAACTGCCACAACTTTTGCAAACGGACTCCGAATTCGATGAAACCAAGTTTGTTGGAAAGCTAGTGACAAGGGCTAACACAATCTTGAAAGAAATATCAATAATAAGCAAATTAGAAAAGTCCCATAAGAAAATGGTGAGAACCCTTCCTCGGATAAGACCGGTAAAACCTCCAACACCGAAAACATCATAGAAGACGCATGCGAACTCTGTTTTCGATGAACTCAAGCTTGTCATCAAGATGACCATAAGCTCTAAGACTCGCAAAGGGAACGAAACAAGAACCAAGAAACATGATGCAAGGATGCAATGGTTTGATCTCTCTACTAACGATACCATCAAGCTACTCATCAAGAGCCCTCCTTGATAGTACGGCAATCCATTCTATAACCCGGTCTCCCAACTACCACCATAAGACTGGTAAAATAGAAAACCTATCAAGGGCAAACCTTTGCCTTGCACGAAGTCCACTTGATCTAGATGATGACAATCTTGACTTACTCAAGTTGGACCACCTTTCGTGATTGCGTTGGCTCGATGAAGGCTAGTTGATTGCTCCCCCATACTCCACTATGGGTGAGTCACTATTCGGTACACCTTCACAAGTCCATTGTCACCACAATGGACGGCAAGCTACAAGCATGATTTCTTCGTGATTCTCCACTTGAACTTGCACAACACAACCTTGATTTGATGTCATCCTCCGTGGGTTGTATGAGATCTTCCTCTTGACGCAAGCCCATGTAAGCAAACCTAACCCCACATAGAACTCTCACAAAGACCATGGGTTAGTACACAAAGCACAATGGACAATGCTTACCATACCATGGGATCACTTGATCCCTCTCGATATATCTTCTATGCTTTGTGAGTTGATCAACTTGATTCACTCTTGACTTAGTCTTGATCAACCTTAAATCTTTCCAACTCTCTTCATTTGGATGATGTCTTGAAGGTAAACATGAGTGATCACACAATCTTCTTCTTCAAGACATGCTTGCAATAATCTCAACACTCACATGACCAATCTTTGGATAATTCCTTAATAACACCTTAGTCAACTCATAAACTCCTTGAAACCAACACATGGACTTCAAGAAAATCCTATGGACAAATCCTTTAAATGTAACTCAAGACAACCATTAGTCCATAAAGATTGTCATCAATTACCAAAACCAAACATGGGGGCACCGCATGTTCTTTCAATCCCCCCCATTTTGGTAATTGATGACAATCACTTTCAAGAGAGTTTATATAAGGAATTATGTAAGGAAATATGCATCACCATGCAATGCAACAACCAATAATGCAGGCGTAAGAGATGCAAATGCTCTTAGGAACAAACCAAAGCCAGAAGAGACAACTCTCTAAACTTCTCCACAAAACTCTCTGAAACTTCTCCCCCATTGGCATCGATTGCCAAAATGGGCGAATAGCTTAGAAGGTCAAAATAAATTGTGGTCCTCCATAAATTGTGTATTTCTCAACAAGAGAGTGAAATGCAATACACATATCCAACTACCAATACTTGGAGGAAGACAAACTATATTGAGGCCCAAAGATTGCAACAGAGAGATATGCCACAAAGACATAACAAAGAGAGACACAAGCAATCAGAAGATACCAATTGAAGCAAGCAATCAACGGATATCAATTGAACCAACTAGACCAATGATCCTACGTGCCACATGAATAAAGATATTATGATATGAGCAGAGGATTGTTCTAAAGAAACTAGAGAAGCTCCCCATGATTTGTGCACATCAAGAATTTTTGTATTTGGATACAAAGTGCACAAAATAGGATCATAGATCCCCCAAAATCAATAGAAACTCACAACCAGTGCAAGTGGGCAAATAGGAGACAAACCTAGCACTTGCAACAAGCACATGGTTGAGCAACATGTAACAGAGGCAACTAAGAAAAGGCTCAACCAAAACCGATGTTTGTGAGTCAAGGCAATACACTTGAGAAGATTAATGTACGGATGAGCACTAAGAATCAATATAGTCTTGAAAGAATGAGATACACGGCGCAAGGCATGTCATTCACACACACAACTAGCAAACGGGTTCACAAGCTCACTAATAAGCATATAAAGAACCTATGCTTGTGACAACCCATGGTGAAGATAGAAGATGAAAGCCTCATCAAGACGAAGGATACCAAGATGGCAAAAGCCTCGTAAAGATAAGCATGAGGAAATAATCTTCACCACACAAGAGTGCATCAAGATGCAACGATATAAGACACGCACTCAAGGCAAAAGTTTTCACGGAGCCACCAAAGAAATAACATAAGAAATACAGGGTGGACGTGAAAGAAGGGATATCATCTAGAGATGTAATTTCTCTCAAGTGTACACGGTTCTAGGTAGACGAAATCATGATGATATATATCTACAAAGAAGGATGTACACCCTAAATAGTTACAATCATGAAGGAACAAGATACCCAAAAGGAAGTCATACATATACCAATAAGATATTTTCTTGGAAGCATAGCACATAGCTAGATATGGTCTTATTGTATATAAATGAATTCCAACCACACGAACATCAAAGACATCACAACTAGCAACAAGAGATCATTGTTGAGATGCTTTGAGAAGGGAAACAAGTATCACAAGAACTAATCAAGAAATTCATGCCATGATGCAACCTACACAAGGTTGAATATAAGAGGTGTATGCATGAGTAGATACTCGTCACCGAGATAGCATTGGAAGGATGTAGTAGATACCAATTAAAGGTAGATAGTAGATCATTGATCATCCTAGCTTGACTCCAATAAGCACATGGTGACACCACCTTCCTTGTGAGTGAGCCGAGCATCTAATGCATCTCCAATTTTTCCTAGAACAACAACACAAACAAAATGGTACCCAAACTCATTGGGACCAAATAGTTAGAAACACCAATACATAGGACAAACTCCACATAAATATGTGCATATAAATATGAAAATGAATTTCATGCACATCTCATCCAAATTGAGACTAGGTGGAGTTTCCCGTATATATTGGGTCAAAGAAAGAAAGCATGCCCAAGAAAATACATGAAGCGAACATGCATGCTCAAAACTTTCAAGAACCAAAACCAAATGAAAACGAAATGCCAAGTGAAAAAGGATACCAAATAGATAAATCATCACTTGGAAGATATCATTAAAGATACATCAAGGAATGAGATATCCATTGATACACACTAAATTAAAGATGTCAAACTCCCAACGAGAGGATGGTTCCAAACAAACCAAGCTCTCAACAAAGTTTCATGATGGCACAAGGTACCAAAAGAAAACGGCTTGCCTTACACCAACACATACTTGATAAGGATCACAAGATGAGCATTTTATAGAAAATAGGATAGATCCCCCACGAGCTGTGCATTATAGAGAATTTGCATTTTAGTACACAATGCACAAGGTGAGATCACCACTTTCACTATATCTAGAAAACACTAGACAAGAACAAGAAATTACAAGATCCACAAGTGGTATGGAAGACAACGGGAGTGACACAATCCTTGGCAAGAGAAAAGGCAAATAAAAACAAAAGCCAATGTAAAGATGATCAATAAATTCTACCACACATAAGTGACTACCCATTGTCAAAAGACAAGAAGTATTTGGAAATAATTCCCGGTGGTAGATAACAAGGATATCCAACATCATCTTCACAACAAACACAAGCAAATTGCAACTTGTAGAGCTAACATGCCACCTAGGAACAAGATAATTTACAATATCAATTCTAGGTGAAAATATCTCAAATGTACACATTTTCTAGGCTAGTAATATACACATAGCAAATTACTCCTCCATAATGTGATACCAATTAAAGATAAACAAGAGGCAAAATAACGATCCAACAAGAGATAATTAATGGACAATTTAGAATTTGAATTTCTCATGAGAAGACATACCACATAGTGACTAGATAATCTTGTAATATCAATACTAGATGGTATTCCTCATGTACACACATTTATAGGATTGTGAGGTGTACAAAGCACATCACTCCCCCATAATGGGATATTCCATTAATCTCTCACAAGAGCCAACTAAGATACAAACAAGATGCATAAAGGCTCAATGTACGACACACATGTACATGATGTGCAAACCAACACACACATACTTGATTACTCAAGATAAGCAATTGGAGGCACAACATATACAAACACATGCAAGGAACAAAACCAAAACATGCAGAGGGGCAAGTAACTTTCAATGTAAACAATTTAAGTACAAGTTACCGGAAGGAGGCACATTGGATATAGTATAGAAACTTGATAACCCAATTAACTTGGCTTGAGACACTAAGAATGATGAAGTCCCCTTAATTCTTCATAATGTAGCCAAGTCTCAAATGCCCTCCAACAACACCTATTGATCAAGTTTGAGCTTGTTGATCCCCAACCAAGTTGGGTCCTAAGAGGTTAGTCACAATAGGCTTGGCAACCCAAATGGTTCTTTTCTTGACACCACTTCGAGTACCAACAAACTTGACAAACACATTGCCAACCTTATCCTTCCCAAGAGAATAGATATCGTCAATAATAATTGGGTTGGATTGTTGGGGAACGTAGTAATTTCAAAAAAATTCCTACGCCACACGCAAGATCATGGTGATGCATAGAACAAGAGGGGAGAGTGTGTCCACATACCCTCGTAGACCGTAAGCGGAAGCGTTAGCACAACGCGGTTGATGTAGTCGTACGTCTTCATGATCCGACCAATCAAGTACCAAACGCACGGCACCTCCGAGTTCAGCACATGTTCAGCTCAATGACGTCCCTCGAACTCCGATCCAGCCGAGCTTTGAGGGAGAGTTCCGTCAGCACGACGGCGTGGTGACGATGACGATGTTCTACCAACGCAGGGCTTCGCCTAAGCACCGCTACGATATTATCGAGGTGGATTATGGTGGAGAGGGGCACCGCACACGGCTAAGAGATCCAAGGGATCAATTGTTGTGTCTATGGGGTGTCCCCCTCCCCCGTATATAAAGGAGTGGAGGAGGGGGCCGGCCAAGGGGGGTGGCGTGCCCTAGGGGGAGTCCAACCCCCACCGGGAGTAGGACTCCCCCCTTTCCTATTAGGAGAGGGAGAGGGAAGGAAGAGGAGGGAGGGAAGAAGGAAAGGGCGGCTGGCCCCCCTCCCAATTCAGATTGGGCTTAGGGGGGCCTCCTTTGCTCCTTTCCCCTCCTTTCCACTAAGGCCCAATAAGGCCCATATACCTCCCGGGGGTTCCGATAACCTCCCGGAGCTCCGGTATTGTCCCAATCTCACCTGGAACCTTTCCGGTGTCCAAACATAGTCGTCAAATATATTGATCTTTATGTCTCGACCATTTCGAGACTCCTCGTCATGTCCGTGATCACATCCGGGACTCCGGACAACCTTCTGTACATCAAAACTCACAAACTCGTAATAAAACTGTCAACGAAACCTTAAACGTGCGGACCCTACGGGTTCGAGAACTATGTAGACATGACCGAGACACGTCTCCTGTCAATAACCAATAGCAGAACCTGGATGCTCATATTGGCTCCCACATATTCTACGAAGATCTTTATCGGTCAAACCGCATAACAACATACGTTGTTCCTTTTGTCATCGGTATGTTACTTGCCCGAGATTCGATCGTCGGTATCTCAATACCTAGTTCAATCTCGTTACCGGCAAGTCTCTTTACTCATTATGTAATGAATCATCCCGCAACTAACTCATTAGTCACATTGCTTGCAAGGCTTATAGTGATGTGCATTACTGAGAGGGCCCAGAGATACCTCCTTGACAATCGAAGTGACAAATCCTAATCTCGAAATACGCCAACTCAACAAGTATCTTTGGAGACACCTGTAGAGCTCCTTTATAATCACCCAATTACGTTGTGACATTTGGTAGCACACAAAGTGTTCCTCCAGTAAATGGGAGTTGCATAATCTCATAGTCATAGGAACATGTATAAGTCATGAAGAAATCAATAGCAACATACTAAACGATCAAGTGCTAAGCTAACAGAATGGGTCAAGTCAATCACATCATTCTCCTAATGATGTGATCCCGTTAATCAAATGACAACTCATGTCTAGGGCTAGGAAACTTAACCATCTTCGATTCACGAGCTAGTCAAGTAGAGGCATACTAGTGACACTATGTTTGTCTATGTATTCACACATGTATTATGTTTCCGGTTAATACAATTCTAGCATGAATAATAAACATTTATCATGATATAAGGAAATAAACAATAACTTTATTATTGCCTCTAGGGCATATTTCCTTCAATATCCCACTTGCACTAGAGTCAATAATCTAGTTCACATCGCCATGTGATTTAACACAAATATTCATATTTGTATATGATTAACACCCATAGTTCACATCGTCATGTGACCAACACCCAAAAGGGTTTACTAGAGTCAATAATCTAGTTCACATCGCTATGTGATTAACACCCAAAGAGTACTAAGGTGTGATCATGTTTTGCTCGTGAGAGAAGCTTAGTCAACGGGTCTGTCATATTCAGAGTCGTATGTATTTTGCAAATATTCTATGTCTACAATTCTCTACACGAAGCTACTCTAGCTAATTGCTCCCACTTTCAATATGTATCCAGATTGAGACTTAGAGTCATATGGACCGGTGTGAAAGCTTGCACCGATGTAACTCTTTACGACGAGCTCTTTTATCACCACCATAATCGAGAAATATTTCCTTAGTCCTCACTAAGGATATTCTTGACCAATGTCCAGTGATCTACTCCTAGATCACTATTGTACTTCCTTGCCAAATTCAGCGCAAGGTATACAATAGGTCTGGTACATAGCATAGCATACTTTATAGAACCTATTACTGAGGCATAAGGAATGACTTTCATTCTCTTTTTTATTTTCTGTCGTGGTCAAGATTTGAGTCTTACTCAATTTTACAACTTTGCAAAATTATTTCAAAATCTTGACAAGGTATGTACTTATTGAAAAACGTATCAAGCGCCTTGATCTATCTCAATAGATCTTGATGCTCAATATGTAAGTAGCTTTACTGAGGTCTTTCTTTTATGGAACTCCTTTCAAATATTCCTTTATGCTTTCCAGAAAAATTCTACATCATTTCTGATCAACAATATGTTACACATATATTTATCAGAAAGGCGGTACAGGCTTCACCGCAAGTCTGTATAAAACTATATGCTTTGATCAACTTATCAAAATGTATATTCCAACTCTGAGATGCTTGCACCAGTCCATAGATGGATCGTTGGAGCTTGCACATTTTGTTAGCACCTTTAGGATTGACAAAACCTTCTGGTTGCATCATATACAACTCTTCTTTAAGAAAACTATTAAGGAATGCATTTTTGACATCCATTTGCCAGATTTCATAAAATGTGGCAATTGCTAACATGATTCGGACAGACTTAAGCATCGCTACAGTTGAGAAAATCTCATTGTAGTCAACACCTTGAACTTGTCGAAAACCTTTTTAAAACAATTCGAGCTTTGTAGATAGAAACACTACTATCAGCGTCTGTCTTCCTCTAGAAGATCCATTTATACAATATGGCTTGCCGATCATCGGGCAACTCCACCAAAGTCCACACTTTGTTCTCATACATGGATCCCATCTCATATTTCATGGACTCAAGCCATTTCGCGGAATCTTGGATCATCATCGCTTCCTCACAGTTTGTAGGTTCATCATGGTCTAGTAACATGAGTTCCAGAACAGGATTACCGTACCACTCTGGTGCGGACTGTACTTTGGAAGACCTACGAGGTTTTGTAGTAACTTAATCTGAAGTTTCATGATCATCATCATTAGCTTCCTCACTAATTGGTGTAGGAATCACTGGAACTAATTTCTGTGATGAACTACTTTCCAATTCGGGAGAAGGTACAAATTACCTTATCAAGCTCTACTTTCCTCCTACTCACTTCTTTCGAGAAAAACTCCTTCTCTAGAAAGGATCCATTCTTAGCAACGAATGCTTTGCCTTCGGATATGTGATAGAAGGTGTACCCAACAGTTTCCTTTGGGTATTCTATGAAGACGCACTTCTCCAATTTGGGTTCGAGCTTATCAGGTTGAAACCTTTTTCACGTAAGCATCGCAACTCCAAACTTTAAGAAACGACAACTTAGGTTTACTGCTAAACCATAGTTCATACAGTGTCGTCTCAACAGATTTAGATGGTACCCTATTTAAAGTGAATGCAGCTATCTCTAATGCATAAGCCAAAAACGATAGTGGTAAATCGGTAAGATACATCATAGATCGCACCATATCCAATAAAGCATTTGTGAAGGTCAGAAAATAACGATACTTGCCACGAGCATCAACACTCATTGGACCGCATACATCGGTATGTATTATTTCCAACAAGTTAGTAGCTCGTTCCATTGTTCCGGAGAACGGAGTTTTAGTCATCTTGCCAAAAAGGCACGGTTCGCAAGCATCAAATGATTCATAACCAAGTGATTCCGAAAATCCATCTTTATGGAGTTTCTTCATGCGCTTTACACCGATATGACCCAAACGGCAGTGCCACAAATAAGTTGCACTATCATTATTAACTTTGCATCTTTTGGCATCAACATTATGAATATGTGTATCACTATGATCAAGATTCAATAAACCATCACCATTGGGTGTATGACCATAGAAGGTTTTATTCATGTAAACAACTTATTCTCTATCTTAGATGAATAATCGTATGGCAATAAACATGATCTTATCATATTTATGCTCAACACAAACACCAAATAACATTTATTTAGGTTTAACACTAATCTCGAAAATATAGGGAGTGTGTGATGATGATCATATCAATCTTGGAACTACTGCCAACACTCATCTCACTTCCCCCTCAACTAGTCTCAGTTTATTCTGTAACTCTGTTTCAAGTTACTAATCTCAAAGAATCGAACAAGTATCAAATACTCAGGGGCTACTATAAACACTAGTAAAGCACACATCAATAACCTGTATATCAAATATACCCTTGTTCAATTTGCCATCCTTCTTATCCACCAAATATTCAGGGCATTTCCGCTTACAGTGACCATTTCCTTTCCAGTGTAAGCACTCAGTTTTAGGCTTTAGTCCAGCTTTGGGCTTCTTCGCAGGAGTGACAACTTGCTTGTCATTCTACTTGAAGTTCCCTTTCTTTCCCTTTGCCCTTCTCTTTAAACTAGTGGTCTTGTCAATCATCAATACTTGATGCTCTTTCTTGATTTCTACCTTCGTCGATTTCAACATCACGAAAAGCTCGGGAATCGTTTTCGTCATCCCTTGCATACTATAGTTCATCACGAAGTTCTAGTAACTTGGTGATGGTGACTAGAGAACTCTGTCAATCACTATCTTATCTGGAAGATTAACTCCCACTTGATTCAAGCGATTGTAGTACCCAGACAATCTGAGCACATGCTCACTAGTTGAGCGATTCTCCTCCATCTTTTAGCTATAGAACTTGTTGGATACTTGATATCTCTCAACTCGGGTATTTGCTAGAAATATTAACTCAATTCCTGGAACATCTCATATGGTCCATGACGTTCAAAACGTCTTTGAAGTCCCGATTCTAAGCCGTTAAGCATGGTGCACTAAACTATCAAGTAGTCATCATATTGAGCTAGTCAAACGTTCATAACGTCTACATCTGCTCTTGCAATAGGTATGTCACCTAGCGGTGCATTAAGGACATAATTCTTCTGTTCAGCAATGAGGATAAACCTTAGATCACAGATCCAATCCGCATCATTGCTACTAACATCTTTCAACACAATTTTCTCTAGGAACATATTGAAGGAAATATGCCCTAGAGGCAATAATAAAGTTATTATTTATTGCCTTATATCATGATAAATTTTTATTATTCATGCTAGAATTGTATTAACCGGAAACATAATACATGTGTGAATACATAGACAAACATAGTGTCACTAGTATGCCACTACTTGACTAGCTCGTTAATCAAAGATGGTTAAGTTTCCTAACCATATACATGAGTTGTCATTTGATTAACGGGATCACATCATTAGGAGAATGATGTGATTGACTTGACCCATTCCATTAGCTTAGCACTTGATCGTTCAGTATGTTGCTATTGCTTTCTTCATGACTTATACACGTTCCTATAACTATGAGATTATGCAACTCCCGTTTACCGGAGGAACACTTTGTCTGCTACCAAACCTCACAACGTAACTAGGTGATTATAAAGGTGCTCTACAGGTGTCTCCGAAGGTACTTGTTGAGTTGACGTATTTCGAGATTAGGATTTGTCACTCCGATTGTCGGAGAGGTATCTCTGGGCCCTCTCGGTAATGCATATCACTATAAGCCTTGCAAGCAATGTAGCTAATGAGTTAGTTACGAGATGATGCATTACGTAGTGAGTAAAGAGACTTGCCGGTAACGAGATTGAACTAGGTATTGAGATACCGACGATCGAATCTCGGGCAAGTAACATACCGATAACAAAGGGAACAACATATGTTGTTATGCGGTTTGACCGATAAAGATCTTCGTAGAATATGTAGGAACCAATATGAGCATCCAGGTTCCGCTATTGGTTATTGACCGGAGATGTGTCTCGATCATGTCTACATTGTTCTCGAACCCGTAGGGTCCGCACGCTTAAAGTAAGATGACAGTTATATTATGAGTTTATGTGTTTTGATGTACCGAAGGTTGTTCAGAGTCCCGGATGTGATCACGGACATGACGAGGAGTCTCAAAATGGTTGAGACATGAAGACCGATATATTGGACGACTATATTTGGACACAGGAAATGTTCCGGGTGAGATTGGGACAATACCGGAGCTCCGAGAGGTTATCGAAACCCCTCGAGAGGTATATGGGCTTTATTGGGCCTTAGTGGAAAGGAGGGGACAGGAGCAAGGGAGGGGGCGCCCCCCCCCAAGCCCACTCTGAATTGGGAAGGGGGCCGGCTCCCCCTTTCCTTCCTCCCTCCTTCCTCTTCCTTCCCTCCCCCTCTCCTAATAGAAAAGGGGGGAGTCCTACTCCCGGTGGGAGTTGGACTCCCCCCAGGGCGCGCCACCCCCCTTGGCCGGCCCCCTCCTCCACTCTGTTATATACGGGGGAGGGGGGCACCCCATAGACACAACAATTGATCTCTTGATCTCTTAGCCGTGTGCGGTGCCCCCCTCCACCATAGTTCTCCTCGATAATATTGTAGTGGTGCTTAGGCGAAGCCCTGCGACGGTAGAACATCAAGATCGTCACCACGCCGTCATGCTGACAGAACTCTTCCCCGACATTCTGTTGGATCGGAGTATGGGGGACGTCATCGAGCTGAACGTGTGAATAACTCGGAGGTGTCGTAGTTTCGGTGCTTGATCGGTCGGGCCGTGAAGACGTACGACTACATCAACCGCGTTGTGCTAACGCTTCCGCTTTCGGTCTACGAGGATACGTGGACAATACTCTCCTCTCTCGTTGCTATGCATCACCATGATCTTGCGTGTGCGTAGGATTTTTTTTGAAATTACTACATTCCCCAACAGTGGCATCCGAGCCCAGGTTTTATTCGTTGATCTTATATGCATGAGTAGAACACAAGTGAGTTGTAGGCGATACAAGTCATACTGCTTACCAGCATGTCATACTTTGGTTCGGCGGTATTGTTGGATGAAGCGGCCCGGACCAACATTACGCGTACGCTTACGCGAGACTGGTTCTACTGACGTGCTTTGCACACAGGTGGCTGGCGGGTGTCAGTTTCTCCAACTTTAGTTGAACCGAGTGTGGCTACGCCCGGTCCTTGAGAAGGTTAAAACGGCACTAACTTGACGAACTATCATTGTGGTTTTGATGCGTAGGTAAGAACGGTTCTTGCTCAGCCCTTAGCAGCCACGTAAAACTTGCAACAACAAAGTAGAGGACGTCTAACTTGTTTTTGCAGGGCATGTTGCGATGTGATATGGTCAAGACGTGATGCTATATTTTATTGTATGAGATGATCATGTTTTGTAACCGAGTTATCGGCAACTGGCAGGAGCCATATGGTTGTCGCTTTATTGTATGCAATGCAATCGCCCTGTAATTGCTTTACTTTATCACTAAGCACTAGCGATAGTCGTAGAAGCAATAGTTGGTGAGACGACAACGATGCTACGATGGAGATCAAGGTGTCGCGCCGGTGAAGATGGTGATCATGACGGTGCTTCGGAGATGGAGATCACAAGCACAAGATGATGATGGCCATATCATATCACTTATATTGATTGCATGTGATGTTTATCTTTTATGCATCTTATCTTGCTTTGATTGACGGTAGCATTATAAGATGATCTCTCACTAAATTTCAAGATAAAAGTGTTCTCCCTGAGTATGCACAGTTGTGAAAGTTCTTCGTGTTGAGACACCACGTGCTGATCGGGTGTGATAAGCTCTATGTCCATCTAGAACGGGTGCAAGCCAGTTTTGCACACGCAGAATACTCAGGTTAAACTTGACGAGCCTAGCATATGCAGATATGGCCTCGAAACACCGAGACCGAAGGTCGAGCTGAATCATATAGTAGATATGATCAACATAGTGATGTTCACCATTGAAAACTACTCCATTTCACGTGATGATCGGTTATGGTTTAGTTGATTTGGATCACGTGATCACTTAGATGATTAGAGGGATGTCTATCTAAGTGGGAGTTCTTAAGTAATATGATTAATTGAACTTAAATTTATCATGAACTTAGTCCTGGTAGTATTTTGCAAATTATGTTGTAGATCAATAGCTCGCGTTGTTACTTTCATGTTTTTATTTTGATATGTTGCTAGAGAAAACTGTGTTGAAAGATGTTAGTGGCAATGATGCGGATTGGATCCGTGATCTGAGGTTTGTCCTCATTGCTGCACAGAAGAATTATGTCCTTGATGCACCGCTAGGTGACGGACCTATTGCAGGAACAGATGCAGACGTTATGAACGTTTGGCTAGCTCAATATGATGACTACTTGATAGTTTAGTGCACCATGCTTAATGGCTTAGAATCCAGACTTTAAAGACATTTTGAACGTCATGGGCCGTATGAGATGTTCCAAGAGTTGAAGTTAATATTTCAAGCAAATACCCGAGTTGAGAGATATGAAGTCTCTAACAAGTTCTATAGCTAAAAGATGGAGGAGAATTGCTCAACTAGTGAACATGTGCTCAGATTGTCTGGGTACTACAATCGCTTGAATCAAGTGGGAGTTAATCTTCCAGATAAGATAGTGATTGACAGAGTTCTCTAGTCACCATCACCAAGTTACTGGAACTTCGTGATGAACTATAGTATGCAAGGGATGACGAAAACGATTCCTAAGCTCTTCGTAATATTGAAATCAACGAAGGTAGAAATCAAGAAATAGCATCAAGTGTTGATGATTGACAAGACCACTAGTTTCAAGAAAAGGGCAAATGGAAAGAAAGGGAACTTCAAGTAGAATGACAAGCAAGTTGTCACTCCCGCGAAGAAGCCCAAAGCTGGACCAAAGCCTGGCCGAGTGCTTACCTCGCAAAGGAAATGGTCACTGGAAGCAGAAATGCCTTGAATATTTGGTGGATAAGAAGGATGGCAAAGTGAACAAGGGTATATTTGATATACAGGTTATTGATGTGTACCTTACTAGTGTTTATAGTAGCCCTTGAGTATTTGATACTTGTTCGGTTGCTAAAAATTTGTAACTCGAAACAAAAGTTACAGAATAAACAGAGACTAGTTGAGGGTGAAGTGACGATGTGTGTTGGATGTGGTTCCAAGATTGATATGATCATCATCGCACACTCCCTATACTTTCGGGATTAGTGTTAAACCTAAATAAATGTTATTTGGCGTTTGCGTTGAGCATGAATATGATTTGATCATGTTTATTGCAAAACGGTTATTCATTTAAAGTTGGAGAATAATTGTTGTTCTGTTTACATGAATAAAACCTTCAATGGTCATACACCCAATGAAAATAGTTTGTTGGATCTCGATCGTAGTGATACACATATTCATAATATTGATGCCAAAAGATGCAAAGTTGAGAATTATAGTGCAACATATTTGTGGCATTGCCGTTTGGGTCATATCGGTGTAAAGCGCATGAAGAAACTCCATAAAAATGGACTTTTGGAATCACTTGATCATGAATCATTTGATGCTTGTGAATCGTGCCTTATGGGCAAGATGACTAAAACTCCGTTCTCTGGAACAATGGAACGAGCTACTGACTTATTGGAAATAATACATACCGATGTATGCGATCCAATGAGTGTTGATGCTCGTGGCAAGTATCGTTATTTTCTGACCTTCACAGATGATTTGAGCAGATATGGGTATATCTACTTAATGACACAAAAGTCTGAAACATTTGAAAAGTTCAAAGAATTTCAGAGTGAAGTGGAGAATCATCGTAACAAGAAAATAAAGTTTCTATGATCTGATCGTGGAGGAGAATATTTCAGTTACGAGTTTGGCCTTCATATAAAACAATGTGGAATAGTTTCACAGCTCACGCCACATGGAACACCACAGCGTAATGGTGTGTCCGAATGTCATAACCGCACTTTATTGGATATGGTGCGATCTATGATGTATCTTACCAATTTACCACTATCATTTTGGGGTTATGCATTAGACACAGTTGCATTCACTTTAAATAGGGCACCATCAAAATCCGTTTGAGACGACGCCTTATGAACTTTGGTTTGGCAAGAAATCAAAGTTGTCGTTTCTTAAAGTTTGGGACTGTGATGCTTATGTGAAAAAGTTTCAACCTGATAAGCTCGAACCCAAATCGGAGAAGTGTGTCTTCATAGAATACCCAAAGGAAACTATTGGGTACACCTTCTATCACAGATCCGAAAGCAATATATTCGTTGCTAAGATGGACCCTTTCTAGAGAAGGAGTTTCTCTCGAAAGAAGTGAGTGGGAGAAAAGTAGAACTTGATAAGGTAATAGTACCGTCTCCTGAATTGGAAAATAGTTCATCACTGAAATCAGTTCCAGTGATTCCTACACCAATTAGTGAGGAAGCTAATGATGATGATCATGAAACTTCAGATCAAGTTACTACATAACCTCGTAGGTCTTCCATAGTACGGTCCGCACTAGAGTGGTACGGTAATCCTGTTCGGGAAGTCATGTTACTAGACCATGATGAACTTACGAACTATGAGGAAGCGATGATGAGCCCAGATTCCGCGAAATGGCTTGAAGGCCATGAAATCTGAGATAGGATCCATGTATGAGAACAAAGTGTGGACTTTGGTGGACTTGCCCGATGATCGGCAAGCCATAGAAAATAAATGCATCTTCAAGAGGAAGACAGATGTTGATAGTAGTGTTACTATCTACAAAGCTCGACTTGTCGCAAAAAAAAAAGGTTTTTGACAAGTTCAAGGTGTTGACTACAATGAGATTTTCCCAACTGTAGTGATGCTTAAGTCTGTCCGAATCATGTTAGCAATTGCCACATTTTATGAAATCAAATGGATGTCAAAACTGCATTCCTTAATGGTTTTCTTAAAGAAGAGTTGTATACGATGCAACCAAAAGGTTTTGTCAATCCTAAAGGTGCTAACAAAATGTGCAAGCTCCAGCGATCCATCTATGGACTGGTGCAAGCATCTCAGAGTTGGAATACACGCTTTGATAAGTTGATCAAAGCATATAGTTTTATACGGACTTGCAGTGAAGCCTGTATTTACAATAAAGTGAGTGGGAGCACTACAGCCTCTCTGATAAGTATATGTGAGTGACATCTTGTTGATCAAAAAAGATGTAGAATTTTTTCTGGAAAGCATAACGAAGTGTTTGAAAGGAGTTCTTTAAAAGAAAGACCTCAGTAAAGCTACTTACATATTGAGCATCAAGATCTATTGAGATAGATCAAGATGCTTGATAAGATTTTCAATGAGTACATACCTTGACAAGATTTTGAAGTAGTTCAAAATGGAACAGTCAAAGAAAGAGTTCTTGCCTGTGTTGCAAAGGTATGAAATTGAGTAAAACTCAAATCCCGACCACGGCAGAAAATAGAAAGAGAATGAAAGTCATTCCCTATGCATCAGTCATAGGTTCTATAAAAGTATGCCATGCTATGGACCAGACCTATTGTATACTCTTCCCTGGTTTGGCGAGGGAGTACAATAGTGATCTAGGAGAAGATTGCTGGACATTGGTCAAAAATTATCCTTAGTGGAATAAGGATATGTTCCTCGATTATGGAGGTGACAAAAGGTTCGTCGTAAAGGGTTACGTTGATACAAGTTTTGGCGCTGATCCAGATGACTCTAAGCCTTAATCTGGATACATATTGAAAGTGGGAGCAATTAGCTAGAGTAGCTCCGTGTAGAGCATTGTAGACATAGAATATTTGGAAAATACATACGGCTCTGAATGTGACAGACCCGTTGACTAAACTTCTCTCACGAGCAAAACATGATCATACCATAGTACTCTTTGGGTGTTAATCACATAGCGATGTGAACTAGATTATTGACTCTAGTAAACCCTTTGTGTGTTGATCACATGACGATGTGAACTATGGGTATTAATCACATACAGATGTGAATATTGGTGTTAAATCACATGGCGATGTGAACTAGATTATTGACTCTAGTGCAAGTGGGAGACTGAAGGAAATATGCCCTAGAGGCAATAATAAAGTTATTATTTATTTCCTTATATCATGATAAATGTTTATTATTCATGCTAGAATTGTATTAACCGGAAACATAATACATGTGTGAATACATAGACAAACATAGTGTCACTAGTATGCCTCTACTTGACTAGCTCGTTAATCAAAGATGGTTAAGTTTCCTAAGCATAGACATGAGTTGTCATTTGATTAATGGGATCACATCATTAGGAGAATGATGTGATTGACTTGACTCATTTCGTTAACTTAGCACTTGATCGTTTAGTATGTTGCTATTGCTTTCTTCATGACTTATACACGTTCCTATAACTATGAGATTATGCAACTCCTGTTTACCGGAGGAACACTTTGTGTGCTACCAAACGTCACAACGTAACTAGGTGATTATAAAGGTGCTCTACAGGTGTCTCCGGAGGTACTTGTTGAGTTGACGTATTTCGATATTAGGATTTGTCACTCCGATTGTCGGAGAGGTTATCTCTGGGCCCTCTCGGTAATGCACATCACTATAAGCCTTGCAAGCAATGTAGTTAATGAGTTAGTTACGAGATGATGCATTACATAACGCGTAAAGGGACTTTCTAGCAACGGGATTGAACTAGGTATTGAGATACCGACGATCGAATCTCGGGCAAGTAACATACCGATAACAAAGGGAACAACGTATGTTGTTATGCGGTTTGACCGATAAAGATCTTCGTAGAATAGGTAGAAACCAATATGAGCATCCAGGTTCCGCTATTGGTTATTGACCGGAGATGTGTCTCGGTCATGTCTACATTGTTCTCGAACCCATAGGGTCCGCACGCTTAAAGTAAGATGACAGTTATATTATGAGTTTATGTGTTTTGATGTACTGAAGGTTGCTCGGAGTCCCGGATGTGATCACGGACATGACGAGGAGTCTCAAAATGGTTGAGACATGAATATCGATATATTGGACGACTATATTTGGACACCGGAAAGGTTCCGGCTTAGATTGGGACAATACCGAAGCTCCGGGAGGTTATCGGAACCCCTCGGGAGGTATATGGGCCTTATTGGGCCTTAGTGGAAAGGAGCAAGGGAGGGGGCGCGCCCCCCGCAAGCCCAATCCGAATTGGGAAGGGGCCGCCCCCCCCCCTTTCCTTCCTCCCTCCTTCCTCTTCCTTTCCTCTCCCTCTCCTAATAGGAAAGGGGGGAGTCCTACTCCCGGTGGGAGTTGGAATCCCCCCCTAGGGCGTGCCACCCCCCTTGGCCGTCCCCTCCTCCACTCCTTTATATACGGGGGAGGGGGGCACCCCATAGACACAACAATTGATCTCTTGATCTCTTAGCCATGTGCAGTGCCCCCCTCCACCATAGTTCTCCTCGATAATATTGTAGCGGTGTTTTGGCGAAGCCCTGCGACGGTAGAACATCAAGACCGTCACCACGCGGTCGTTCTGACGGAATTCTTCCCCGACATTCTGCTGGATCGGAGTATGGGGGACATCATCGAGCTGAACGTGTGCAAGAACTCGGAGGTGTCGTAGTTTCGGTGCTTGATTGGTCGGGCCGTGAAGACGTACGACTAAATCAACCGCGTTGTGCTAACGCTTCCGCTTTTGGTCTATGATGGTACGTGGACAATACTCTCCCCTCTCGTTGCTATGCATCACCATGATCTTGCGTGTGCGTAGGAATTTTTTTGAAATTACTACATTCCCCAACACATATCAAAATAAACATATGAACGCAACAACGCGAGCTATTGATCTACAACATAATTTGCAAAATACTACCAGGACAAAGTTCATGATAAATTTAAGTCCAATTAATCATATTACTTAAGAACTCCCACTTAGACAGACATCTCTCTAGTCATCTAAGTGATCACATGATCCAAATCAACTAAACCATGTCCGATCATCACGTGAGATGGAGTAGTTTTCAATGGTGAACATCAGTATGTTGATCATATCTACTATATGATTCACGCTCGACCTTTTGGTCTCCGTGTTCCGAGGCCATATCTGTATATGCTAGGCTCGTCAAGTTTAACTGAGTATTCGCGTGTGCAACTGTTTTGCACCGTTGTATTTGAACGTAGAGCCTATCACACCCGATCATCACGTGGTGTCTCAAAGACGAAGAACTTTCATAGCGGTGCATACTCAGGGAGAACACATCTTGATAATTAGTGAGAGATCATCTTATAATGCTACCGTCAATCAAAGTAAAATAAGATGCATAAAGGATAAACATCACATGCAATCAATATTAGTGATATGATATGGCCATCATCATCTTGTGCTTGTGATCTCCATCTCCGAAGCACCGTCGTGATCACCATCGTCACCTGCGCGACACCTTGATCTCCATCATAGCATCATTGTCGTCTCGCCACCTATTGCTTCTACGACTATCGCTACCGCTTAGTGATAAAGTAAAGCAATTACCGGGCGCTTGCATTTCATACAATAAAGCGACAACCATATGGCTCCTGCCAGTTGCCGATAACTCGGTTACAAAACATGATCATCTCATACCATAAAATATAGTATCACGTCTTGACCATATCACATCACAACATGCCCTGCAAAAACAAGTTAGACGTCCTCTACTTTGTTGTTACAAATTTTACGTGGCTGCTACGGGCTGAGCAAGAAGCGTTCTTACCTACGCATCAAAACCACAACGATAGTTCGTCAAGTTAGTGTTGTTTTAACCTTCGCAAGGACCGGCGTAGCCTTTCGGTTCAACTAAAGTTGGAGAAACCGACACCGCCAGCCACACATGTGCAAAAGCACGTCGGTAGAACCAGTCTTGCGTAAGCGTACGCGTAATGTCGGTCCGGGCGGCTTCATCCAACAATACCGCCGAATCAAAGTATGACATGCTGGTAAGCAGTATGACTTGTATCGCCCACAACTCACTTGGGTTCTACTCGTGCATATAACATCTACGCATAAAACCTAGCTCGGACGCCACTGTTGGGGAACATAGTAATTTCAAAAAAAATCCTATGCACACGCAAGATCATGGTGATGCATAGCAACGAGAGGGGAGAGTGTGTCCACGTACCCTCGTAGACTGTAAGCAGAAGCGTTAGCACAATGCGGTTGATGTAGTCGTACGTCTTCATGATCCGACCGATCAAGTACCGAATGCACGGCACCTCCGAGTTCAGCACACGTTCAGCTCGATGACGTCCCTCGAACCCCGATCTAGCCGAGCTTTGAGGGAGAGTTCCGTCAGCACGACGGCGTGGTGACGATGATGATGTTCTACCGACGCAGGGCTTCACCTAAGCACCGCTACAATATTATCGAGGTGGATTATGGTGGAGGGGGGCACCGCACACGGCTAAGAGATGCAAGGGATCAATTGTTGTGTCCATGGGGTGCCCCCCTCCCCCGTATATAAAGGAGTGGAGGAGGGGCCGGCCAAGGGGGTGGC
Source organism: Aegilops speltoides (assembly GCA_021437245.1). Lineage (NCBI taxonomy): Eukaryota > Viridiplantae > Streptophyta > Magnoliopsida > Poales > Poaceae > Aegilops > Aegilops speltoides. Next base: position 396,018,680 of record CM038141.1, read on the forward strand.
GCGCCCGAGGAGGGGAGTCCAACTCCCACCGGGAGTAGGACTCCCCCCTTTCCTATTAGAGGAGGGAGAGAGAAGGAAGAGGAGGGAGGGAAGAAGGAAAGGGGGGCCGGCCCCCCTCCCAATTCGGATTGGGCTTGGGGGGGCCTTCTTTGCTCCTTTCCCCTCCTTTCCACTAAGGCCCAATAAGGTCCATATACCTCCCGGGGGGTTCCGACAACCTCCCGGAGCTCCGGTATTGTCCCAATCTCACCCAGAACTTTTCCGGTGTCCAAATATAGTCGTCAAATATACCGATCTTTATGTCTCGACCATTGTGAGACTCCTCGTCATGTCCATGATCACATCCGGGACTCCAAACAACCTTCGGTGCATCAAAACTCATAAACTCATAATAAAACTGTCAACAAAACCTTAAGCATGCGGACCCTAAGGGTTCGAGAACTATGTAGACATGACCGAGACACGTCTCCGGTCAATAACCAATAGCAGAACCTGGATGCTCATATTGGCTCCCACATATTCTACGAAGATCTTTATCGGTCAAACCGCATAACAACATACGTTGTTACTTTTGTCATCGGTATGTTACTTGCCCGAGATTCGATCGTCGGTATCTCAATACCTAGTTCAATCTCGTTACCAGCAAGTCTCTTTAATCATTATATAATGCATCATCCCGCAACTAACTCATTAGTCACATTGCTTGCAAGGCTTATAGTGATGTGCATTACCGAGAGGGCCCAGAGGTACCTCCTTGACAATCGAAGTGACAAATCCTAATCTCAAAATACGCCAACTCAACAAGTATCTTTGGAGACACCTGTAGAGATCCTTTATAATCACCCAGTTACATTGTGACATTTGGTAGCACACAAAGTGTTCCTCCAGTAAATGGGAGTTGCATAATCTCATAGTCATAGGAACATGTATAAGTCATGAAGAAACCAATAGCAACATACTAAACGATCAAGTGCTAAGCTAACGGAATGGGTCAAGTCAATCACATCATTCTCCTAATGATGTGATCCCGTTAATCAAATGACAACTCATGTCTATGGCTAGGAAACTTAACCATCTTCGATTCACGAGCTAGTCAAGTAGAGGCATACTAGTGACACTATGTTTGTCTATGTATTCACACATGTATTATGTTTCCGGTTAATACAATTCTAGCATGAATAATAAACATTTATCATGAAATAAGGAAATAAATAATAACTTTATTATTGCCTCTAGGGCATATTTCCTTCATGGATAAGTTTCCACTAGTGCATGAAGAAGCGACATGACCTTTCTCACAACATAAGTAGCAACATCTACTCTTCAGTTTCTTCTCACTTGATTTCTCAACAAGAGAAGCATTAACTTGAGTATTCTTGGGAAGTGGCCTTTCTTCAACTTGAGGTTGAGCATGAGATTGAACTTGTGGCCTCTTCCCTTGTTGCTTGACACTAATGGCCGCCTTCTTCAATGGGCAAGATCTAACATGATGCCCTTCGATTTTGCACTTGAAGCAAATAATCTTGGCCGAATTCTTGACTTGTTCTTGGCCCTTCTTCTTGATTCTCTTGGACTTCTTCTTCTTATTGGAGTTGAATCCAAGTCCACCTTTGTCATTGGGGGATTTTTGCACACTCAAGATATTGTTGAGTGTGGATTTCCCTTCATGACTCTTTTCCGAGTCTTTCTTCAAAGAAGTGACTTGGGCCTTGAGCTCTTTGATTTCCTCTACATGGTTAGTCTCAACACAAGTACTAGAGGAAGTATAAGATTCATCGTTAGAGAAACAAGGCAAGGAAAGCAAATCATCACAAGATGTACCAACATTGTGAGTAGATGAATTACAAGGACTAGCACATGGCAATATACTATTTTGACTAGAAGTAGTGCTAGTATCCACATGAGGCTCACTAGATGTTACCTTAGCAATCATGGCCTCATGAGCTATATTTAGCACATTATGGGATACTAGAAGATCATCATGAGAGCTTGAGAGCTTTTCATGACTTTCTTCCAATTTCCCATAATTGCTAGATAGCACCTCAAGTTGAGCCCGTAGCTCAACATTCTCCTTCAAAATGGATGCTTCGCAAGTAATAGAGTTAGTAGCACAAGCATCATCATTTACAACAATAGGAGAGGACAACTTGGAAAGCTCTTTTAAATAAGAAGCTTCAAGTTGGGCATGAGACTCGGTGAGTTTGATGAGCTCACCCTTGATGACCCTTGAGCCATTTTCGAGGTGCTCAAAATCCTCAAGGAGTCTAGCATGAGAAACTTCAAGCTTAGCATTTTTAGTTTTGAAATCATTGGCCACCTCAAGAGCTCTATCATGAGATTCCCCCACTCTAGATAATTCTAGAGAAAAAGTGTCCTCAAGAGATTTGGAGGTGGTTTGTTCAGGTTGAAGAGCTTGAGATAGCTCCGCGATCTCATTTGCATAATCACGCTCATGAGCTTCCATTTTCTCAATGGTGACCTCATGCTCCTCTAGATGAGATTCCAACTCCTCAATGTATTTCTTGCCATCAATGGCAATGGACATTATTTCCATAAAGTTGGAACGAGCAATTTTATTTTTATGAAGAGCTTTAAAAATCATTTCCCCCTTAATTTTTAAGGAGGCAACATTATCATTCTCTTCATCATTATCCTCATCATCATTAGCATCAACATCATCATCAAGAGACATATTGGGGTACAAAGTAGGAGATACCTTTGACGCCTTAGCCATAAGGCAAAAAGCAATAGATGGTGATGTAGGATCCCATGAGGCACCATTAAACACCACATCTTGTTCCATGGAGTGTTCGGTTTCCTCTACATTGTTAGCACAACAATTCGAGGAAATAGATGCATTTTTATCATGGCAACAATACATAGCAAGCATATCATCATGAGATTTAGTCAAGCAATTTCTACATGGTATGTAAGGACTATCAATACAAGCATGTGAAACATTTGGAGTGCTCGAAGTGTTAATGCCCAAAGAAGGAGCATTGCAATAATATAGTGATGAAGGATCATCCACAATAAGCATACTATAATCATTGCAATGACCAACACTACTCACCATATCATTACCTTGTGGCAAGCCACATGTAGGTGAAGTAGAAGAAGTTGAGAATACTATACGGCTGGAGGTGGAGGGAGAACAATCATCCCCACAAATCTTGGACACACCATATTTATCTTGAAGCTTCGTCCACAACTCATGAGCATCTCGGAACGGCATGAGTTGAAATATAACTACAGTTCTCAAAGCATTGAAAAGAACATTAGAAGCTTGAGCATTGAGATAAGAGTTTTTCTCGTCCTCTAAAGATAATCTTTGGGGATCCTTTGGAGGATAAAAACCCATATCTACAATTCACTCTAAATTTGGGTCCATGACCCTAAAAAGATTAAGCATGCGAATTACCCAAACATCAAAATTTGTGCCATCGAAACTAAGAGTGTCAGAGAATCCTAATCCCCTAGTCGACATCTTTACTCTCTATGCGGTAAAGCCTAATAAAGAGAGACAAGGCTCTGATACCAATTGAGAGATCGAGGATGTCGCCTAGAGGGGGGGGTTGAATAGGCGTTTTAAAATAATTACGGTAGAGGCTTGAACAAATGCGGAATAAACCTAACGGTTAATTTGTCAAGCACAAAACCTACAACAACTAGGCTCACCTATGTGCACCGACAACTTATGCTAAGCAAGATAAGCAACTATGTGATAGCAAGATATATGACAAAGAACAATATGGCTATCACAAACTAAAGTCATAAGTAAAGGGCTCGGGTAAGAGATAACCGAGGCACTCGGATACGACGATGTATCCCGAAGTTCGCACCCTTGTGGATGCTAATCTCTGTTTGGAGCGGTGTGGAGGCACAATGCTCCCCAAGAAACCACTAGGGCCACCGTAATCTCCTCACGCCCTCGCACAATGCAAGATGTCGCGATTCCACTAAGGGACCCTTGAGGGCGGTCACCGAACTCGTACAAATGGCAACCCTTGGGGGACGTCACCTAACCCGTACACTTTGGCAACCCTTGGGGTGGTCACCGGTACCCGTCAAATTGCTCGGGGCGATCCCCACAACCTAATTGGAGACCCCGACGCTTGCCCAGAGCTTTACACCACAATGATTTGAGCCCCGAACAACACCAACCGTCTAGGGCGCCAAGGCACCCAAGAGGAACAAGCTCTAGGGTGTCCAAACACCCAAGAGTAACAAGATGAAGGGTACCAAGCACCCAAGAGTAATAAGCTTCTCAACTTGTAACTTCCACGTATCACATGGAGAACTCAAATCGATGCACCAAATGCAATGGCAAGGGCACACGGAGTACCCAAGTCCTTCTCTCTCAAATCCCACCAAAGCAACTAATGCTAGGGAGGAAAATGAGAGGAAGAACAAGAAGGAGAACACCAAGAACTCCAAGATCTAGATCCAAGGGGTTCCCCTCACATAGAGGAGAAAGTGATTGGTGGAAACGTGGATCTAGATCTCCTCTCTCTTCCCCCCCCCCCCAAAACTAGCAAGAATCCATGGAGGGATTGAGAGATGGCAAGATCAAAGAAGGTCAACAATGGGGGAAGAACACGAGCTCAAGAGATAAGGTTCAATGGGGAAGAAGACCCCCTTTTAGGTGGGGAAAATCCAACCGTTATGCTCACAGCCCGCACAGAGCGGTACTACCGCTCCAAGGAGCGGTACTACCCCTTTGAAAAACAACAACAAGGAGGCAAAAGGCCAGTAGAACCGCCGAAGCGGTACTACTGCTCGTCCTCACGGTACTACCGCTAGGGATTGCGGTACTACTGCAAAGGGTAGCGGTACTACTGCTTGCGAGCGGTACTAAAAAAATACATCCGTGCCTACCACCGCAGGACTTGGGACGAGTTTTTGGTCCGGAGCGGTACTACCACTGTAGGAGCCGCGGTATTACTGCTCTGGAGCGCAGTAAAAAATTACATCCGCTCCAATTCGCGGTAGTACCGCTGCAGCCTTTTCACAACACCAAAATTTCCACAACTTTCGCAAACGGACTCCGAATTCGATGAAATCAAGTTTGTTATGAAGCTAGCGATAAGGGCTAACACAATATTGAAAGAAATATCAATAAGAAGCAAATTAGAAAAGTCCCATAAGAAAATGGTGAGAACCCTTCCTCGGATAAGACCGGTAAAACCTCCAACACCGAAAACATCATAGAAGACGCATGCAAACTCTATTTTCAATGAACTCAAGCTTGTCATCAAGATGACCATAAGCTATAAGACTCACAAAGAGAACCAAACAAGATCCAAGAAACATGATGAAAGGATGCAATGGTTTGAGCTCTCTACTAACGATACCATCAAGCTACTCATCAAGAGCCCCCCTAGATAGTACGGCAATCGATCCTATAACCCAGTCTCCCAACTACCACCATAAGACCGGTAAAAATAGAAAACCTATCAAGGGCAAACCTTTGCCTTGCACGAAGTCCACTTTAGTTAGATGATGACAATCTTGACTTCCTCAAGTTGGACCACCTTTCGTGATTGCGTTGGCTCGATGAAGGCTAGTTGATTTCTCCCCCATACTCCACTATGGGTGAGTCACTCTTCGGTACACCTTCACAAGTCCGGATGCAAGCTTTGACACTGATCCGGATGACTCTAAGTCACAAACAGGATACGTGTTTTTATTAAACGGTGAAGCTGTAAGTTGGTGCAGTTCTAAGCAAAGCGTCGTGGCGGGATCTACGTGTGAAGCGGGGTACATAGCTGCTTCGGAAGCAGCAAATGAAGGAGTCTGGATGAAAGAGTTCATATCCGATCTAGGTGTCATACCTAGTGCATCGGGTCCAATGAAAATCTTTTGTGACTATACTGGAGCCATTGCCTTGGCGAAGGAATCCAGATTTTACAAGAGAACCAAGCACATCAAGAGACGCTTCAATTCCATCCGTCATCAAGTGTCGGAAGGGGACATAGAGATTTGCAAGATACATACGGATCTGAATGTTGCAGACCCGTTGACTAAGCCTCTCTCACAAGCAAAACATGATCAACACGAAGACTCCATGGGTGTTAGAATCATCACAATGTAATCTAGATTATTGACTCTAGTGCAAGTGGGAGACTGAAGGAAATATGCCCTAGAGGCCATAATAAAGTTGTTATTTATATATTTCCTTATATCATGATAAATGTTTATTATTCATGCTAGAATTGTATTAACCGAAAACTTAGTACATGTGTGAATACATAGACAAACAGAGTGTCACTAGTATGCCTCTACTTGACTAGCTCGTTAATCAAAGATGGTTAAGTTTCCTAGCCATAGTCATGAGTTGTCATTTGATGAACGGGATCACATCATTAGAGAATGATGTGATTGACTTGACCCATTCCGTTAGCTTAGCACTTGATCGTTTAGTATGTTGCAATTGCTTTCTTCATGACTTATACATGTTCCTATGACTATGAGATTATGCAACTCCCAAATACCAGAGGAACACTTTGTGTGCTACCAAACGTCACAACGTAACTGGGTGATTATAAAGGTGCTCTATAGGTGTCTCTGATGGTGTTTGTTGAGTTGGCATAGATCGAGATTAGGATTTGTCACTACGATTGTCGTAGAGGTATTTTTGGGCCCTCTCGGTAATGCACATCACTATAAGCCTTGCAAGCAATGTGACTAATGAGTTAGTTATGGGATGATGCATTACGGAACGAGTAAAGAGACTTGCTGGTAACGAGATTGAACTAGGTATTGAGATACCGATGATCGAATCTCGGGCAAGTAACATACCGATGACAAAGGGAACAACGTATGTTGTTATGCGGTTTGACCGATAAAGACGTTCATAGAATATGTGTGAGCCAATATGAGCATCCAGGTTCCGCTATTGGTTATTGGTTGGATACATGTCTCGGTCATGTCTACATAGTTCTCGAACCCGTAGGGTCCGCACGCTTAACGTTCGGTGACGATCGGTATTATGAGTTTATGTGTTTCGATGTACCGAAGGTAGTTCAGAGTCCCGGATATGATCACGGACATGATGAGGAGTCTCGAAATGGTCGAGACATAAAGATCGATATATTGGATGGCTATGTTTGGACATCGGAATGGTTTCGGATGAGTTTAGTCATTTACCGGAGTACCAGGAGGTTACCGGAACCCCCCAGAGAGTTAATGGGCCTTATTGGGCCTTAGTTGAAAGGAGGAGGAGGCGGCCAAGGTGGCCCCCCCCAAGCCCAATCCGAATTGGGAGGGGGGCGGCCCCCCTTTCCTTCTCTCCTTCTTCCCCATCCTTCCCTCTCCTACTCCAACTAGGGAAGGGGAAATCCTACTCCCGGTGGGAGTAGGATTCCCCCCTTGGGCGCGCCTAGGAGGCCGGCCCTCTCCCCCTCCTCCACTCATTTATATACGGGGGAGGGGGGCACCCCATAGACACACAAGTTGATCATTGATCTCTTAGCCGTGTGCAGTGCCCCCCTCCACCATAATCCACCTCAGTCATATCGTTGAAGGAAATATGCCCTAGAGGCAATAATAAAGTTATTATTTATTTCCTCATATCATGATAAATGTTTATTATTCATGCTAGAATTGTATTAACCGGAAACATAATACATGTGTGAATACATAGACAAACACAACGTCACTAGTATGCCTCTACTTGACTAGCTTATTAATCAAAGATGGTTATGTTTCCTAAAGATAGACATGTGTTATCATTTGATTAATGGGATCACATCATTAGGAGAATGATGTGATTGACATGACCCATTCCGTTAGCCTAGCACTTGATCGTTTAGTATATTGCTATTGCTTTCTTCATGACTTATACATGTTCCTGTAACTATGAGATCATGCAACTCCCGTTTACTGGAGGAACACTTTGGGTGCTACCAAACGTCACAACGTAACTGGGTGATTATAAAGGAGTACTACAGGTCACCCCGGGCATAAAAACCGAAGACCGAAGACCAAAACCGAAAAGACCGAGACCGAAACCGAAAAGACCGAACTTGAAAAGACCGAATAAAAAACGGTCTGTGAAAATAGAAGACCGAACTTGTTTTGGAATGATCGGTCATGCTATGCACATGACCGAATAGACCGTATAGACCGATTAACAAAAGCCCATCTAAGGCCCGTCCAGCCAGCCCAGTGGTCGCACACAAGACACAACTACAGAGTACACGACCTCAAGTCTCATCCTCACTTCCCGATTCACAGCATCTCTTTCTTTTTCTCTCGCATTGCTAACCCTAGCCGCTGCCCACTCCCGATGCGCGCCGCGCGCCCGTGAACAAAGACCGGCGCCCGAGCGGCGGCCCTGTGAAGACCAGCGCCCAAGCAGCGGCCCTGGCAGGTGAAGAAAGGCGCCCCAAGCGGCAGCCTTGACCTGTGAAGACAGGCGCCCGCGCCGCCAACCCCAACCTCCCGTCGGTCGCTCCACCGCCTGCTACGCGACCGTGCGCCGTCGGTGATCCACCTCCCGACGACTAGTTCAACAACTGCAGTCACCACCACACATCCTCTTCCACACTATTCACCAGCTAACCCTGCCCACTTTTAGTTCCCCACATCGCAGTTGAATGTATTTTGTAGGCAATACATGCCATTGCTTTTTGTCAAAAGTCGGCACTTGGAGACAACAAGTACAACTCTGTATTTGCGATTGTTTTGTGTCAAATGTCAGCAGCTTCAATACTTTAGTACTACACACTAATGCATCTGTGCTTGTTTCCTGAAATGAGATATATACATGTTGTCCATTTTTGTTGTGATTTTATCATGTCAAAATGTTGTTTGTTTGACAGACCAATGTCCTCTTTTTCGTAGATGTTTTCTATACCAGAATCTGAACATGATGAATATTATTGTTGGACCATGAATCACGAATCTTTTTACTTTGTGTCATATAAATCTTGTTACTTGCTGTCGAATATAAACATGTAGTGGTACTTTTTGCTCTCAAATATATACACGTATTCGTTCTAGAAGTAACATGAATATGAGTTGTAGCAAATTAATTTGGTCTATTTGGTCGGGACCGAAGACCGAATAGTAAAGACCGAAGACCGAATAGTGAAGGACCGAAAAGACCGAAATTATTTCGGTCTTCAATTTTGGAAGACCGAATTCTTGGAAGACCGAAAAGACCGAACCGAACAAACCGAAAAGACCGAACGCCCGGGGCTAACTACAGGTGTCTCCAAAGGTACATGTTGGGTTGGCGTATTTCAAGATTAGGTTTTGTCACTCCGATTGTCGGAGAGGTGTCTCTGGGCCCTCTCGGTAATGCACATCACTATAAGCCTTGCAAGCAATGTAGCTAATGAGTTAGTTACGGAATGATGCATTAAGTAACGAGTAAAGAGACTTGCCGGTAAGGAGATTGAACTAGGTATTGGATACCGACGATCGAATCTCGGGCAAGTAACATACCAATGACAAAGGGAACAACGTATGTTGTTATGCGGTTTGACCGATAAAGATCTTCGTAGAATATGTAGGAGCCAATATGGGCATCCAGGTCCCGCTATTGGTTATTGACCGAGAATAGTTCTAGGTCATGTCTACATAGTTCTCGAACCCGTAGGGTCCGCACGCTTAACGTTACGATGATAGTTTTATTATGAGTTTATAAGTTTTGATGTACCAAAGTTTGTTCGGAGTCCCAGATGTGATCACGGACATGACGAGGAGTCTCAAAATGGTCAAGACATAAAGATTGATATATTGGACGACTATATTCGGACACCGGAAGTGTTCCGGGTGATTTCGGAGAAAACCGAGGCCGGAGGGTTACCGAACCCCCGGGAAGTATTGGGCCTTAGTGGGCCCGAGGGAGAGATAGGGCAGCAGCCCAGAGGTGGCGCCCCCCCCTCCCCGATGAGGAGTCCGACTGGACTAGGGAGGCGCGGCCCCCCTTTCCTCTTCCTCTCCTCTCTTTCCTTCCCCTTCCTCCTTCCTAGTGGGACTAGGAAAGGGAGTCCTACTCCCACTAGGAGGAGGACTCCCCCCCTGGCGCGCCCCTAGGGCCGGCCGGCCTCCCCTTGCTCCTTTATATACGGGGTCGGGGCACCTAGAGACACACAAGTTGATCTACGGATCGTTCCTTAGCCGTGTCGGTGCCCCCTCCACCATATTCCACCTCGGTCATATCGTCGCGAGTTTAGGTGAAGCCTGCGCACGGTAGAACATCATCATCGTCACCACGCCGTTGTCTTGATAGAACTCATCCCGACGCTTTGCTGGATCGGAGCCGGGATCGCCATCGAGCTGAACGTGTCTGAACTTCGGAGGTGCCGACGTTCGGTACTTGGATCGGTCGGATCATGAAGACGTCGACTACATCAACAGCGTTGTCATAACGCTTCCGCTTCGGTCTCACGAGGGTACGTGGACAATACTCTCCCCTCTCGTTGCTATGCCATCACCATGATCTTGCGTGTGCGTGGAAATTTTTGAAATTACTACGTTCCCCAACAAAGGTATCCGAGCCTGGTTTTATGCGTAGATGTCATATGCATGAGTAGAACACAAGTGAGTTGTGGGCGATACAAGTCATCTTGCTTACCAAAGATGTCATACTTTGGTTTGGCAAGATTGTGAGATGAAGCGGCCCGGACCGACGTGTACGCTTACGCGAGACTGGTTTCACCGTTACGAGTACTCGTGCTTAAAGGTGGCCGGCGGGTGTCTGTCTCTCTCACTTTAGCTGAATCGAGTGTGGCTACGCCCGGTCCTTGCGAAGGTTAAAACAGCACTAACTTGACGAACTATCGTTGTGGTTTTGATGCGTAGGTAAGAATGGTTCTTGCTAAAGCCCGTAGCAGCCACGTAAAATTTGCAACAACAAAGTAGAGGACGTCTAACTTGTTTTTGCAGGGCATGTTGTGATGTGATATGGTCAAGGCGTGATGCTATATTTTATTGTATGAGATGATCATGTTTTGTAACCGAAGTTATCGGCAATCGGCATGAGCCATTTGGTTGTCGCTTTATTGTATGAAATGCAAGCATACAGTAATTGCTTTACTTTATCACTAAGCGGTAGCGATAGTCGTAGAAGCAATAGATGGCGTAACGACAACGATGCTACGATGGAGATCAAGGTGTCGCGCCGGTGACGATGGTGCTTTGAAGTTGGAGATCACAAGCACAAGATGATGATGGCCATATCATATCACTTATATTGATTGCATGTGATGTTTATCCTTTATGCATCTTATCTTGCTTTGATTGACGGTAGCATTTTAAGATGATCTCTCATTAATTATCAAGAAGTGTTCTCCCGAGTATGCACCGCTATGGAAGTTCTTCGTCTTTGAGACACCACGTGATGATCGGGTGTGATAGGCTCTACATTCAAATACAACGGGTGCAAAACAGTTGCACACGCGGAATACTCAGGTTAAACTTGACGAGCCTAGCATATACAGATATGGCCTCGGAACACGGAGACCGAATGGTCGAACGTGAATCATATAGTAGATATGATCAACATAGTGATGTTCACCATTGAAACTACTCCATCTCACGTGATGATCGGACATGGTTTAGTTGATTTGGATCATGTAATCACTTAGATGACAAGAGAGATGTCTGTCTAAGTGGGAGTTCTTAAGTAATATGATTAATTGAACTTAAATTTATCATGAACTTAGTACCTGATAGTATTTTGCTTGTCTATGTTTGTTGTAGATAGATGGCTCGTGCTATTGTTCCATTGAATTTTAATGCGTTCCTTGAGAAAGCAAAGTTGAAAGATGATGGTAGCAATTACACGGACTGGGTCCGTAACCTGAGGATTATCCTCATTGCTGCACAGAAGAATCACGTCCTGGAGGCACCGCTGGGTGCCAGCTCTTCCGCCGATGCAACCGACGACGTTAAGAACGTCTGGCGAGCAAAGCCGATGACTACTCGATAGTTCAGTGTGCCATGATTTACGGCTTAGAACCGAGTCTTCAACGACGTTTTGAGCGTCATGGAGCATATGAGATGTTCCAGAGTTGAAGTTAATATTTCAAGCAAATGCCCGGATTGAGAGATATGAAGTCTCCAATAAGTTCTATAGCTGCAAGATGGAGGAGAATAGTTACATCGGTGAACACATACTCAAAATGTCCGGGTATAATAATCACTTGATTCAACCGGGAGTTAATCTTCACGATGATAGTGTCATTGATGAAATTCTTCAATCACGCCACCAAGCTACAAGAGCTTCGTGATGAACTATAATATGCAAGGGATGAACAAGACTATTCCCGAGCTCTTCGCAATGCTAAAAGCAGCGGAGGTAGAAATCAAGAAGGAGCATCAAGTGTTGATGGTTAACAAGACCACCGTTTCAAGAAAAGGGCAAAGGGAAGAAGAAGGAACTTAGAGAAGAACAGCAAACAAGTTGTCGCTCAAGAGAAGAAACCCAAGTCTGGACCTAAGCACGAGACTTAGTGCTTCTCTCGCAAGCGATCGACATTTGAAGCGGAACTGCCCCAAGTATTTGGCGGATAAGAAGGATGGCAAAGTGAACAAAGGTATATGTGATATACATGTTATTGATGTGTACCTTACTAATGCTCGCAGAGTAATGCGTGGGTATTTGATATTGGTTACTGTTGCTAATATTTGCAACTCGAAATAGGGACTACGGATTAAGCGAAGATTGGCTAAGGATGAGGTGACGATGCGCGTGGGAAATGGTTCCAAAGTTGATGTGATCGCGGTCGGCACGCTACCTCTACATCTACCATCGGGATTAGTTTTAGACCTAAATAATTGTTATTTGGTTCCAGCGTTGAGCATGAACATTATATCTGGATCTTGTTTGATGCGAGACGGTTATTCATTTAAATCAGAGAATAATGGTTGTTCTATTTATATGAGTAATATCTTTTATGGTCATGCACCCTTGAAGAGTGGTCTTTTTTTATTGAATCCCGACAGTAGTGATACACATATTCATAGTGTTGAAACCAAAAGATGCAGAGTTGATAATGATAGTGCAACTTATTTGTGGCATTGCCGTTTAGGTCATATTGGTGTAAAGCGCATGAAGAAACTCCATACTGATGGGCTTTTGGAATCACTTGATTATGAATCACTTGGTACTTGCGAACCGTGCCTCATGGGCAAGATGACTAAAACGCCATTCTCCGGAACTATGGAGCGAGCAACTTATTTGTTGGAAATCATACATACTAATGTTTGTGGTCCAATGAATGTTGAGGCTTGCGGCGGGTATCATTCTTTTCTCACCTTCATAGATGATTTGAGCAGATATGGGCATATCTACTTAATGAAACACAAGTCTGAAACATTTGAAAAGTTCAAAGAATTTCAGAGTGAAGTGGAAAATCATTGTAACAAGAAAATAAAGTTTCTACGATCTGATCGTGGAGGAGAATATTTGAGTTACGAGTTCGGTTTACATTTGAAACAATGCGGAATAGTTTCACAACTCACGCCACCCGGAACACCACAACGAAATGGTGTGCCCGAACGTCATAATCGTACTTTACTAGATATGGTGCGATCTATGATGTCTCTTACTGATTTACCGCTATCGTTCTGGGGTTATGCTTTAGAGACGGCCACATTCACGTTGAATAGGGCACCATCAAAATCCATTGAGACGACGCCTTATGAACTGTGGTTTGGCAAGAAACCAAAGTTGTCGTTTCTTACAATTTGGGGCTACGATGCTTATGTGAAGAAACTTCAACCAGATAAGCTCGAACCTAAATCAGAGAAATGTGTCTTCATAGGATACCCAAAAGAGACTATTGGGTACACCTTCTATCACAAATCTGAGGGCAAGATTTTCGTTGCTAAAATCGGATACTTTCTAGAGAAGGAGTTTCTCTCGAAAGAAGTGAGTGGGAGGAAAGTAGAACTTGATGAGGTAATCAGACCTGCTCCCTTATTGGAAAGTAGTTCATCACAAGAACCGGTTCCTCGACAACTACACCAATTAGTGAGGAAGCTAATGATATTGGTCATGAAACTTCAGATCAAGTTTCTCTCAACCTCGTGGGTCTACCAGAGTAAGATCCGCACTGAGTGGTACGGTAATCCTATTCTAGAAGTCATGTTACTTGACCATGATGAACCTACGAACTATGAGGAAGCGATGATGAGCCCAGATTCCAAAAATGGCTAGAGGCCATGAAATCTGAGATGGGATCCATGTATGAGAACAAAGTATGGACTTTGGTTGACTTGCCCGATGATCGGCAAGCCATTGAGAATAAATGGATCTTTAAGAAGAAGATCGACGATGGTAATGTAATCGTCTATAAAGCTCGACTTGTTGCGAAAGGTTTTCGACAAGTTCAAGGGGTTGACTACGATGAGACTTTCTCACCCGTGGCGATGCTTAAGTCTGTCCGAATCATGTTAGCTATTGCTGCATTTTATGATTATGAAATTTGGCAAATGGATGTCAAAACGCATTCTTGAATGGATTTACGGAAGAAGAGTTGTATATGATGCAGCCGAAGGTTTTGTTGATCCAAAAGGTGCTAACAAAGTGTGCAAGCTCCAATGATCCATTTATGGACTGGTGCAAGTATCTCGGAGTTGGAATAAACGCTTTGATAGTGTGATCAAAGCATATGGTTTTATATGAGACTTTTGGAGAAGCTCATTTACAAGAAAGTAAGTGAGAGCTCAGAGCATTTCGATATTATATGTAGATGACATATTATTAATTGGAAATGATATAGAATTTCTGGATAGCATAAAGGGATACTTGAATAAAAGTTTTTCAATGAAAGACCTCGGTGAAGCTGCTTACATATTGGGCATCAAGATTTATAGAGATAGATCAAGACGCTTAATAGGACTTTCACAAAGCACATACCTTGATAAAATTTTGAAAAAGTTCAAAATGGATCAGGCAAAGAAAGGGTTCTTGCCCGTGCTACAAGGTGTGAAGTTGAGTCGACTCAATGCCCGACCACGGTAGAAGATAGAGAGAAAATGAAAGATGTTCCTATCTTCACCATAGGCTCTATCATGTATGCAATGCTTGTGTACCGGACTGACGTATGCTTAGCAATAAGCTTGGCAGAAGGTACCAAAGTAATCCAGAGTGGATCATCGACAGCGGTCAAGAACATCCCGAAATACCGAAAAGGACTAAGGATATGTTTCTCATATATGGAGGTGACAAAGAGCTAGTCGTAAATGGTTACGCCGATGCAAGCTTTGACATCGATCCGGCGATTCTAAATCGCAAATCGGATACGATTTTTATTAAACGGTGGAGCCGTAAGTTGGTGCGTTCTAAACAAAGCGTCGTGGCGGGATCTACATGTGAAGCGGAGTACATAGCTGCTTCGGGCAGCAAATGAAGGAGTCTGGATGAAGGAGTTCATTTCTGATCTAGGTGTCATACCTAGTGCATCGGGACCAATGAAGATCTTCTGTGACAATACTGGTGCAATTGCCTTGGCAAAGGACACTACACCACAGCACTACATTCCCGACAGCCAGGTTGGTCAGAAATACGGCTTCCACCAACAAACAGTCGGTCGGGAAAAACTATTGCCGTCCGATCACGTTTGTTGGGGAAAGTCCAGACGGGAAAGCCCTTTCCCAACCGACATATCTTTCCCGACCGATTGCGTGACGGCTAAGGGGTATTTTTCCGGACCAACAGTTTGTTGGGCCTGCCATGGGCCTTTCTCGACCAACAGTCTGTTGGGGCATTCATGGGCCTTTCCTGACCGACCATCTGATGGGTAATTTTTTTCCCGACCAACATTTTGTTGGGCTTGGTGTTAGCCTTTCCCGACCGACTGTTAGACGGGGTTTGTTTTGCCGACCAACAATCAGACAATGTTTACTTTTGACAACCAACAGTTGATCAACATTTTGCTTAGCAAACCACAACCGTAGTTAACGTATGGTACTAATTGTTGCGTACATATACTTCATGTGTTCTAAAGCATAATCACCAAGACAACATACATCAGGTGCACCAAACATTTTTTATTCCATTAACTAATTGTTACATACATACACTTCAGTCTGTTCGCACAAGACACCCACTACTAGGGAAAAGCCTAGCAGCGCTGCTGGTTTGAGCCCTCTCAAGAGCGCTGGTACCAGCTACTAATAAGGCGCTATAACTAACGATATAGCAGCGCTGTGTTGACACACGCCATCGCTACACATGAATAGCTGCAGTCTTGTTTAGAAAAGAACGCCATCGGTATTATCTGCAGCGCCGTTTTGTTGTAAGCGCTCTCGGTAAGTCGGCGCCATCGCTAAATCCCCCCTCGCTACTACTAGTTTTATTAGTTTTTCCCTGCAGATTTGTTTTTATTTGTTTTGCATTTGAATAGGCTTTATACAATAATCTTTAGCATATCATCCACATACAAATGTAATCATAGCATATACATACAATTAGTCTCATCAAATCATGTCATCATCATAATCATTATCCAACACAAAGTGGTCTCTCGTCATCAATCTCGAAAATAGCGATACAAGTCTCGATTACTTGCAAATACATCGTCATCCATCTAAACAATGATATACATGAGAATAGCTATCACTTTGAGTACATGAGTTCGTATCCTCTCTCGCATTAGCGTGAACCTAAACTAAGCATCTTGCGTGTCGCCGAAACCGAAAACCGGTACACTGGGCACGACACTCCGCCACTTGTCGATATATACTCTGGCGTAGCACTTGTTCGCCATTTATGATCTATGCACCTGCATCGTCACATGAGTCGATGATATGCAACATATATAGTTGAGCAACACAAAGAGACAGACTTGGCAAAAATAGAAACAACATATCATAAGCATAAATAACAAAGTTCATCGTACCCAAATGACCTAACTAGAGTGATTTTAAGCTAGTCGAGGAGGACGGTTTAATTACATCACAAATAAAGTTTCACCGTGCATAACTCAAAGTTTTGTCATAAAAGAAACTATGGACTAAGCAGACACATTGTCATATATCGACAATCACTCCATCATGTCGTGCCATCCATCCAAGTCGGGAGATAGTCATCGAGCTTTGTGAAAGGCTTCATGTCGAGACGCCGAGAGGCTATCCATGTTCGGACGCCTTCCGCGACATTTGTCCTTCGCATGGAACATCCCTGTTTTTCCGACGACCTCATTCATGATGATTTGGGCAAGTTCACGCTGGATGTTATAGAACTCAGCTCAAGTCGATGATCCCCGATATCTCCTATGTCCTTTGCCCATTGCGAGAATATGGGCATCGCTAGATCTAGGTGCCATGTGAAGGTTCGGTGATCCCGTCGGTACTCCAAAGATGTGGTGTAGGACATAGAATCCATCATTAAGAGAATCGTTCGGTTCTTTGGATGCAGCAAGTCGATCTTATGGTGAAGGCGTGCTGCCGCCCTTTTCTTCTTGTCCCTAACATCTCCACCCCTTGCTTGGTAGTAAAACATAGCATCGCCGAGAACATCTTTGATGTGGGTGTAATCCTTTTGTGAATGTTCTTCGACGAGTCCAAGTAAAGAGCGTGGGAGAATCGGGGTAGAGGATGATGAGGACGGCGCGCCCGCCAACAAGCAAAATAAGTACACCTCAAATTAGTTAGCCTCCACCGTGCAAATGAATTATTGAAATCGAAGGATAGCAGCGGATGACTTACACGGATGATAAGGCACGAGAATCGCCTCCTTGTCCTTATTGGCGAGCATGAAACCGACGATGTAATCCTCGCGTATTCACGATGCTGTGCACGACTCCCAAGAAGGCCTCGTGCATGTAGTATGGGTTAGCGACACGATATGAGCTATCTGCTCAACCCCAATGATGTAGCTCATGTGCAAGGCATAAAGGCGGACAAAAGTAAAATCCAGCTTCTTCACGTGAAACATGTCGAATATGAAATCGAATCGGAGGAAGAACTTATCCACGGGGAAGCCCTTGACGTACGACATTTGTTTGTGGAACATTAACCACGTAGAGTGGGTATCCCGGATCTTGCGAGGCGATGAGGCCTTTCTCTACCCGCACACATCGTCATGAAGTCTCCTTAGATCGCGAATCGGCCCGTGGCGCTGTTTCGTAGGATTGGTTTACCGGGATATGCCATTTATCCGCATCGGGATATCTACACGGTCCCGGCCGAGGCTGCCGAGGCGGCTGGATCATAGAATCAGCTTTTTGCCTTTCCTCGCTCTCTTCCTAGGCTTCTTTACCACCGGATGGTCGTCAATAACACGTTGAGGCGGTAATTGAGCACCGACTCATGATGCTCAAACCACGAGGAGGCGCCATAGACATATTGTTCAGCCGCCATCGTCATCCTCATCCTCATCCATGGCGACGCCATCAGCCTCTAATGGAGCCACCGCTACCCCGTCGCTATCACCCAACCCGACACCGGCGCTAATTGGGTAGGTGGGGTGTTGATGTTCATACCTTCTTTGAGGCTGCGTGCTCGTGGGTGTGCTCCCGCCGCCTCGCACGGCGACTCTTTGGCCACAACAGACCCACCCATTGCAACAATCACCAAGCCGCCATGGTCTCGTCGTCATCCCCACTAGTATTAGAGGAGGCAAATTCTCGTGCCCGGTTTGACATCGCCACGGAAACCTTGAAGACGTTCGGGGATCGACCGGCTATGGAACAATGGTTCCTTCGGCTCCATTATCGTCCCCTTCCCCACGTCCACCTTCTGTTCGCCGATGGTGTACAATATGGTGCACGGGTTTCGCTGACCTGCAAATAAAAGTCTGCGACGTGAGACATCCGAAGGCAACGCGGGAGATTATACATTTATATTGAAGGGGCGGTGTGGAAGATACCGTGAGGGCGTCGAGCTCAGCCAAAGAGGAGGCACCACCGAGCACGTCCGGTCGGCGGTTAGTCTGCGGGAGCCGCAAGGGAGCAGTCAGGGAGCAGTGCGGGAGCAGTCGGGGAGCCGGTCGCGGGAGCATGTGCTGCCAAGAAGTCGACAAGGGAAAGTCCTCTGCATTTTTTGGATTTTCCTTGTCCAAGTGTGAACGCCCGTCACCAAGGAAGTAGATATATCTGCAATCGCTTTGTTTTGCAGCAGCTATCGCTGCTTCTTGATCGCTCGAGATGATTTCTTCTCAACCGCAATCTCAACCTTCTTGTCGATGCTTTCTTCAGTTAACCTCCGTCTTTTCTTTCTCTCCTCCGTGGTCTCACGGTAGTACTTCTTCCACGTGGCGCCGTCTCCGACACCGTGCACGCGTCCATACGACGGTCGAGTATCCACCGGTTGTCGTTTCAATATGTTCAACGCCCGGTTGAATGGAGTGTCCCACTTGGGCCTCGCCAATGCCTCAGACGGCGAGTCGCTTTCGGCCGCAATCTGGCGTTGCTCTCTCTGCAAAAGGCACAAGGATCGTTTACAAATATGACTAACGTGTGCAGTCGAATTGATCAGAAACTAAAATTACCAGTAGTCTCATGAACTCCGTAATGACCGGTGTTGTCTCATAAACCTTCTTCAGTGGGTCCCAACGGTGGCGGGCCCTCGGGGCGTCCACGCTCTGCGGGACGGTGAAATCCGCCAAGGGGTCTGGGATGCCCAGACTCGCGGCTTCCGCGTCCTCCTTGGCCCATTTGGACCTCTTTCCGCCGTAACCATGGCTTCCGAGGTGGTGGGTCCCAATGTTCCTCTTTTGAAGCCCCTTCATGTACTTAGACTTTTCTTTGGCAGCTTCGGCCTCGCAAGCCTCCTTGAATATTTGAAACTGCTCTTCCGTGATTGTCGGACTTTCCTTTACAATCTCGGAGTAGGGTTCCGTCGTTGATCTTTGCTTTCACTCGATTTTTCCAGCGACCAACGCGTTGCTAAACTTGGTCATGGCGTGTTTGTTTATCTTCTTCATTGCGGGTCATTATGCGGATCTTCATAATCCTTCTCATTCCGGCCCGGAACAAGAATATCTGGTGAAGTTTCTTTAGGAGGAGCTCCTCATATTTTCTATCTTCTTTAGATTCTCATCGTTGATGGTGGCGGTTATCCGTATGATGCAGCCTATTTGATTGCCGTAGCACGCTGCTGCTTCCTCGGCGCCTTTGGCTCAAAATTGCCGTTGTCCACCTCCGTGACCACCAGTCTAGTAGTCCTGAGTTTGTTAGGAACCCGTTGCCTCTTCGCTTTCGGTGCTACACGGATCCGCTCCCAGCAGCACCGGTCTCGGCGCGGTCTCGATGCGGTCTGAATCTCAGCGCGGTGTCGGCCTCAAAGACCGGTCTGCGTATCGGTCTCAAAGACCGGTCTGCGTGTCGATCTCGATCCCGATGCGGGCCCAAAGAACAACATCTGCTGATCGTCGGTAAAGCTAAAAATTCGCCGCCGCCCGATAGACGTCGTCGCAATCACGAACCCTGTCCTTCATCGTTGCTAGCCATGTTTCCTATGATTAAATCTAGTCAATTAATTCTAGACCTAATAAAATGAATAATGACATAAAGGACTATTGTTTTGCGGAATGTTGACTCCTTCTTGGTGCGGCAAATCCGGGCACTCGATATGTCCTAGTTTGTAGCACAAGTCATGCCGAAATTCACGGAAATTTCGCATGACCTTTGCTAAAAAGTGGACAAATCGAGAACGACATTTGCCGAACAGAAATGAATCAACATTCCGCAAAACATAAACCACTCAACATCATTCCCAGAAACAACAAAGCCACCACTTGGGCACAATCGAACAACTTCAATGAAAAGATATAACATGACCACTTCAATGAAAAATAAAATTTGCCTAAATTCTTTTCCTTGAAAAATAGTGGTCTTTTGAAAAATCAAAAACCTTTGCCAATCTACTTAACCTAGCTTCTTAATCCAACGAACCTAATTAACCTACCTATTTAACCTACTTAGTTAATCTAGTTTACCTAGATAATTAACCCTAATTAAACTAGTTAACGCAGCTAGTTCTCTGTCAAAGCCTAAAATAAATTTTTGCACTAATTAACATGGATAATTAACCTAATTAAACTTGTTAACCTGACTAGTTCTCTGTCAAAGCCCTAACTAAGTTTTTGCACTAACCTAGATAATTAACCTAATTAAACTAGTTAACCTAACTACTTCTCTGTCAATGCCCTAACTAAATTTTTGCCCTAAAACCTAGATAATTAACCTAATTAAAACTGGCTAACCTATGCATGAGAGAGAGAGAGGGGGGTGGGGCTTCTGAGATGATGGCTCGGTGGTGGCGACGGAGGCGTGTGTGGCGAGGGAGGCGGGCGTCTCCGGTGACGGCGAGGAAGGCAGGGCGTCTCCGGTGACGGCGAGAAGGTGGCGTCGATGGCGGCTCGGTGGCGTTAGACGAGGCAGCAGCGCTCCGTGGCGTTGAGGCGGCTCGGTGTCGTCGGCGGCGCCGGCTCTCTTGGTGCTGCTCGTCGTCGGCGGCGCGGTGTGGGGCGACGAATCGGGAGTCGGCGGCGCTGGGTGGGTTTGAGGATTTGGGGAAGTGGTGGCGGGAAAACGGTTTTTGGCTAAGTCAAACTTAGCGGTAGCGCGTTTATAAACGCGCTATAGCTAAGTTAGCTATAGCGCTTTCCTCAAAACGCTGCTGCTATAGCTAATTTCCTATTCTGTTTCTATAGCGGGGGTCTAGGGCACGCGCTGCAGCTACGTTAGCTATAGCGCCTCTTACAAACAAACGCTGTTGCTATGCCTTCCTCCGATTTTTCACTTTTTCGTTTATTTTGCTTTACATTTTATTTTTCCCTTTCTCCTTTTCTATTTCTTTCATTTTCATTTAAATTTCTATTTGTTTATCATCTTATTTTATTTCCGTTAGTAGTAGCGCTTTCCTGAAAAGCTGCTAATCGTCACTCTAGCAATGGCGCGTTTACATTAAGCTCGCTACTGCTATGCGTAGCCTAGCATTCTACCAATGAGAATATTAGTAGTAGCGCTTTTTTTCAACAGGCGCTACTGCTAAGTTTGTGTCTGTAGCGCGGTTTTTAATAGCTCGCTATTGCTAAATAGCACTAGCGCAGTTTTTTGAACCGCGCTGCTGCTAAGATTCTGTGTATAGCCTTTTCCCTAGTAGTGACCATACACCAGATTTACAGAAGCAAAAAGATGAAAGTAGTATGAGACATCAGTTGTACAAAATGAAAACTAGAACATCCAGTTGATGCGGATCACTGGCTTCATGGTTCATTGTGATTCCAATCCTTGTGTCTGCGCCCTACAGAAGTTAAATAAGTCTCAATTATTAGAATGTTCAATTAATTTAAGAAATTGAATGCAGGCAGAATTCACATGTGCACTGTGCACACACAACAGCACAAAATGAGGAATATTCATGCCTAATGTACAAAAGTAGCATTTCAGGACATGAAGACCGGCAATTAACTTCCAGCAGTAGCCATGGATGTGGCATAGAAGCCCTTCGCCCACTTTTTGTCTATCCATTCGAAAGGAAATGCATCATTTACTTTTTACGATTGCTGGGCATAGTGCACCTGGGACATACTTAAGTTACTGTACATAAGCACCATTACCCCATATTCCAACACTTGTTCCAAAAAAACATACAACTAAACACTAAATATATATAACTGTGACTCTTTCAGTAGATGTACAGATTTCTAGTAGTTCATAGTTGATTTAGCTTTGACTTTAATACACCCATGATAATTGAAATTGATAGTACAATTAGATAACTGAAATTGATAGTGGATTTAACTGTGACTGTTTCCATGATAATTGAAAATGATAGTACAGACTTTTAGTACAGATTTCTAGTAGTTCATAGTGGATCTAGCAGAAGAATAATTAGAGTGCTCCATGCTGCATATAGTTCACGATAATGGCAGCACTAAAAGTCTACTTACAAAAGTAGGTTCTCGAGTTTGGTATTCAAAGTTATTTTATTTCCTAGCTGGCCTTTAAGTACCCTCATGTATGATATATCCTTGCTATTGCTTCCAGATAATAAAAAGCATGGAAACAGTTGCACGCCACTTGTGCAAAACAGAGAATAAAAACACAAAATACCTTGTTTGCATTCAGTGTACAGACAATAAAAGTTAGTTAATAATATGGTGCCCCATTATAAATCTATACTACTCTATAGTGTACGAGTTTTAAAACTTTGAAACCTAAGCCTAAGAAGCAATTTCAGGCGTTGATGGGCTCAATCCTATGGTCCAAAGTGAAGGGATTCACATCTACAGTACCCACCAGGCAACTGCACTTCATTTTGGAGAAATCTTTGTCCTTCCGAATTGTTTATTGTATACAGACGTCTCGCTTGTGCACTGCAAGGCCGGCCACGCAGGAAGAACAAACCAGCCGGCCATAGACCTGTAGCACGGCAGTTTGCAGCCACGAGACTTCTTGTTCTGTACTCCTATCTCTGTCCTACCCTTATTTTTAGCTGGCAAAAGCAGAGAACAAGGATGGTGTCATCGTGGAAAGCTCCACGTGTACCAAGGCATCATAGGATTTTATGTAGCCAAACTTTGTAACCCGTTTGTGCATAATATAGCAGTTTTTTGGAGTATATAGTACATATGGCAGTACATTATTAAGTTACCTTGAGTATCACATAATACCACATGATATCTTGGTAATTAGTAATCACATGTGTTTTAGATGTTCTATTTTCAGAACAGAATAGAACTTATATCACTGACTTCAGCTAGTTGTGTTTGTACTGCTGAATGTTCTACCTATATTTACTTTCCACCAAAAATGAAAATGTGTGGATGAATATACTACATTTTGAACTTAGCAGGATGGCTTACTTTCGACTTCTCATTAGTTCATACTCTGCTACTTTCAGTTAGTGTTCATACTCTGCCATTTTTCCTCTTGTAAAAGACACGCTATATGAGTACATCGCTGAAAATGCAACATGAGACATTTAGCAGCTATGGAAATACAACAGGAAAATCAGTTGGTGTGCTTGAAACAAAATTGGATTACAATAACACATCAGAGGAACATACACAGAGATCGATATGAAACAATACATCTTCCAAGGGAGGGGTAGAAAGGGAGAAGGAGAGGGAAAAGAACACTCACCACCAAGGGAGGGGAAGCACGAGCAGTCAACGGCCAGATCCCCCCTCAACAGGAAGCTAAGTACTAGCTGCCTTTCGACAATGATGATGAAAGAAAAGATATATTCTCACATTTTCTTATCGACAATGACATAAACAAATGTTGTCTTTCCACCATCAGAGATCTGTAAGATAGAAAGAATATGAGACATAAAAGACCTAATTGACACTACATAATTTTTATTTCTTGAACACAAGAAAGAGTTATGTGGTCATGTAACTTCTTTTTCTAGAGAACTGGTACCATATAGCTAAGTATTAGAGATACACCTTACTGGTGTTTTCTATCCATGTGAGAAGCACAATATTTCAGCTATCTTTGTTTAGTCTTCAGTTGTGGCCATAAATTGAATGGTACTGAAAGCGATGTTGCTATCTTCCTGGTGGCAGCAATAGATACATGGACACCGAGAACAGAATGCTATCTTCCTGGTGACAGCAATAGATACATTGGGGATACTACAGTTTGTAAAACCATGGTATGTACTTGGACAAACACCTCAAAATATTTTCAAAAGTACAGTTTTTTTTAGAGAAGACCACTAGTTTTCTTTCTTACTTTTCTCTGGGATGGAAAAGACTGTAGTGAGCCTGACTATTATATTTAGAAATGCATCAGAGAAAAACATATGTACTTCAGTGCCACAAATTAGATTAAATTAAACATCGCAAAAAATAGATTAAATTAAGCCATTACTTTCAGAGAAGCATATGTACTGTACATACAAATCTTCATAGGTATAAGAGCCAGAACCTAAACCATCAGGTTACGCATAAGAGAAATAAAGATTATAAATACTAGGTTAGCCTAGAAACAAGATTCAGAAATAGCAACTTTAAAAGCAACTAGCAGTGTATTATGCTCTGTTCTATACTATGGATGTGCCCTAATGCTGATAAATGTGTGTGTGTACCGAGTGAGACTTGTAGTTACAAAAGGTTATTAACTATGGAATTAGCCAAAAATAAGACAACGAGTATTCTCTATTCAGCAAAACTGAAGGACCAGATTCCCAGACTGAAGGACCAGATACATGAACAAACAGTACAGCAGGAGATTATTCATGAACAAACTGAAGGACTAGATTCATGAACAAACGGTACTAGAGGAGGTTATTTAAGACAAACTGAAACTATGTATTGTACATTATCTAATAAAAACTTTAGATGAAGAGAAGTGGCAGTGAGCTAGGCAAACATGATAATAAGAGAAGATGGACCAGCCCTGGTTTGTAGCTCAAGAAAATACTTAGCTCATTTCGGTCCCTGGTTCGTAGCTCAAAAATGAATACTAGCTCAGTATTCAGAAACTGAGAAGATTTCTCCTATACAATACACAAATAAATAGCAGCTCAAAAATAGTGATTGGAAAAATACCTTGGCGGTGGGACGAGGAAGATGCCCCTGGTTTGTAGGTTTTCATCTAGCAAAGTGACCATGAGTTAGTATCACACATCAAACAATTCAAGATAAGTGGACAAAACACACATTATTGGTGATTACCTTGCTAGATGGTCATGCAATGGACCTGTGTCAGCATCAGCGATAGATCGTAAGCCTTCATATTCATAAGGCACCATAGTATCCCTTCTGATCACAACATTGACAAGAACCTCATAAGTCACTGGTCCAAGGGGCTCTTCGCCCACAATAGTGTCTGGATCAACTGGAGATAATTGTTGCCTTAGCATCAAGAGTTTTAGGAGCAGTCCATGCATATAGAAGCACATCCATACCAATCGGAATCAATGATTATTTTAGAAACATGAAAAAATTAGAATTTAAACATATAGGTAAGGATGAGAAGATTACAAGGCCTTCATCTTCATGGGCTCATGAGTTTCTTGGAGGGGGCTTTGCAATGACTCTTCTATGAACAAAGGGCTCTTCATCGTCGTCGTCTTCACCATCATTATGTTCCTCAGCTTCAACTCTTGAGTTCTAGCAGACAACAATATGGAAATAGAATTATTGCATGCAAGATGGGTTATTGATACACAATGAAAAGATGTGGAAATAGTTCATTATTTGTCGAGAATTGGAACCGTGCTGCGAGCTAGGAGTTTCCAGATTATGCTTCCTTCTGAAGCTAACGTTAATTCCATTCAGTCCATTTGTTCCTGCATTTGTTGCACAAACAAAAGATCAATATATATTGCTACCACAAAATCGCAATGGAAACAAACAAAATCTGCCCACAACAGCTCAACTTCTAAAATTGGTTCATATTGCAACTACAAAGCTTCTCACAAAGCTCAACTTCTCCCAATTAGACTAGCTAGCAACAGTACACAGCAAACCGGAGAACCAGAGAAGAAGAAAAGCATGAGGTGCCTTGTCCACTGGAACATCTACTCGTTCGGTCGTTCCCCACCGCCGGAGATCCCTGTTACCCACTGCCGGAGCACTCCTTTCCCCGCCAGCCCATCGTTGTCGCCTCAAGGAGGCGGGGATGAGAGGGAGGAGTTGTACCTTAGTCGTATGCACGTATCGATGCCCTTGCCCGCAGACTGCCCAGATCCAACACGCCGCCGCCGCCGCTGCGTGTCCCTTCGTGGTGGAGATGCGGGAGGTCCAGCTAGGGAGGGGGCGGCAGCTTTGCTGGATGTAGCACGAGGGCGTGGGGCCGGCGGTGGAGAGGCCGGACGGCGTTGGGCGGCATTGGGCGGCGCTGGAGCGGCGCGGCAGAGGGAGGGCGGCATGGGGCGGCGCTGCAGAGGCAGGGCGGGGTGGGGTGGCGGTGGGATGGCGTCGGGATCGAACGGTGATAGGCCCGGGCGATGTGTGGCGGCGGTGGGACGGCGTGGGAACGACCACCGGAGCCCCAGGCGGCGCGCGTGGGGAACGAAGAGCTAGGGATTTGGCTCCTTTGCGCGTGCGAGGGGAACGAAAAGAGAAGCTATTGATTTTGGGGGTAAATCTTCGCGGGCCGAGCCGGTTATTGGCGCTAAATTTTCGGTCGTTCGCGCGCAAGGCCCATTTAACGTCTGATTGTTGGTCGGGGTTATTTCCCGACTGATGGTTCGTGGGCCATAAAAGAATTCCTGACCGACTGTTGGACGCCGTATGTTGTAGTATTCCCGACCAACAATGGGTCACTGCATAGAGGTTTCCCGACCCACAGTCCATTAGAAATTTTCCTGATAGATTATTTGTCGGCAATACCGACTTTTTCCCAACAAACGTCGGTAGGGAATTCTGGTGCATGGTGTAGTGGGAATCGAGATTTCACAAGAGGACCAAGCACATCAAGAGACGCTTCAATTCCATCCGGGACCAAGTCCAAGTGGGAGACATAGAAATTTACAAGATACATACAGATCTGAATGTTGCAGACCCTTGACTAAGCCTCTCTCACGAGCAAAACATGATCAGCACCAAGACTCCATGGGTGTTAGAATCATTACTATGTAATCTAGATTATTGACTCTAGTGCAAGTGGGAGACTGAAGGAAATATGCCCTAGAGGCAATAATAAAGTTATTATTTATTTCCTCATATCATGATAAATGTTTATTATTCATGCTAGAATTGTATTAACCGGAAACATAATACATGTGTGAATACATAGACAAACACAACGTCACTAGTATGCCTCTACTTGACTAGCTTATTAATCAAAGATGGTTATGTTTCCTAACCATAGACATGTGTTGTCATTTGATTAATGGGATCACATCATTAGGAGAATGATGTGATTGACATGACCCATTCCGTTAGCCTAGCACTTGATCGTTTAGTATATTGCTATTGCTTTCTTCATGACTTATACATGTTCCTGTAACTATGAGATTATGCAACTCCGTTTACGGAGGAACACTTTAGGTGCTACCAAACGTCCACAACGTGAATCGGGTGATTATAAAGGAGTACTACAGTGTCTCCAAAGGTACATGTTGGGTTGGCGTTTCGAGATTAGGTTTTGTCACTCCGATTGTCGGAGAGGTATCTCTGGCCCTCTCGGTAATGCACATCACTATAAGCCTTGCAAGCAATGTAGCTAATGAGTTAGTTACGGAATGATGCATTACGTAACGAGTAAAGAGACTTGCCGGTAACGAGATTGAACTAGGTATTGGATACCGACGATCGAATCTCGGGCAAGTAACATACCGATGACAAAGGGAACAACGTATGTTGTTATGCGGTTTGACCGATAAAGATCTTCGTAGAATATGTAGGAGCCAATATGGGCATCCAGGTCTCGCTATTGGTTATTGACCGAGAATAGTTCTAGGTCATGTCTACATAGTTCTCGAACCCGTAGGGTCCGCACGCTTAACGTTACGATGACAGTTTTATTATGAGTTTATAAGTTTTGATGTACCGAAGTTTGTTCGGAGTCCCGGATGTGATCACGAACATGACGAGAAGTCTCGAAATGGTCGAGACATAAAGATAGATATATTGGATGACTATATTCGGACACCGCAAGTATTTCGGGTGATTTCGGAGAAAACTGAGTCTTGGGAGGGTTACTGAACCCCCGAGGAAGTATTGGGCCTTAGTGGGCTGAGGGAGAGATAGGCGGCAGCCCAGGAGGTGGCGCCCCCATGAGGAGTCCGACTTGAACTAGGGAGGGCGCCCCTTCCCTCTCCTCTCCTCTCTTTCCTTCCCCTTCCCTTCCTAGTGGGACTAGGAAAGGGGAGTCCTACTCCCACTAGGAGGAGGACTCCCCCTCCTTGGCGCGCCCCCTAGGGCCGGCCGGCCTCCACCCCTTGCTCCTTTATATATGGGGGCAGGGGGGCACCCTAGAGACACACAAGTTGATCTACGGATCGTTCCTTAGCCGTGTGCGGTGCCCCCCTCCACCATATTCCACCTCGGTCATATCGTCGCGGAGTTTAGGCGAAGCCCTGCGCCGGTAGAACATCATCATCGTCACCACACCGTCGTCTTGTGGAACTCATCCCCGACGCTTTCT
The DNA here is from genome assembly GCA_021437245.1 of Aegilops speltoides. Classification (NCBI taxonomy): domain Eukaryota; kingdom Viridiplantae; phylum Streptophyta; class Magnoliopsida; order Poales; family Poaceae; genus Aegilops; species Aegilops speltoides. The sequence goes on from CM038141.1 coordinate 396,047,698, forward strand.
GGATCGGAGCCGGGGATCGTCATCGAGTGAACGTGTCTTGAACTCGGAGGTGCCGTCGTTCGGTACTTGGATCGGTCGGATCGTGAAGACGTCGACTACATCAACCGCGTTGTCATAACGCTTCGCTTACGGTCTCACGAGGGTACGTGGACAATACTCTCCCCTCTCGTTGCTATGCCATCACCATGATCTTGCGTGTGCGTAGGAAGTTTTTTGAAATTACTACGTTCCCCAACAATCGTTGCGGTGCTTAGGCGAAGCCCTGCGTCGGTAGCATCATCATCACCATCATTATGCCGTCGTGCTGACGAAGCTCTCCCTCGACACTCTGCTGGATCGTGAGTTCGTGGGACATCATCAAGTTGAACGTGTGCAGATCGCGGAGGTGCCTTATGTTCGGTACTAGGATCGGTCGATCGTGAAGACGTACGACTACATCAACCGCGTTGTCATAACTAGGGCTGGACCAAAAGCTCGTAGCTCACGAGCTTAATGAACGCTCGATAGTTCGGCTCGTTAAGCTCGTAGCTCGCTTCTTAATGAACAGAGCCAATCATTGATTTCAGCTCATTAAGCTTAATGAGCTTAAGGGGCGAGCTAGCGAGTTTCATGAGTAGCTCGTTAAGCTCGTTAGTAACAACACAACACATATTTTCATCTTACATGACAAACTTTTTGTAGCACGTCAGCGCATCTATTCAATCTAATCGACATACGAGGCAACAAACTAATGCATTTTTTTGTACTCACCATATTTTATCTTGAAAACCACACCTACACATTCATCATGTACTCCCTCCGTTCCAAATTACTCGTCGTGGTTTTAGTTCAGATTTGAACTAAAGCCACGACGAGTAATTTGGAACGGAGGGAGTATATCATAACACATTATAATATGTTAACGAGCGCTCGCGAGCTTAACGAGCTTCAAACGAGCCGAGCCGAGTAGGGTTTTCTGCTCATTAATCTTAACGAGCTTAATGAGCCGACCCTTAATGAGCACGAGCTTAACGAGTCGAGTTGCTCGCTAGTCCACCCCTAGTCATGACGCTTCCGCTTTCGGTCTACGAGGGTACGTATACAACACTCTCCCCTCTCGTTGCTATGCATCACCATGATCTTTGCGTGTGCGGAGGAATTTTTTTGAAATTACCGCGTTCCCAACATGTTGGACCATGGCGATTGCGGTGGACGATGGCCGTGGCTCCATGTCCGACACGACGAGCATGGAGTCATGCGCGAGCGACCCCGTCGGCGGCGCGGCGAACTAGTTGCTAGCCTCGTCGGTGCAAAGAAAGTCCGCACGAAGACAGTGTATAGAGAAGGAGAAATGCAGTGGTCGCGCCATGGCAGCGTTAGTGCAGTAGGACGAGAGAGAGAAGGCTGAGATGAACGATGCCAGAAACGAGTCCAGTGTAGTAGGACGTGGGCATGGAGGTTAAGAGGAATGGTGCCAACGTCAAAAGGGACGAACATGAGGACTCTAAGACAGAGGGCAGAGGAGAAGAAATACAGTGGGCGCGTAATTGCGATGTTGGTGCAGTAGGATCGACGAAACAAAAAACTTGCAACACGAATGTTGTGAGAAACTGCAAGATTAGGCCACTGGTCAAAGAAAATTTCAAATGGTCGATCGTCCGCGATAAATCTGATAAGATTTGTCCAAAATAGCGGCTAACATGAACACAAAATTGAGCATCTACGATCGACGAAACTAGGAACCGATCGCAAAAATGAAACCATAACATCGATGTGCATCCTTTTCGTGTAGAGCTTACCTCGAATCAAAGCACAATTGTGTAGATTAGAAGGGAGAAGAAAGAAAGGAGATTAGGGAGGAGGTTAGTGGAGGTGGCAGAAGAAGCACCCTCCTCTTGTGCAGGGGGCCCACCCACCTGCGCTTGTTGTGGCTTCGCTCGACCTGTCTCGCGAGAAACTGCTGATTTGAGCGTAGCTCGCGGGCCTGCCTCGGAGTGTTTTAGGGTGTGTTTGGTAGAATGCATGGAGCGTGTATGAGCTAAAGAGTTCCCTCCTCGACCCCAACAACCGTTCACTGGTCAGCATACATGAGCCAAACGAGCGACAATGTGTTTCAAAAAATGTTCAGAATTTTTAAAAATCAATTTATTTTTCAAAAAATGTTGAGAATACCAAAAAATGTTCAAATTTTAGAAAAATATCCGGATTTTCAAAATTTGTTTTTTGAAAAATGTCCAAATTTGTTAAGATTTCCAAAAAACCAGAATTTTAAATTTTGTAACATTTTTTAAAAAAATGAATATTCTTTTTAAAAATTTATTTTTCAAAATTATTTCATATTTACAATTTTTTTAATTTTTAAAAAGATCAAACTTTCAAATTTGTTAATTTTGTAAAAAACTTTAGAATATCAAAAAAATGTTTAATTTTTAAAAAATGTTTGTTTGATGTTTCAAAAAAATGTTCACTGCTACCAAACAACAGATCTGCCAAACAGTCTCAGGCTCTCAGCTTAGCATGTCTCAGCAGTTACACCGCAACCAAACAACATCAAATGCACATCCTCAACATACACTGAGTATGTATCAGAGGAGAACAGCCATACTAGGTTGGGAATGCTATCAAACACACCCTAATCTTCGTGTTGTGCAGACCGAACAGTGTATGCAGGTGAACCAAACAAGACCGAATCAGTCTCGCGGGGGCCTGGTTGGCCCAGATGCGGGCAACAAACGCGCCCAATTGTGAACGTTGGGCCGTGGCATCTGTCCCGGACTTTAAACGGACACCGGACCAAATAGGGTTCGTGCGTTGTGTGTCGGAGTTGGCCCCAGTCTCATTCGTCTCGCCCGCCCCCGGTTTCCGTTTCCGTTTCCACCCCGAGTTCCGCCTCCGGTCTCTCCTCCGCCGGCGCAGGATGGCGGCGGCCGCGGGCACAGCGAGGCAGGCGGGCGCGGCGCCCAGGGTGGGGCTGCTGTACGACCAGAGGATGCTGGCGCACGCGCCTGCCCGGAAGAAAGAAAAGGAGACCCCCGAGCGGCTACGCGCCATCTGGCGCAAGCTCGCCGCCGAGGGCGTCACCTCCAGGTACGCGCCGCCAGCGACTCTCTCAAGCGAGAGCAGCGCCACCTCGTGCCCCCTTTTTTTTCTGCATACGGTTCCGCGGAATCGCCGGAGATAGATGGGATGCGAGGTCCTCGCGCGCTTCCGCTGTGCTTGATCTGTTTCCTGTTACGACTGTAAATCTGCATGATTATGTTTTTGTTATGTGAAGTGCCCCAAATGGTGATGGGCCTGAGAAAGGGGGGAGTGAGTATAGATCCTTCATACAATAGGTTCAAACATGTATGCACTGTAGCGCCGAAAGGAGGAGTCCTTCTGGTATTTCTGCAATTTCGGGTACTCCAGCCCTTCCTCGTGTACAGTAACTTGGACTGTCCATTGCTTGCATTACTTTGATTGATTACATTACATTAATAATTGTAGGACTTTGCAAGGTTCTGTGGCTGTAGTGTGACATAAGTTTCTTCAGACAATAGGTTCAAACATGTATGCACAGAGAAAATCGGCTATTTGCCACTTTCAATATTGCGCTTCGCAAAACTGCCACTCTCAACATTGGCTTCGCAAAAATGCCATCCAGCCCGTGTGCATTTTGATTATCATGCCATTTCCTCTTTTCCATTGCTTTTCTTTTTCTTTTCCCATTTTCTGGCACCTGAAAGGACCAAAATACCCCTAGGCTGTTTCAACCTTATCTGATGCGTGTGTGGTTGGGTCGGATTTGCTCTGACCTCTGAGGTGCTCGTCCTTGTCTCCGCCATAGCCCGCCGCCGTAGCTTACTGATGCCAGTGCGAGCCACAGCAGCTCACCGCCCTGGCTCCCCCACGCCTGCGCCAACAACCGCAGCTCGCCGCAGCCCGCCGTTGCTAGCCCAAGCCTGCGCGCGCCGGCGGAGCTCGCCGTCGCCTCGCTTATGCCTGCTCGAGCTCTCGTAGCTCGTCGACGGTGCTCGTCCAAGTCTGCACGAGCGGGCATAGCTCGTCCTCGCCTCGCATAGTCTGTTGTAAATTCTTCTCAATAAGATGGTATATCATCATTCGGATTTATACATCAATGGTTATCAACAGGGAGTAGATCAGGGATGATGAATGTGCTTTCCACAGATTCCATACGTCACATGAGGAGCTTTGTTGAACTGGAGTCAAACGAACAAACCAAGGGAAAGGTAAAACGTAATACCGTCCAGAAAGATTGGGTTCCATGTCGCCACTGCGGTACTGGGTGATGGGCAGCACACGAAGCCGAGGAGATCGGCGGCGCGCGACGCCGAGGAGATTGGCGGCACGCGGCGTTGAGGCAATCAGCGGCGTCGCGACCCAGGAGATGGGGGCAGCGTCCAGCGATTGACCCAAGAAGTCCTGGCGACCAGGGATGCGGCAAGCACGGTATTCACGGCGGGCAGCACGCACTCGTCCGCTTCAAGTGCTGATCTGATGCCAAAGTACGTGAAGATAGCTACAGGGGTACTTCGGTCCTTTCAGGTGCCAGAAAATAGAAAATAAAAATAAAAGCGATGAAAAAAGAAAAAATGGCATGGTAATCAAAGTGCATACGAACTGAGTGGCATTTTTGCGAAGCCAATGTTGAGAATGGCAGTTTTGCGAAGCCCGATATTGAAAGTGGCAAATAGCCGATTTTCTCGTATGCACAGTAGTGCTGAAAAGAAATAGAGTCCTGGTATTTCTGCAATTCTGGGTACTCAAGCCATTGTCTGTGCACAGTAACCTGGATGCTACTAGAGTTAAGTTTGAACATTGGCATTATGGCTTCTGTGCTGCACACTGTTTGCATTATAGGTCCAAGCATGTATGCACTGCAGCTCTGAAAGGAACAGAGTCCTTCTGGTATTTCTGCAATTTTGGGCACTCCAGCCCTTCCTTGTGGTACAGTATCTCGGATCGCTGCAGGCGTCGATTTAAAGAGGAACTGCAGTGGCTCAGGCTCACCTACAGGGCCAAAAGGAAGGAGTATAGTGGCCTGATTAATTGGGTCAAAGCTTTCAGATGAACTTAGTTCTGCCTTCATTGTACCTTTTGTATTTTCTGTTCCTTGTTTGTTTTCACTAGGCCTGTGTAGCTCCTTTATTTTATTTCTGAACTTTGTTTTGTACTCCCTCCATCCCACAATATAAGATTGTTTTTCAAGCTGGACAAGGGAGTATCATTTATTTGAAAAACAATAAAAAATACACAGCAGAAAAAAGGTAACTTGTATGCCACTAGAGTGAAGTTTGAACATCGGCATTATAGCTTCTGTGCCGTCCATTGCTTGTGTTACTTTGATTGATTAGATTGATAATTGTATGACTTTGCAAGGTTCTGTGGCTGTAGTGTAACATTAGTTTCTTCCAGGTGTGTGGGCATGAGGGCGAAGGAAGCCAAGGAAAAATATATAGCCTCTGTCCATGGCCCGAACCACATAGATCTGATAAGGAATATCAGCTCGAAGGGTAGTTCCGAGCGAAAAAATACTGCTGAGAAACTCGATTCCATTTACTTCAACAAAGGCTCCTCAGAGTCTGCTTTCCTCGCAGCCGGTTCTGTCATCGAGGTAATTTCCGTTTACTTTTCCTACATTGCATATGTACATTCACTAGTCTTATACAGCAATTCTGGTTCCGCTGATCCTGAGTGCTGACAAAATGACTCGTTTGGCAAGTAGGTTGCTGAGAAGGTTGCGGCTGGTGAGCTGAGTTCTGCCATCGCTCTAGTCAGGCCTCCAGGCCACCATGCCGAACATAGCAAGCCCATGGGATTTTGCCTCTTCAACAATGTGGCAATTGCAGCTAACTACCTCTTAAATGAAAGGGTGCGTATTTGAAACTTCCCTGTTGAATGTTCTGTTAAGATCAATACGTGCTGTTTTTGTTTATCATTTCCTCTGTAGGAACAATCATATCAATTTGCTATGATGTGACCTACTGAGAACATGGAGTCATTTTCTGAGTTCCCTTTTTCTGTTGCAGCCTGACCTAGGTATCAACAAGATATTAATCGTCGATTGGGATGTTCATCATGGAAATGGCACGCAGAACATGTTTTATAATGACCCTCGTGTATTGTTCTTTTCAGTGCACAGGTATGACACAACAACTTGGCGTTGCTTTGCTATTTTTGTTTAGACTTCAGACTTTGCTTCCGCAAACATGCAAACCACTGTATGTATACGCATTAGATATAAAGAGGAAGTCTTAGTTGAGACTTTAGACTAGCTTCATAACCTTCATGATATGATATTCGTGAAGCCGTGGTAGTTTTGTTGCCTACATTTTTATGGCTTACTGCTTTTTGAATGGATGTAGGATGCTGAGAGCGTTTTCTTACAGTGGATCTCTGCAGTTCATAGAAATTTAGAAACTCCATTTCTTATTTACATGGTGTTAACAAACTCATTTTTGATATTTGTGAGCTCACCTTACTATAATGCTCTTGGATATTGTACCTGTAATGATCGGGATTAAGTCTCAGTTTTGTTGATCCAGTTGGGCTGTATAGCACGATCTAAATGCTTGAGCCCAGTTTGTGATTAATGTGCCATGGAACCTATTAACTATTAATCCGTTGTCAATGGAAGAATCTATAACAGATAACTTTATACTGTAGGCTTATTCCTTTTTCTGTTTCATCATGGTTTTACCATTTTACTTCCTATGTCGACACTACTAGTATTGAAATAGCCTGAATTATCTGTTCTAAACTTCTAATCAACATAGTATGGTTACTTTATTTGTCATTTGAATTGTCACCTGCCCACCCTTGATTTTGGTTATAGTATATTAATCAATTCATTGTGTTTACTTACTATTGCTATCTGAGTTTAGTTTCCCATGCATCTGCAGGGCTAGATACTACGATTCATGTTTACATTAGAAAGAGGTGTTTGTAATGCAATTTCAGTGCTTATGTTTGAAAACTGAGTTGTACTCGTTATACAGCTCTTGCTCTAATATGTTTGATTTATCTGCACTGTTATAGTCTGGAGCATCCAAAATACATGATGTTGATATTTATTCTTTCTTTCTCCGATATATGTGAAAAGTTCTAGCCTCCCAGATCCAACGCCGAAACTTCTTCTAACATTGTTCTAACTAGTGTCAAAAAAACGTCTTACATTATGGGACGGAGGGAGTAGTAGGTAGGTACCTGAGGAAAGCTGCTGTTCTAACCGCTTATCATTTAAGTTTACATACATGTTACCTTGGCTGATGAATCTACAGATTGTGTAACTTGCCATCTTTGGTAAAGGCCTCTCCTAGAACTACCCAACCAATTCTGATCGAAATCTCAATTTTTCGCAGTTGTTCCATTGCATTCTGTTGATCCTTCAGTAATGTGTAAACTATTATTCCAATGTTTGCTCTGTAGATATGATGATGGAAGCTTCTATCCTTATGAAGCGGATGCATCACACGTTTTCATTGGGGATGAAACTGGTCGAGGGTACAACATTAATGTGCCCTGGGAGCATGCGGAATGTGGTGACGCTGATTATGTTGCTGCATGGGACCATGTACTCCTTCCTGTTGCAGAAGCATTTGATCCGGATATTATATTACTGTCTGCTGGGTTTGACGCAGGTAGACAGCTAGAAAATTCTTAGTAACTATCTTGTCCCTAAAATTTAAACATCTAACTAATCTAGGCACTTCAATTGAAGCCTGACTGTTGCTATATACTGGCATTGTAGTTTATTCTATGGACTAGATGTGCACTGGTTCGAGTACTACACCTTACATACCTGATTTCCTTTTTGCGTGACAAATGAGATCTTCACTGAAGATATTTTGACAACCGCTGTGGCTTTGTTGTATTATATTGCTATTACATGCCAATGGAATCAAAACTTCTGTGTCTCATATGATCATGCATGTTCTTGTTACTCACTGGTTTTGAATATTTTCCCTGTTTCTTTTTTGCTAGCACTGGGTGATGATATGGGTGATTGCTGCATCACTCCAAATGGATATGCACTGCTACTAACAAAGGTATGCATTTGCACATTTGTAGCAAAATGACCTTTTATTAAACTCACTGAACCATGCGCTCTCCTGGTCTTAAAAACATTTTTCATTCTTGACCTTGGAGTTTGGATGTGATAGAGTAGCGTTTATGTTATTGCCACGGTCATTCATTTTTGTTGTCATGCTTTGGTGTTACCTGTTAGAAAATTTTCATTTGATCCCATCAATTTATTAGTATCTCCTATAATTTTTTTGGACTTTCTACTCAGCTGATCGATGCTTATGCCTGTCTACATTTTACCTGCAGCTGTTAGGTTTTGCAAAAGGAAGGATTGTGATGGCCCTTGAAGGAGGTTATAACCCTGAGTCCATAGCAAACTCAGTTTGTGCTTGTGCAAAAGTATTGTTGGGAGATAAATTCACACTTAACTCTCCAGATATGCAACCATTCGAATCTACATGGAGAGTCATACAAATGGTAATGGTCTGCAGTGTACTATTTCTGTCTAATTTTGGTCTCGCTATGCGTATCTGTAATTTAGTTCTCATTCCCCCTCACACTGACCAGGTACGCGATGAATTAAAGACATACTGGCCTGTTTTGAGCAGTAAGCTTCCGGAGAACGAATCTTTGAGGAGTACGCCCTCATATATCCAGGTGAATTTCCTCTTTCTATTTTCTTCTTCTTGGGGACTTGAGTTGGGGCCTGCTTGGTCTGACCTCTGACTAATGAATTGTGCTCTTATGTATGAGATGTGGATCGCTCTGTTCCAGATCCGTTTGCTGGGAAACTTGACACCATCTTCTCTTACTTTTCACCAACATTCATGACCACAGTTGCAGCTTTCAAACCACATTCTTAATGGACGATTTTCTTTTTGTTCCAGGTTTATAATGAAGCACCATAATGTAGCCCAATTTCATAGATGAATGCATGTTCACGAGTGATGTGGACTGTATTACACAGCTCAGTTGATATGCTATTTCCATATTATCCGCACTTCCGCAGGCAATCCATACTTGATGAACCTTTTTTTTTGTTGTTGTGATCAATGCTTCATGTGTATACTTATTCTGAGGTGCCTATCAACTTTTAAACTCTTAACTCTTGCAAAAGAACATACAGAGTTATACAGCTCAACTATGTTTGTACTGTGCACTTTAATTATCTTGTGCCAATAGTCTCACATTTGATTTACTCCCTCCGTCCCAAAATAAGTTTCTCAACTTTAGTACAACTTTGTATTAAAGCTAGTGCAAAGTTGAGACACTTATTTTGGGATGGAGGGAGTACCATTTATGCATCTTGATGCATGCAGGCTTACTGTATAGCTGAGACGATCAATAGGAAATATTAACCCGATGGTGGAGCCCTTGAATAATTTCTCTTTCTTGTTTTCCCCATTGGGGAATGAACAGCCATGCACTTCTTCTGGTTCTGAGTCTGATGTTTTGAGTATGATATGCTTGGAGATCCGCATTGTCAAAAGTTCAATATTTGGTATGCCAGCTTTGGTTCAAACATGTGGAAACCAAGATTCTTGTGCTACATCGAAGAGGGTAAGGTAAAGTTGAAAGCACATTGTCTTTTATATATGGCAAGGAACATTTAGGTTCCTCTATTTAAAGCTTGTAGCCTGTCGCTGCATTCATCACATTATTGATTTCTCGGGGAGATTTCAGTCGGTGCACCCCTTTCAGTTAATGTAACTCAAATCACTTATGGAGGGTACTTTTGTACCTTCCGCACAAATCGGGAATAAATATCTGTCCACTTCATGCATTAGTCTGTTACGCACCGGTGTATCAATTCAATTGGGGAAGCTGCTGCCCGAGCAATAGCAGCTCACGCTTGCTCCACGACGTTCGAACAAATCTTATCTAGCCCATGGCTCTTCATGCCTTCCTTGCTGCTCCTCTTAGTTTGTTTGATCTGGCACTATGTGAATCACAGACGACGACCTGGGGATCAGTGTCTATGAGTGCAAAGCTTCACGACCATTCGCTAGCAATGACCAAAGAGATTGAGGGCCTATTTGATTCGCAGGATTTTCAAAACAAGGGAATAGGAAAACACAGGATTGTAATGTCATGTTCATCTCAATCCTACAGGATTTTGGGTTGTTTGATTGCATCATAGGAAAGACAAATTATTCTTTCAAAGAGGTTTGAGTGGATGGTATAAATCCTATGGGAAGTAGTACAAATAGATCCTTACGAAAAATTCCTATAGTATTCAATCCTATGAATCAAACAAACAACATCGGAAAAATTCCTAAGGATTCTAATCCTCCAAAATTCCCATGAAAATCCCTTGAATCAAAGGAGCCCTGAACTGACTGTGGCCCCTTGCTGTATCCTTCACTCCTGCTTCTATAAGGGGAGAGGAGGGGGGCAAGCGTGATGTAAGGTGATGCGGACGGGCTGAGATGAGGTTGGGCCTGAAGGTGGGCTGTGTGGGTTGCACCATGCTCAGTATCCCTCGTGGAGGGGCGATGGGCGAAATCTTTGGCCGGCGCGGGGGGCGGTACCGGCGGAGGCATCCTAAGAGTTCATCCCGACACCAGATCATTGTGGCTGGTACTAGGTTCCGGTGGCTATTGGCGTGGCTGGATCCCCTCCCACGGGGTTCAGTGGGGTGGTGGTGTGCAGAGCTCTTGGCAAAAGCTTTGTCCCGACGCGGGGTCGGTGTCGGTGTTGACGCTCGCGGGCGCCATTTACTTCTTGGAGGCGTTACCGAAGAGCTTCTTCACTCCTACCTCAGGTCGCTTTGGCCCTCGATTGGTTTGTATTTGGTGGTGGTGCCTAGTTTTGCTTGGGGCTGTTTGTACTCGTTGTTCGGGTTTTCGCTCTGTTGTCCCCTAATCAACCATGTTGTGTGGTTTCTGGCCGAGTTTTCCCTATAAACCGGGCCAACTCTCTTCTTAATGAAATAGCAGGAGCACCCTGCCCTCTGACGAGGTTCCATAAAAAAATGTATCCAACCACATGAAATAGACTACATTACCCTTCATGGCGTGATAAATGACTTGTTGTAATCCCCACCATTTATCCACATGAATAGTTTTCTAAAGGGGTTGTACCAAAGGAATCCTTTTTGGGGGATATTTTGGTCTTCGGGAAGTGTTTTTAGTGCTTTCCGCAAATGTAAAATGCATAAGCGTCTTTTTATTATAATCTTTATGAATATAGTATTTCCCTTTGTCTCCTTATTCTAACTTACTTTTTCCTTTTCTGAAGTGTTATGCTTTGTGTGAAAGTTGGTATTCATTTTGGTCTGTGGCAGGTTGATGGTATGGGTGTATCATGTTTTGGTTCACATGACACAAGCCCACCAAGAGGTACCATGTGGAAAATGTGTGTCATACATTTTTTTCGGGAGATCCTCTATCCCCTGTGGGGTACTGGTGGTGTTGCTTTCCTCAACCCTGATATAAACTACAGTGACAAGTCAATGTCTGCATGTACAAAATAATGTATGTTATATCATAACCACATCTACGTTTTATTGATCCTTGAATTAGGTCTGGGTGGAACATAATCTCTCGTCAGTGCTCTGATTTCATCATGAATCTCTCTTTTTTACAGGCTTGAGCAGTTCAATGACACGCTGTTTCAAGAGAACTGTTTAGTGAAGGATATCGGCGAAGATGGAAAAATCGAGTCTCCTGGCTCTCCTTTGATTCGCTTGTCTGAAATAGACTCTGCCTCTTCACAAAAAACTCTTCATCTTGAACCTATTAAGGTTGGATTTGCTGCTTTCCACATCAAGCACACACTTATCCTCCGCATAGAATTTTCTATATGTCTATAAATAAATGAGAGTAGTTAATATCGCATCGTTGGGAAAAAAATGCTCTTAAGTGCGACTGTCCTGGCAACACTTTGATAAAGGACACTACCAACCTCTTGGGTGGCCATCACTGGTAGAATCTATCACTCTTACAGATTAACGCTAATGCCTGCTGTAATAGTTGATCCTTTGGTAAGGAAATGCCATGTCCTGCCTCTTTTGTCTGTCGAGTTGGTCTGAAGTTAGAAGTTACCTGGGACTGATGCCTAGTCCAGATCGCAGTTTGGAATGTTACCTTGGATTTGAAGCTCTTTTGACATCATCACAACAGTCGAAAAAGGTCTTGTCTCAGTACATTACAGACTGAAAAGGATAAACTATTTTTTCTTCTCATAATGATTTTCTAAATAAATCTGATGCTAGTTATATTTTCATATCAGTGGATCATTTCTGCAAGTTATTAGTTTTTATTGTTCATGTTCGTTATGCAAATTTCCTACAGGATATCTGGTACTCCACGTTTAAAACCAATGTAATCTATCTTGAGAGGAGGATGACGTCCAATTTTAACTATGACGTAAGATCCAGTGTCACTTGTTAAAGAAATTTCTTTTAGATACTATCCAAAGCACTACTTGAAGGGAAGCAGTAAGAACACAGATGAAGATAATATGTCTTTTGGTGGATGGTGTGAAATTGTTTGTTTCCCTGCAGATAGATGCCCCTCAACAGCTGTTGCACAGGGGGATCCCCCTCACCTATGCTGTTCAACATTGCTGTAGATGTTTTGCAGGAATTAATTCATAGGGCTAAGAGAGCTGGGTTGATTTGAGGGGTAGTTCCTTGTCTAGTAGAGGGAGGCATTAATATGTTACAATATGTTGATGGCACAGTACTTTTATTAAGAGCTGACAAGAAGAGGCCAAAGTGTTAAAGAACATATTATGCTTATTTGAGCATCTTTCTGGTCTAAAGATTAATTTTAATAAGAGCGAGCTTTATTGTTTATGAGAGGCTAGTGATCACATTAAAATATGTAGAGAATTTTTTACTTGTGTAGCTGGTAGCTTCCTTGGGCATCCCTGTGCATAGTGTTAAGCTTATGAGTAGTGATTGGGAAGGAGTGGAGGACAAGATGGAAGAGAAACTAGGAGCCTGGCAAGGAAGAATGATGTCTTATGGTCCTAGATTAATTTTGCTGAAATCCTGTTTGAGTAGTATACCTTACTTTATGATGTCTATGTTTCCTATTCCTAAAGATCCTCTGCATAGAGTAGAATATTTTATGAAAAGACTTCTATGGCAGGATAGTGGTGAATCTGACAAGTAGTACAATTTAGTGAAGTGGGAAAAGGTTTGCCAACCTATTCATTGGGGTAGCGGGTCTGGGAGTAGTTGATTTAGCTGTAATGAATAGGTGTCTTTTGAGTAAATGGTTATGGAAAATAGAAAATGAGGAAGGTATGTGGCAAGATATTATTAGAAGTAAATATTGTAATAAAGAGTCCTAGTCAGCATTAAGAGAAAACCTACTCAGTCTCATTTTATGAGTGGCATCTTAGACTAGAAAAGAGTATTATAAATTTTGTAGGAAGCGAGTGGGGGATGGCAAAACTACTAGACTTTTGGGAGGACTCTTGATTAGGTAATGTTCCACTGTGTAGTAAGTTCCATAGATTTTATAATGCTAACACCAGTTTTAATATTACTGTGGCAGAGGTGAGTGGGGGTTGTTGGGATAATGTCAAATTTAGGAGGAGGTTGCTAGGTGATTTGGCTGAGCAGCAGTTGCAATGTCTCTATGAGGACATGGTTCTAAGTGAGAGAGAGATAAGTGCGTGTGGACTTTAACTACATCTGGTGAATTTACCGTTAGATCGATGTACCTGATGATCAAAGCTTTGCAAGTTAGATGTCCTTTTAGAAAATTATGGTTTATTAAAGTACCTCTTAAGATTACAGTTTTCTTGTGGTTGATGTTTAAGAATAGTATATTATTATTGACTAAAGATAACTTGACAAAAAATAGGTTGGGTAGGAGATGAGAGAAGTGTCGTTTTTGTGAGGCTAAAGAATCTGTGGATCACCTGTTCATTCACCGTTCTTTGGCAAAATATATGAATGGGAAGCAGTTAGTTGTGCTTTGGGGGTATCCATGAACTTAGACACTGTATCTCTGTGGATCATGAGATTTCCTGGTAAGATGAGAGTAGGACTAATGGCTGCAGGGGTAGCAGCGATGATTAGGGGCTTAGGGCAATTTGGAAGGTGGGAATAATGCAATATGCTTTAGAGATATTTATCCGTATGATCCGAGTAGCGTTATTACTCAAGTTTCTCACGGGTTGGAACACTGGGCTGGTTTGCAGAAGCGAGGGGGGTCCGAGAATTGCAAGCCAGAGGAGCAAGAGGATGGGCGACACTGGTGCTGCGAATGGCTGGAAGGAGTTATCTGGGAGTTTTTGATGACTCGGCTGGGTTGTGTGTTTGGTTCTGCTTTTGGCCGTTGTTGCACAATCCTGCAATGCAGCGTTCAGAGCCTAGAAGAAGTGAGCGGTGGTGTGCGGTTTGTTCTACTGGAGCCTTTGATAGTGCAGGTATAGTGGTTTCTAGATTGGGTTTTATAGTACTACTCCCTCCATCCGGAATTACTCGTCGGAGAAATGAATAAAAATGGATGTATCTAAAACTAAAATACATCTAGATACATACATTCTTCCGACAAGTATTTCTGGACGGAGGGAGTACTATGTTATTTTGTTAGATGGTGCTGTTATGTCTGATTCTTGGTCGATCCAAGTTACCCTGTCGTATTATCATTGCTGCTTCCCTTCCACGAGTCCCTTGATCGATCTGTACTAGGACGCTTCCTAGTTTGATTCGGAACTAGAGGAGCCGTAGTAGAGGCCTCATTCTGCGCCAGCATTGGATCTGACCGACTATTTTCGTTTGGAGTTTGCGCTGGTTTGAACCACTGAGAAAGTTCCGTGTATATATTGACCAGATTTGAACATGTCCACCTCTCAAGTCTCACACATCACGGACCGAACCCAAAGTGTGTTGCTCCGCCTTGGACTTTTCAGTGTCGTTCCTCCGTCATCTTACAGTGCTGTGCACCTAGGGCTCTCGCTGTCCCAGGTACTATGTCACCCATGCGAAAGTTTCGAGTCTGTATGTGTATGAACATGATGCCTGTCCTATCCCAATGATACGATAGGGGCCTCCCTGCTGCCTGTCCTATCCCAAGATTTACCATGTCATGTATCATCGGCGCGGAACAATTTTAAGCGACGCACATCAGGACGCCCCCATCCAATGGTACTTATGAACACATTTTACAGTCACTGGCGTGCCACCGGAGAGGCCACATGTGCGCATTGGAGAGACGACATGGCCACTTAGATCCGCGTAGTCTGCTTGCTCGGTCTAGGCCACATGCGCGCATTGGAGATAAAATTGATTAAAACAAATCGGTATACATGGAAACTAGATGTTTTGTTTATGTCATATGCAGAAGATAGGGGGCCACGATATGATGTACTAGTGTGTAAACACTAGTTGCGAAAATAAAAAGGGAAAGAAGAAAAATAGGCGCAAAAAGGAAAGAAGAAAAATTGAGAGAACAGCCTAGAAGTAGGAAAGAAGAAAAACACTAGTCGCGAAAATGATAAGGGAAAGAAGAAAAATACTAGCAAAAAAGGAAAGAGAAATAAAATCAGAGAACCCGCTAGAAGGAGGAAAGAAGAAAAATACTAG
Source organism: Aegilops speltoides (assembly GCA_021437245.1). NCBI lineage: Eukaryota > Viridiplantae > Streptophyta > Magnoliopsida > Poales > Poaceae > Aegilops > Aegilops speltoides. The sequence goes on from CM038141.1 coordinate 396,063,251, forward strand.
GAAAAAGAAAAGGGAAAAAATAAAAACCCGCTAGAAGGAGGAAAGAAGAAAAATACTAGAAAAAGAAAAAATAAAAAAATCCGCTAGAAGGAGGGCTCGAACCTCCGACCTTGTGGTTAACAGCCACACGCTCTAGCCAACTGAGCTATTCCAGCTTGGTGGCTATGAGTCGTAGGCTATCTAGATAATCAATTTCTTCCAACTGGCCTGAATCGTGCATCTGTAATAAGAAAGAAAGCCACCGTGACCTGATCGCGCTTCCTTGTCCAACTCACCGAACAGCTTCATGACCTTGCCCATATGTTGCAAAATTCCTAGTGATTTACTACTACAGAACAATATGGACATGGTATATTCTGCTAGGTTTGGTTGGTGTATCCGTTGAGCTCAGCACTGGTTTCAACCTGCCTGCCGAGAGCTCGAGACAGGCCTCCAAGAAAACAGGTGATGGGACTAGTTGTCCTGGGATGTGTCACCGAGGAGCAGTTGAACTGATGCAATCAACACCAGTAGGATGTCACTCTGGATTGTAACACTTCACACTTAAGTTTTGGTACACCTACAACACAACCTTGATCTAGCTAGCGATGTAACCACTTCAGCTCACCAATCCTCAGCTGCGCATCAGCGCCGGTGACCATTTTTAGCACCTAATCCCTCCGTTTTTAGATTTCAATAAAAGACTACATTTGTAGAGATCTCAATATATACTACACAAATTGTAGAGATATCAATATATACTACTTCCTCCGTTCCTAAATATAAGTCTTTGTAGGGATTCCACTAGGTGGACTACATACAGAGCAAAATGAACGAATCTACACTTAAAATGCATCTATATACATCCGTATGTGGTTCATAGTGGAATCTCTATAAAGACTTATATTTAGGAACGGAGGGAGTACACAAATATAAGTCTTTTTAGAGATTTCAGTAAGGGGCTACATTTGTAGAGATTTCTATACATACAATGTACGAAAGCAAAATGAGTGAATCTACACTCTAAAATGCGTCTATATACATCCATATGTAGTCCATATTAAAATCTCTAGATTCGTGTACGTGAAAGCAAGATGGACAACGTGTACAGCGACAGCGTCATCAAGGGGCCAAACCGGCAAACAAAGCAACATGTCAAGAGAGTAAATTGCAAGGTTTCCAACACAGGCGGCACAGAAACGCAGCATCAAGTCAAATGCAAGGTTCCAACTTTCCAAACCAAGGTAAGGTACAAAGACAACAAGGTACACTCCCAACATCACCCGCCCTCACTTTGGGGCATTCATGATGCATCACAACAGTATCCCCCGTCTTTCGGGGTTTCCCCGCTGGCGGCGGGCATACTGCACTACAAATACATAAATATGAAGAAGAACATACACATCACCGAGATTACGGACAGACGGCACCGACACAGACAGGCTCACATCTTTAGAGGCCTACTTCATCCGAGCACCAGGTCCTTTCTGGGGGAAATGCAACCACCAACCAAACAGCTTGCGCTTTCATGGACGACGGACAGAACAGATCATTGTGAAAACATCTTCCACAACTTACAGGGATGATATTTACTAAAAAGAACCACAGAGCAACCACAACCACGTTCCGAAGCAGATCAGGCGTCTTCTGTCTTGCACAGGTCTAGCAGTGACAGTGTCTGCAAAATTGAGATGAGAATGTTCAGTCCACAAGTCTAACTCAAGCATCTATTATCATGACAGCAGCCGGGGTAAGGTATACATACCTCTGCTATGGAGAGCTCGAGGCGGAATTTAGGACCATCATAGTGGTGCAGCACTGGCCTAAAAGCATCCTCTTCCAAGGCCTTGCAAAGCCTTCTAATGCGGATCCTCACCTGATATGATGATGAATACGTCAGATCATGAAAAACAAGCCTGATATTCTATAAACATATGTCAGCCTTAGAAATTAATTACCTGTGCTGGGAATCTGGATTCACCTTTGCACTTCTTATCTTCCCAAGCAGTGGGATCAATGTTTGATCCTCCAAAACTAGCAGCCTGAGACACAAGAAAATCTGATAAGAATGTTGAAGAACAAGCACAATAACCTGCTAGATTTCAACCGAGATGCATGTGCATTTGGAATGGAACTTTGAGAACATGTACGCTTCTAATTTCAGCTGGGCAATACGGGAAGGGCCACAGAAGCACGTTTGGCTAATAGGGAAATAACATCAGGAGAAAGTTGGCTTAGAAGCACAGGAATTAATTTGGTAACCTACCATGTTTTATTACAGCTAGAAGATAGAAGAACAGGAAAGTTCAAGTTCTTGATTGCATATGGTAGAGTATCTAGACCACCAGAATGGCATTTCCTATTTAATTCAGTTCCAAGAAAACACTAGCTAAAACTTTTCATCTAAAAGGAAATTCATAAACAGCACATAAAACTATCCATGCAAATGATATAAGCATTTATGTATGACAAATAGAACTGTTACAAGGTATTCATGAAGCTTGCAATTCCATTCGAATAAGGAGGCTTGTGGTTATCAGAAAATGAAACAATCGCACACCTCAAACACCCCATGTAGCTGATGGGTCGTGTAGTTGTAGAGGAAAAGAGGTAGACCAGGAGTGATGGCTCGGACTGAATCACGATATCTTGCTGGCAAGCCTGCAGAACAGAACAAACCATGAGTAACAGAGTAATTTACATATAACTGTGTGAGATGGTATGTGAAATGATTTACAAGGATACATAGTAGCACATACCAAAAAGCTGTCTCTTGAGATCCTCCTGCATGGTATCATTGTTGCAGACAAAGATGTATCCACCAAGAACTTCATTCCTCGGTAGCATCTCGCTTGTTGGCAATGTTTTGAAGCGCTTGTCAACAGAGTTGTTGTTGCTGTTGCCTCCATTGTTGTTGTTACCACCATTGTGTTTGCCGTTTGCTTCCTTCCCATTCTGATTATTCGGATATTTGTTGACCCCGACATTCATCTTGAATGAATTGACATTACCATTGTTTCCCTTGGGGTACATCGGATTCATGTTATAGGCCATGTTGCGGAAAGGATACTTCATGGCAGCCTCGTTCATCTTGAGATCATTCATCTTAAGATCCAGGTTCATGAGGCCAAGATTGAGGTGGTCCATCTTGTTGTCTTCTTGGTGGTAGGATATCTTGTCCCATTGCTTCACATCAGGGACAGTGTTCATCCGTGCATACTCAAAGTCATTCATCCTCTCAGCCTTTGACTTTGTGATCTCAGCCAGCTTTGATGTCATGAGAGACCATTGGCGGTCCTCCACCACCTTTGATTGCCCACGGAACTCATCTCCCAGATGCCACAAGTTGTCCATAGCTCGGTTCAAGCTCTCTGCACGCAAGAAAGGATTAACATATATCAGGTGACAAACAGCACTGGTAAAATATCCTGCTTACGAAAATAAATGCACCATAGGACATAATGATATTGGAGCAACATATCTCCCATACAACACAAAAATTACAAATAACTTCATGCATGTTGCAGTTATAAGAAACTAATTTTTTCAGAGCTGCTATCTAACTTTAGAATCAGACTAGACCGCTACTTCAGGAAACAAAATGCTGAGCTACAAACCTATATTTACACCTCAACGAGCAATAAAACTGAACCCAACCAAAATCAGTTTGAGAACTTTTTGACAATCAATAATAGCCCACCAAGAATAGTGCATCCAGCCGGGCAAGTTTTGACAGCAACAGCAAGCTGCCAGAATACGCTGTCACCCTTCCGTCCACGCTCTAGCCCTATATCCTGTTGTACTTCTCCCATGAAGACAATCCCCACTCCTCGCTTTCTGATCCCGCGCTGGTGCGCTACCACCGCTCAACTATGATCATACAAACTCTCTACGGAACAAATGGAACTAACACTGACCATTTCAATTCATGCTCATGAGTCATGACGACTATCAACTTAGACCAAGCTTCGTAATACCATAAATCTATCTTTCAACCGCACAAAATTAAAATTCCTATACACCAATTCGTCACCCAGAAGGACGCCAAATCACAACCATCATCTAGATCTACGAGAGCTTTGAACCGAATTTCGCGGAACGCTATCCCCCAGGCCCAGATCTGCCACCCCTTCCCATCTGTGGCGGGGCAAGGAGGCAGCCGGCGGCAGCCTGGAGTCCAGGAAGGAGTCTCCGGGAGTGCGACACGCCAGGAAAGCGAGGCACGCGCCGGAGGAACGAGACCGCGGCCGCGACGGGAGCACCGCGCGAGGCGAACCGGGCGAGGGCAGGCGGGTGCGGCGCCGCTACCGAACACGCGAGAGGTGAGAAACGGGGAACGCGGAAGCGCGTCGTCGGATGCTACGAGGCGGAACAAAATACCAAAGCGAATCTGGCGGAACCTACCCAACGACCGCACCAAAATCGACGGCCGAAACGCCGGTGAGATCGCATTTCGGGGCCTCGGAAGCAAGGAGATCGGAGAAGAGCCTCATACCTGCTCGATTCGGCGCCGGATTCCGGCGGGGAGGGCGCTGGATTTGGGGGCGAATCGCGAACTGCTGCGAGGAGGAAGAGGAGAGGAGTCGGCTCGGCTGGCTTGGCGTTGGCTCCCACTTCGCTCCGCCCACACGGAGTCCACCGGTCAGAGAGGTTTGAGAGGGTGAGGGAGGTGAGCTGTCCTGCTGGATTTATAGGGAAGCGGTGGCGGAAAGAGGCCCCGGGTTGCGGGTTATTTACCCGGCGTGCCACTGGTGGGGCAGGGCAGGGGGGCGGTCATTTGTTTGCTTTGGTTGGTGGTCGGCCTCGATGGTTGTTGCTCCCGTTGAGCGGATGCCGTTTGTAGAACCCGTTAGAAAATGCCAGAAGGTTGTAGCTAGGAGTATATTCTGCAAGTGTTTGAATTGATGAATCATGCTTAGCTGCTTACATATTAGATTTGTGGTGGATTCGGTTATTATGGTGGATTCGGTTGTGTGTATATATTTGTGTGGTTTGTGTGTAGGTTAAAATGTTGTATACCCACGATCGATGCTCGACATGGTTAAGGTGGGGAACCAGCTCTCGGCGAGGCGGTAGGGAACCACCTCCTTGGGTTACAAGGCTCTAAAGCGTAAGTAATGATGAAAACCACCACTTTGCGTTTCATCGAGACTCAAGTCCCCCGTTCTCGCGTTTACCAACACGTGGTGGCTTCGATAAAAACTCTACGAGATTCTAGATTTCTCTATAGTTGTGGTCAATTGTACATGGAAGATGCTTATAACGCACGTTTCTGATGTCGTGTAGCTCGGTGGCGTGTGTGAGTTGTGTCTTCTAGCAATAAAATGCGGAGATAAGGAAGTAGGCGGTAGGTGCCGCTGTAACGCTTAGTCGGTCGTCTAGAAGCGAATGCCAACATCTCTTGATGGATAGAGATTGAGGAAGTGGAGCTAACGTCGGCTAGATAGAGATCCCGGGACCAAGACATCGTCACGGGTTAGATAGAGGCACCGCCCTGGTGAGTATAGACTAGAAAACAAAGATCTCTGAGAGAAGAAATGGAAAAGAGATACACGTGATTAAGATAGATAGATAGATAGATAGATAGATAGATAGATAGGATTGTCGTCGCCCTTTCACGACACGTTTGGTCGCAGAGGATAGGAAGTCTTCTCAATCTCCACCGACAATTATCCCTTTTATCACGATCCTTCTTCATCATCTCACCTTTGATCCTCTATGTGCCACATATGCCTCATCTCCCTCGTGTGACCTCTTTTCTTCCCGCTAGTCGCCACCTTTACGCTAGTCACCTTTGCCAGATGGATGCGGACAAGCTAAGAATCATGAAACAAGGTGAAAGGTAGAAACATGACGAGATGGAAGAGACAGAGTAAGAGTTTCGCCAAAGGGGCGCTAAGCGGATGCCATTGTATTAATCATCCCTCTTTTGTCTTGGGGGTCCATACTGCAAGCCTTGACTGCTCTATGGAACTTCGTCGCCGAGTGCTCGGGCTTGGTCGTTTTGCATGCACAAAATTCTGAGCATTTTGCATAGTATTGGAGTGGAACACTATAAACACAGTGTAAAGTTTAACTAGAAGTACCGTCAAGATGATCGCAACAGTGATTTGAAGCCACCATATTGCTCGTACTTGCCATATGTACTACATCCAAGGAATTACTGTACTCATATGCCCTTTGGGTCTATGGAATTACTGCACTCCTCTTTCTATCCCGACGTTAAAGCAAGTCTTGTTGAAGTGTCGAGGGTCATACACCTACCAATTTACCAAATAGTTATTATTGTATAAAACTCAATATTGTAACAAAGAGGAGAGAGGCGTTTTGCCACCCGGGTCGCTGCCGCCATAACCGCTTAGTCGATCGTCAAAAGCCAACATCTCCAGATAGATAGATATCAAGGAAATGGAGGTAAGATCAATTGGATAGAGGGAGATCCAAGAAAATTAACATGACCAAATAAATAGAGGCACCACACATGAGTGACTGTAGATTAGAGGACAAACATATCTGAGAGAAGAAATGAAAATATTAGACGTGATCAATAAATAGTATTGTAGTAGTGGCTCTAATCTACTAAAGGGACCACCCCTATCCTACATGGCATGCCACATAGATGATCAACAAAAGTCAAATCTAGTTCATATTCAATGCTAGTAAAGGTAGTAAACAGTTGTCCTAGCCACCCCTCATGGAGCAAAGCAAGCCATCACGGTCAACAAAAGTCCAAGCTTAGTTTCATGGTCAATAAGTCAAAGGAAGACGGGTAGAAGAATAAGTCATAGGTGAATGCAAAGAGAGCAAAGAAGCCCAAGCCCAACGCAGAAATATTTCCCCATGGAGTAGGAACTATCTCCTTGATGGGTTACAACCCACCTCCTAGCCCAATAAGGGGCACATGGGCCAAGGACGGGAAATTGGCTAGTTTTACCCTGCCACCTCCTCACTTCAGGGTAGCCTTGGTCATTTGTCGAGGACCCCTAGGCTATACAAGCCCCCATGGGCATGTATCTCACTCAATCTCACTTGAATCGACTCAAAAGAAGGGTCACTCAGTCTCCCGGGCCCCTTTAGGAGAGCAAAAGAAGGGGGAGACTTAGAATTGAAGGGAAATATAAGGCTCAGACTAGTTAGAAGTCGTGGGAGTTTGGGAACACCAACGCTCTTAAGTATTCGATGCGCTAGGCACCACTCTCGATGACCCTTCCATAGAACGTAGGTCGTGCTCCTACGAGATGACCGAACCTATTTGAAAAACATTATTGTGTCACCTTATAGAGTGTACAATGACCTTCGCTATAAGATTGCCGTACACGCCTCACCTACTGATGACTAACCAAATTGCTATGGATACCCCTAGTCGACAGTTGAGTCTTGAACACCAACAAATAGATAGATGAATAGATAAGAGTATCATACACCCATTAGGGCATGTTTGGTCGCATGGTATCGACTCAATTCCCACCAGCAATTATCCCTTTTACCATGATCCTTCTGCACTGTCTTGCATTTGTTTATTTTAAGTGCCACATATGCATCATCCTTCCTCATGTCAACTCTTTTCCTCATGTGGGTCGCCATCTTTACGATAGCGCCTTGCCCGATGCATGAGGACAAGCTAAGAATCAACTGGAAAAATGTGAAAAATACAAGAAGTGGCAACTGCTTTTGTGCAACAGTGAGGGCCAAATCATGTTGATAGTATCGTTGAGTGTTTGCACATGTCTGTTTAGGATGAACAAGACTACGAGTGTCGTGTATGGAATTGGAGTGGGACACTATAAACATTTTATGTTTAATTAGAAGTAGTGCGAAAATGATTAAAATAGTGATTTTATGCCATCATATTGCTTGTACCTACCATATAAACCGCATTTCCTGACTAGGAAAAGTGTTGCTAAGTTCCAAAGGAAATATTGTACTCCTTTTTTTTCTTATGGGAAAATTTCAATCTATTCATCTTCAATCATGGTAGTACAATAAACACTAGAAATAATAAAAAAATTACATCGAGATCCACAGACCACCAAGTGACGACTAGAAGCACTGAAGCGAGCCGAAGGCGCGCCGCTGTCATCGCCCCTCCCTCGCCGGAGTCAGGAAAAACTTGTTGTAGTAGACAGTCAAAAAGTCGTCGTGCTAAGGCCTCATAGGACCAGCACAACAGAACAATAACCGCTGCCAATGAAGAGTAGCGTACATCAAAAAATCGAACCTGAAGATACAAGAACAAAGATGAACGATGAACAGGTCTAAGCAAATCCATCAAAGACAGATCTGCCAGAGACACTGCTCCACACGCTCACCGACGATGCTAGAAGCACCATCGGAATAGGGCCTGGGCAGAGAGAACCTTATTCCTTCTTCAGGGAGCCGTCGCCGTCTCGTCTTCTTGAGGAGGATACAAAACCTAACAAAACTCGAAGAAAGATATAAAAATGAAGCCCTCCCGCCAGCAACGGCCGGGATCCACTCTGCTCCCATGGCCCTAAGGCCACCGGAGATGAGGCGGACCGATGACAACACCGGTGGGAGGCAAAGAAACCCTAGTGCCAGCTTTGGCTTGTTAGTAGTTGACACGACACATGTCCTCCTCCTTCTATCCTCATCAACGGTGTCCTGGACTAGGTGGGTACTGACCTAGTCGGCCCGCACTCCTTCGATTGGGCCGGTGGGCCTTCATTCTTCTCAGGATGGACTCCGGAAGCCGCACACTGGAGGCGATCAAGACAACATCAGCCGAAGATTTGACGTGTACTCCAAGACTTCTCCTGCCGCCTCCATGCCTAGATACCGGCCTTGTAACCCTAGATGCCCTACCTGGCATGTATATAAGCCAAAGGGTTTAGTCCATAGAGGGGACTTCAACACAATCGCATTCACCTAGCCCTAGAGTTAGAACACATCTTACGATCTCGAGGTAGATCAACTCTGTACTCGATACATCTCCATTAATATAAACAAGATCATGACTTAGGGTTTTACCTCCATTAAGAGGGCCCGAACCTAGGTAAACATCGTCTCCTTGTTCCTGTTACCATCTGTTCGAGATCCACAGCTCGGGACCCCCTACCTCGAGGTCTCTGCCAGTTTTCACACTGACACTGGTACTTGCATTGAGAGTTATACTGTGAGATCGAAAAGGGATCGACGGGATCATCGGCTTATGACTCCAATCTCGCGGGCATGGTTCTCGTACCCAAAGCCTCTGTGACAGAAGCGCCCTTCCTTCTTCATGAGTCAGAGGTAATCCATGACTCCTCCCTAGCCTCGGCCGAATCCCCTTTCAAGGGAGAAGGGCCAAGGTACCTTTTGGAAATCGATTCAAACAGCGGCCAGTTAGACGCAACCGAGGAATCTGATCTTCAAATCAGTCCGAATGATCCGATGGCTACGGGCTTAAAACGAGATGAGGATGTTAGGGCTTGAAGCCCATGACCCATAGAGATCGAAACTCACCCACCCACCTCCCACATTGAGTATTGCCCCGATAAGTCGGGCCCATTAGATGTCTGGGATCTAGCCTACGTGCAACAACTCCCCGATGAATCAATCATATAGTTTTGGGTCAGGTTCTTGTTCGTCAAAAACAAGATACCGGGTATCGAGGCCCTCAGATATAATAACAGCCTTCCAGCGCGGATGCAAGGATAAAGGCGTCTCGAACACCCTCGCTTGCCGCTGTGTTTAGACACTCCCGGAGTTGTCCGACTTTGTGACTGAGTTCTGCACCATCCAAGTGTGGGGCCGCTACTGAACACGCTAGAGGTGAGAAATGGGGAAAGCAAAGTGCGCCATCGGATGCTACAAAGCGGAACAAAATACCAAGGCGAATCTGGCAAAACCACCACCCCTACCCAACAACCGCGCCAAAATCGACGTCTGAAACACCGACGAGATCGCATTTGCGGAGCCTCGAAAGCAAGGAGATCGTAGAGGAGCCACATACCTGCTCGATTCCGACTGGAGGGCGGTGGATTTAGGGGCGAATCGCGAACTGCTGAGAGGAAGGGAAAGAGGAGGAGAGGAGTCGGCTCGACTGGCTTTGGCTCCCACTTTACTCCACCCACACGGAGTCCACCGGTCAGAGAGATTGGAAAGGAGGAGGGAGGTGAGCTGTCCTGCTGCATTTATATAGGAAGAGGTAGCGAAAGAGGCTCGTGTTGCCGGTTATTTACATGGTGTGCCACTGGTGGGGCAGGGGGGTGGTCATTTGTTTGCTTTGGTTGGTGGTCAGCCTCGACTGTTTGTTGCTCCGGTTGAGCGGATGCCATTTGTAGAACCCGTTAGAAAATGACAGAAGGTTGTAATTAGGAGTATATTCTGCAAGTGTTTGATAGATCATGCTTAGCTGCTTACATATATGTAGATTTGTTTTTCATGTTGCGAGGGAATCCCTGGATTTGAATGGGCCATATGAATATATATGATTGAAGGTAAGAAGATTTCTATTATTATGGTCGATTTGGTTACGTGTACATTCGTGTGGTTTCTGTGTGGGTTAAAATGTTGTGTATACACACTCAATGGTCGACATGGCTAAGGTGAACCAAACATTCGGTGAGGCGGTAGAGAACCACCTCCTTGCGTTACAAGGCTCTAAAGCATAAGTAATGATGAAAACCACCACTTTGCATTTCATCGAGACTCAAGTCCCCCATTCTCACGTTTACCAACACGTGGTGGCTTCAATAAGAACTCTACAAGATTCTAGATTTCTCCGTGGCTGTGGTCAATTGTATGCAGAAGATGCTTATAATGCACGCTTGTGATGTCGTGTAGCTCAGTGGCATGTGTGGGTTGTGTCTTCTAGCAATAAAAAGCGAAGATAAGGAAGTAGGCGGTAGGTTCCACCGTAACTCTTAGTTGGTTCTAGAAAGAAATGCCAACAACGCCTAATGGATAGTGTCGGACCTTGAAGTATGCCTAGAGGGGGGGTGATTAGACTACTTGACCAATTAAAAACTTAACCTTTTCCCAATTTTAGAGTTTGGCAGATTTTAGCTATCTTTGGATAAGTCAAGCAATCATCACACAATTCAAGCAAGCATGCAAAGAGTATATGAGCAGCGGAAATTAAAGCATGCAACTTGCAAGAAAGTAAAGGGAAGGGTTTGGAGGATTCAAACACAACTGGAGACACGGATGTTTTTGTCGTGGTTCCAATAGGTGGTGTTATCGTACATCCACGTTGATGGAGACTTCAACCCACGAAGGGTAACAGTTGCGCGAGTCCACGGTGGCTCCACCCACGAAGGGTCCACGAAGAAGCAACCTTGTCTATCCCACCATGGCCGTCGCCCACGAAGGACTTGCCTCACTAGCGGTAGATCTTCACGAAGTAGGCGATCTCCTTGTCCTTACAAACTCCTTGGTTCAACTCCACAATCTTGTCGGAGGCTCCCAAGTGACACCTAGCCAATCTAGGAGACACCACTCTCCAAGAAGTAACAAATGGTGTGTTGATGATGAACTCCTTGCTCTTGTGCTTCAAATGATAGTCTCCCCAACACTCAACTCTCTCTCATAGGATTTGGATCTGGTGGAAAGAAGATTTGAGTGGAAAGCAACTTGGGGAAGGCTAGAGATCAAGATTCATATGGTAGGAGTGGAATATCTTGGCCTCAACACATGAGTAGGTAGTTCTCTCTGAAAGCACATTTGCTCCCTGGGTGGTTTTGGTAATTAATGACAACATACTTTGTGGTTGGACTAATACTTTTATCAAGTATGTTTTAGGAAGGTCAATCACATTGGCATGGCAAAAGGACTGGAGAGGTGGACCCCTCAAGATGCTAAGGCAAGCATTGGCAAAAGCTCAAGACTCCATTTTTGGTTTAGTGATCCAAGATCACATTGAGTCTATAGGAAAGCCAATACTATTAAAAGGGGATGAGGTTATGTTAATGATCTGGTTGCTCAAAGTGCTTAGTGATATATCTCCCAAACCATCAGCAATCTTTCATTCCAACATACACTCATAAGTAATCTCGGTCCCACCGATTTCCTAAACTCAGTCACACCGAGATGAACCACCTCAGCCACAAAGCCAAACCCTAGAAATTTTGGATTTTCCGATTCGAACTCGGTCTCACGAAACTAGTGTTGCCAAGCTTCAGAACCTACATCATCAAATCGGTGTCACCGAGATGATGAAGTCGGTCCCACCGAGATTGACAAACCCTAGTCTTTGGAAGAATCGGACTCACCGAGTTTGTATTTTCGGTCCCACGAAAATCCCAACGTTCACAAGATTTGAACTTTCGGTCTCACCGAGTTGTCAACTTCGGTCCGACCGAGATTGGTCAAATGTGTGTAGCAGTTGGATTTTGTGTGGAGGCTATAAATACCCTCCACCCCTCTTCATTCATGGAGAGAGCCATCGAAAGAACTACCACTCCTACCTTACATTTCGAGAAGAAAACTACCTACCCTTGTGTTGAGATCAAGTTGCTCCACTCCCACCATATGAAACTTGATTTCTAGCCTTCCCAAGTTGCTTTCCACTCAATCCTTTCTTCCACCACAGCCAAATCGGTGAGGAGAGTTGAGTGTTGGGGAGATTATCATTTGAAGCACAAGAGCAAGGAGTTCATCATCATCAACACCATCTATTACCTTTTGGAGGTGGTGCCTCCTAGATTGGTTAGGTGTCGCTTGGGAGCCTCCGTCAAGATGTGGAGTTGAACCAAGAAGTTTGTAAGGGCAAGGAGATCGCCTACTTCGTGAAGATCTACCCCAGTAAGGCTAGTCCTCCGTGGGCGTATGCCATGATGGCATAGACAAGGTTGCTTCTTCGTGGACCCTTCGTGGGTGGAGCCCTCCGTGGACTCTCGCAGCCGTTACCCTCCGTGGGTTGAAGTCTCCATCAACGTGGATTGACGATAGCACCACCTATCGGAACCACGAGAAAAATCTCCGTGTCTCCAAACTGCGTTTGATCTTCTCCACTTCTCTTTACTACTTGTGCAATTTACTTTCCGCTGCCCATACTCTAGAATTGCATGTGTAGTAAGCTACTTGACTTGCGTGATATGCAAAATCTGCCAAAACTTGTCTTTGTCAAAAGGCATAATTTTTATCTTGTCGAGTAGTCTAATCACCCCCCCTCTAGACACTCTCACCTTCTTCGATCCTACAATTGGTATCAGAGCCTTGGTCTCCATTGCTTTGGTTTGCACACCATTGGAGGAAGATGGACGTGTCTACGTTTGGGAGTGTTAGCCATAGAGTGCCTATTCTTGATGGAGTGTCCTATAACTCATGGAGAATTGAAATGCTTATTATCTTTAAGATGTATAACTTGCGCAAATATGTTGAAACCCCATATGTGCCTCCATTTTACCCCTTGCACCCTACCATGGATGAAGAGCTTGATTTGCTTCGTAACCTTAGAACTGTAAATCTTATCATTAGAGGTTTGCCCGATAACTTGCTTAAGCTTGTCACAAACTTTGAGTGCGCCTATGCTATATGGAAGTTCTTGGAAGAACTTTATCCGGACTACTCTTTGAGAGGTCTTGATGAAATTCTATACAAGACTATTGAATTTGATATGATGCGCCCCAATGATCCCAACTTTGATAAATGCTTCTTTGAGCTTCGTGATCTTATGAAAAAGAAGGGTGATCCTTGTCTTATCAATGATCTAATTAGAAATGCTCTTGTGTTGCATTCCGATGATTATTGTCACATTGACAAAACTAATGCAAGTTGTTGTCAAATTGACCTAGGTATTGATGATGAACAATCTATGGGTCAATATGTTGATGAGCATGAGCACGATGATGATTACTCTGATTCGGACACCGAGCTAGACAAGATCATGAAGAGTCTCAATCTTATGGCAAATCTGAGAGACTACATATCCGGTGGAAAAGAGTGGATTCTTGATAGTGGACGCACCGATCACATGACCGGAGACGAAGACATGTTTCGAGAGCTTGCAAAGAACAATGGTCCACGCAAGTATGTGACTTTTGGAGACAACTCCAAGGGTAAGGTACTTGGCCTTGGTAAGGTGGCCATATCTCATGATAGCTCTATTCAAAATGTCATGCTTGTTGAATCACTTGGATACAATTTACTTTCCGTGTCTAGATTAGCTGACTTTGGATTCAATGTGCTATTTACCAAAGTAGATTGCCAAGTCTTTCGTCGTGACAATCATAACATGGTTTTTACCGGTATCCGTAGAGGTGATCTATACATTGTTGATTTCACTAAGAAAGCTCAACCTAGAACTTGCTTCATTGCTAAATCTGCCAAAGGTTGGTTATGGCATAGAAGGCTTGGACATGTTGGTATGCGTAATCTAGACAAGCTAATCAAAGGTGATCATATTCTTGGTGTTAAAGATGTTCTCTTTGACAAAGATAGACTTTGTAGTGCTTGTCGGCAGGAAAACAAGTAGGTGGAAGTCATCCGTGAAGAACATCATGACCACAAGGAGACCGCTGAGCTTCTTCATATGGATCTCTTGGTCCCAATGCTTACAAAAGCCTTGGTGGTAACTCCTTTGGTCTAGTTATAGTTGATGATTATTCCAGATTTACGTGGGTATTTTTCCTTGATGACAAATCGCAGGTTCAGAGAATCTTCAAAACCTTTGCGAAAAGGCCCAAAATCAATTTGAGGTGAAGATCAAGAAAGTTCGGAGTGACAATGGAGCGGAGTTCAAGAACGCCCATGTGGACTCTTTTCTCGATGAGGAAGGATTCTACATGAGTTCTCGACTACGTACACACCTCAACAAAATGGAGTTGTTGAGAGGAAGAACCGAGCAGCTCATAGAGATGGCGAGAACGATGCTTGATGAATACAAGACACGAAGCACTTTTGGGAAGAAGCCGTCGAGACAGACTTGTCATGCTATCAACAGCTTTATCTTCATAAGCTTCTCGGCAAGACTTCATCTGAGCTCCTCACGGTAACAAACCCCAAGTGGGATACTTTCGTGTCTTTGGTTGAAATGTTATATCCTTGATAAGCATCGTCGGTCTAAATTTGCTCCTAAAACTCATGAAGGCTTTTTACTTGGTTATGGATCAAACTCCCACACCTACCGTGTCTACAATAATTTCACCCGAAAGGTTGAAGAGACGGTAGATGTGAAGTTTGATGAATCTAATGGCTCGCAAGTAGAGCAAATGCCTATTGATGTAGGAGACAAGGACCCATCGGAAGCCATTCAAGATTTATCTATTGGAAAGATCCGTCCCATGGAAGTGAAGGAGAGTACCTCATCTACATATGTGGAGCCCCCTACCTCACGGCAAGATGAACCTCAAGGCAACATGGAGGCTTCCACAAGTGGAACTCACCAAGATGAGGAAGTGCAACAAGAAGATCCACCACAACCTCCTTCTCCACCACCTCAAGACAACACCAACAACAATGAAGAAGAAGAGGAAGATGAGGATGATGAGGAAGCTCAGCCACGACCACAACAAAAGCTATCCCGAGTCCGAGCAAGAGTCAAGAAGAATCATCCGTGGAACAAATGATGAGCGACATCGACTCGGGAGAATTACTCGCTCTAAAACTCGCTTAGCTAACTTTTGTGAGCATTACTCATTTATCTCTAGTCTTGAACCTATGAAGGTAGAAGAAGCACTTGAAGACCGGATTGGGTGAGCGCTATGCACGAAGAGCTACACAATTTCGAGAGGAACAATGTATGGACTTTGGTAGAGAAGCCCAATGATGATCAAAACGTCATTGGAACCAAATGGGTGTTTCGGAACAAGCAAGATGAAGATGGACAAGTCATCCGCAACAAGGCTCGTCTCGTAGCTCAAGGTTACACACAAGTCGAAGATATGGACTATGGTGAGACCTATGCCCCCGTTGCTAGACTTGAGTCCATTCGCATTCTTCTTGCTTATGCCAACCACCATGATATTACTCTCTATCAAATGGACATTAAAAGCGCTTTCCTAAATGGTGAAATTGAGGAGGAATCCCGGATTTGTGAATCCTAAAAAGCCTAATCATGTTTACAAGTTGCACAAAGCTCTTTATGGTCTTAAACAAGCTCCTAGAGCTTGGTACAAATGCTTGACTAGCTTTCTTCTTGAAAAAGGATTTGAGATTGGAAAAATAGACTCAACGCTATTCACGAAAAGAGTTGATGGTGAACTATTTGTGTGCCAAATATATGTTGATGATATTATCTTTGGTTCAACTAACCCTCATTTTAGCGAGAAGTTTGGAAAGCTCATGTCGGAGAAGTATGAGATGTCCATGATGAGTGAACTCAAATTCTTCCTTGGGTTGCAAATCAAGCAATCTAAGGAGGGTACCTTTGTCTCACAAACAAAGTACACCAAGGATCTCTTCAAGAAGTTCAACATGCAAGAAAGCAAAGGTATGAGAACCCCATGCCTACTAGTGGACATAATGACTTGACAAAAGATGGAGAACCTGTTGATCAAAAGGTTTACCGATCCATGATTGGTTCTCTACTATATCTCTGTGCTTCTCGTCGACATAATGTTGAGTGTATGCATGTGTGCTCGATATCAAGCAGCCCCTAAAGAATGTCATCTTAAAGCTGTTAAAAGAATTGTGAGATACTTGATACACACACAAACTTTGGCATTTGGTATCCTAAGAGGGCCTCTTCGATCTTGTTGGCTATTCCGACTCGGACTATGCCGAGACAGGGTTGATAGAAAGTCAACTTCGGTGCGTGTCAATTCCTTGGTCGATCCCTTGTATCTTGGTCCTCCAAGAAACAAAATTCGATATCTTTATCCACTACCAAGCGAATATATTGCTCTGGTTCATGTTGTGCTTTCGGTTGCTATGGATGACACAAACGCTTAAGGATTATGGGATACATGCGAGACATGTTCCTTTGCTTTGTGACAATGAGAGTGCGATTAAGATTGGACACAAACCCGTGCAACACTCTCGTACGAAACATATTGAAGTTTGTCACCATTTTATTCGTGATCACATTGCCAAGGGAGACATCAATCTTAAGCATGTTCGTACTGACTAACAACTTACTGATATCTTTACAAAACCCCTTGATGAGAAAGTGTTTTGTCGCTTAAGGAGTGAGTTGAACATCATTGATGCTTCAAACTTGGAGTGAAAACTCCATTGATGCATGCAAGGCATGAGCCTACTTGACTAATCCTTGATATTTCTCTTATGATGATGATCATATGTCTTGGACACATTTGCCTCCTTGTATTGCATCTAACTCCTTGCAGGTACTTGGATGATCTACATTCCACAAGATTACCACACACTCAAATCATGAGTAATCTTGTCATTGACCAAGTATCTAGATCTTTGGGATGTTGAGTTCAAGGAACAAAATTCCACATATCCCTTTTGACACCTTATACATCTAGTATTTCACTCTTGTCATCTTGGATATTCTTGAGTATTTCCTTGCTTGCCTAACCCATGTAGGAAGATGAACCACACAATTGGAAATGGTGCTCCAACCTCACATTCTATGAGCACCTACATCAAGTTCACCTACATGAGCAAAGCAACAACAAGCCCAAGGTATGTTCTTCACATCTTGAAGGAGCTTTGCTCAAAGTCATGAGTACAAGCAGCTTCATAAGTTGTGATCACATCAAATACTTAATCAAAAAATGGTAACCCCATTTTAAGCTTAAACGATGAGTATGACCTATGATCAAATGTTCTCATTTGACTCCTAAGTCAAAATACTCAAACATAGGTGACCTAGTCGCCGACCCCTATCTAGATGAAGTACATATGTTATTGCAGTCCTTCTAGTTGCTCTTATGTTTTCTCATTGTGTTTTCATTAAAAAAAACTTCATCTAGCGATCTTTTTCATTTCTATTCTTCTGTCTTTGTGAATATCATTTTGGCTCTGATCAATTCCTTGAAAATCATTTACAAATTCATTGCAAATCTTTTGAAACATTCCTTGCAAAGTGAGCTGAATTATTTCTGTATTTCCTTGGAATTAAACTCGGCGTCACCGACTTAACAATTTCGGTCTGACCGAAAAAGGATCTGCCCTAAGTCCCTGACTTTCGGACCCACCGATCCATCCAATTCGGTGTCACCGATTTTCTTTCAGGATATCATCTTCTGCAGCTCCACTCAATGACTCTCCATGCATGTTTCTTACTGCCCAGTTGTGATTCTTAAGGATCCCACTTCTTTCCTTCCATCTTTCCTGACCTTCCTAGTCTGCTGTCCTTTTCGGCACTTGATGTCAAAGGGGGAGAAGATTTAGGGGGAGATAAGGGGAGAAGAGAAGATTTAGGGAGAAGAAGAGCAATCTTATCTTAAGGGGGAGAGAATCACATCAAAGCTTTGCCGTGTTCCACATTGGATATTACATTTGGCATCATTCTTTTGATTTTGCTTTCTTTGCTTTCACAATTGATATCTTATGGAAAGCAAAATCTCTCAGAGTTCATTGAAAATCTTTTAGTTTTGGGAGACATGTTTGCTGATTCAAGCTTGTGCTCAATATGAGACACTCTTTATACATGTCATCCCTGGCTTGGTACACTTGATGTTCTTGCTGTTGGTTGAAGAAATACTCTTGTGTTATCTAACCTTGTTTTCCAAGTTTTATTTCTTCAGGTACAATGCCAAGGAACCTCAAGGTAAGTATATGCATCTTGCAGAATGTGCATGATGGTGACTTGCTTGTGAATACTTGTTTGCAAGAAATCACCATGCACATATGCATTATCACTCACCTATTTTCATCTGCTCTGATGCATATAGCCAAGCTGCATGTAGCACATCTTGTTTTTCTCTCTTGTGTGCTTGTGGTAGTCCAAAACCATAATCTATGAAAATCTTGCACACTTGTAGGGGGAGCCTGTGTACTACATGTTTGTCAAAGCTTTAGTGATAATTCTGTCTCTCTTTCAGTAAGCTTTGATGTCTTGTTTTGTGTGTTGCCATCAATTACCAAAAAGGGGGAGATTGAAAGCACATTTGCTCCCTGGGTGGTTTTGGTAATTAATGACAACATACTTTGTGGTTGGACTAATACTTTTATCAAGTATGTTTCAGGAAGGTCAATCACATTGGCATGGCAAAAGGATGGAGAGGTGGACCCTCAAGATGCTAAGGCAAGCATTGGCAAAAGCTCAAGACTCCATTTTGGTTTAGTGATCCAAGATCACATTGAGTCTATAGGAAAGCCAATACTATTAAAGGGGATGAGGTTATGTTAATGATCTGGTTGCTCAAAGTGCTTAGTGATATATCTCCCAAACCATCAACAATCTTTCATTCCAACATACACTCATAAGTAATCTCGGTCCCACCGATTTCCTAAACTTCAGTCACACCGAGATGAACCACCTCACCACAAAGCCAAACCCTAGAAATTTGGATTTTCCGATTTTGAACTCGGTCTCACGAAACTAGTGTTGCCAAGCTTACAGAACATACATCATAAAATCGGTGTCACCGAGATGATGAAGTCGGTCCCACCGAGATTGACAAACCCTAGTCTTTGGAAGAATCGGACTCACCGAGTTTGTATTTTCGGTCCCACGAAAATCCCAACGTTCACAAGATTTGAACTTTCGGTCTCACCGAGTTGTCAACTTCGGTCCGACCGAGATTGGTCAAATGTGTGTAGCAGTTGGATTTTGTGTGGAGGCTATAAATACCCTCCACCCCCTCTTCATTCGTGGAGAGAGCCATCGAAAGAACTACCACTCCTACCTTACATTTACGAGAAGAAAACTACCTACCCTTGTGTTGAGATCAAGTTGCTCCACTCCCACCATATGAAACTTGATTTCTAGCCTTCCCAAGTTGCTTTCCACTCAATCCTTTCTTCCACCACAGCCAAATCAGTGAGGAGAGTTGAGTGTTGGGGAGATTATCATTTGAAGCACAAGAGCAAGGAGTTCATCATCATCAACACCATCTATTACCTTTTGGAGGGTGGTGCCTCCTAGATTGGTTAGGTGTCGCTTGGGAGCCTCCGTCAAGATGTGGAGTTGAACCAAGAAGTTTGTAAGGGCAAGGAGATCGCCTACTTCGTGAAGATCTACCCCGAGTAAGGCTAGTTCTCCGTGGGCGTATGCCATGATGGCATAGACAAGGTTGCTTCTTCGTGGACCCTTCGTGGGTGGAGCCCTCCGTAGACTCTCGCAGCCGTTACCCTCCGTGGGTTGAAGTCTCCATCAACGTGGATTGACGATAGCACCACCTATCGGAACCACGAGAAAAATCTCCGTGTCTCCAAACTGCGTTTGATCTTCTCCACTTCTCTTTACTACTTGTGCAATTTACTTTCCGCTGCCCATACTCTAGAATTGCATGTGTAGTAAGCTACTTGACTTGCGTGATATGCAAAATCTGCCAAAACTTGTCTTTGTCAAAAGGCATGATTTTTATCTTGTCGAGTAGTCTAATCACCCCCCCTCTAGACACTCTCACCTTCTTCGATCCTACACTCTCTCAGAAAATGTATGTTGGAAGTGTAGGTTTATTCTGATGGCTCTCTCCACGAATGAAGAGGAGGTGGAGGGGTATATATAGCCTCCACACAAAATCTAACCGTTACACACAACTTGCCAAACTCGGTGGGACCGAATTGTTAAACTTGGTCAGACCGATTCAGCAAATCTAGTGACCGTTAGAATTTTCGGTGGGACCGATATGCAACTCGATAGGACCGATATGGTTAGGGTTAGGGCATAACGTAATCTCGGTAAGACCGAATACACAAACTCGGTGAGACCAATTTTGGTAATAAGCTTTCCAGAGAGTTGGTCAGGTAAACTCGGTGGGACCGATTTGCTCATTTCGGTGAGACCGAAATGTTACGAAAGGGAAACAGGGAGTTTACATTGCAATCTCGGTGGGACCGATCGCTCACTTCGGTTTGACCGAAACATTACGAAGGGAAACAGAGAGATTACAATCCCATCTCGGTGAGACCGAGATCCCTATCGGTAAGACCGATTTGCCTAGGGTTTGTGGCAGTGGCTATGACATTTGAACTCGGTGGCGCCGGATAGAAAGAATCGGTGGGACCGATTTTGACTATGGGTTTAGGTCATATGTGGATGTGAGAAAGTAGTTGAGGGTATTTGGAGCATGTCACTAAGAACATGAAGCAATAGGATCATTAAGCAACACCTCATCCCTCCTTGATAGTATTGGCTTTTCCTATAGACTCAATGTGATCTTGGATCACTAAAATATAAAATGAAGAGTCTTGAGCTTTTGAGCTTGAGCCAATCCTTTGTCCTTAGTATTTTGAGGGATCCACTTTCATCATCCATGCCATGCCATTCATTGAGCTTTCCTGAAATAATAGTCTTGGAATAGTATTAGCTCAATGAGCTATATGTTGTTATGAATTACCAAAACCACCTAGGGATAGTTGCACTTTCAATCTCCCCCTTTTTGGTAATTGATGACAACATATAGATCAAAGCTTTGACAAATGATAATAAGATTTAAAAACATCATCGCTTTGAGAAGTATGTGATAAGCAAGAGCTCCCCCTAAATTTGTGCATAGTTTAAAATTTGCTTTGAACTGCAAATGCACAAGGAATTAGGCTCATGGGTTACTCTTCCATGTCACATACATCTTGGTGGAGCGCTCAAAATGATAGAGATTGAATACATGCACTCATCACCAAGCAAAGTGAATGATCACATAAGGATAGGTAAGATAATATCATCAAACATGCATAAGTGTAGCTTATGATCGAACACATGATCATCAGTGTCTCACAGATAATAGCATAGAATCTCAAGCAATCAAAAGCAAATAAAGTTTAACCACCAAAGCAAGAGAGGAAAAAAGCAACACACACTCTCTCTCTCGAAGCCTATGATCTATACATTTTTCTCCCCCTTTGGCAACAAGTTACCAAAAAGTTCATAGAAAATGCATAGTGCTAGATCGACTCTCAGGTTTGATCTTCAGGTGGTGGTGTAGAGATGGCTCCTTGGACAAAGGCTTCAGTTGAAGTGGATGGAGCTGGAGGAGTTAGTGCTGGAGCTGGTTGCACTGGAGCTGTAGGAGCTGTAGTTGGTGCGGATGATGTGGCTCTGGAGTGCATCACGAGCACTGCAGGTGACCTATGAGCTCTAGGCACTCTGGCAAATGCATCAGTGGTTGTCTTGCCCTTCCTCTCCTGCATGTCATCCTGAAGCTGCTCCACAACTGACTGAATCTTAGTTACTTTGATATCTAGATCATAGAATTTTCGTTCCATGATCCTTTCTAGGCTCTCCTGGTTTTGAGTTAGGGTGGCCAACCCCTTCTCAATCCTTAGTGTTGATGCTATCAAGTAACCAAGCTGCTCCTGCTTGTTCTTCAAGAAGTACTCAGATGCCTCCTCTTGAGTTGGCATCTTGGCACCCTTCTCTCTCTTTGCCTTCTCCTTCTGCTCTTGAGCTTGCACTGATGATGGTTCATTCTCATTCATGAAAACCTGATTGTCCTCAAAATCTAGATAGATAGCAAAATGTTCCTTATCCAGCAAGTAAGTTCTTGTGCCCATCTTTGAGTTAATCAACTCCTAAATCTGTGGGGCATACCTACAACTCCTGTTCTGATCTGCTGCTGTCCTCTTAATGGTCTCAACAATGAGGCTCATGACCTTGAATTTTTGTGGCACATCAAACAAGTGCAGCAAGTTGATAACATGCCCTCTAATCATGTTGTGGTCACCTGACTTGGGAAACAGAGTGTGCCTTAGGATCCAGTTGATTGTTGGCAGCCCTGACAGAAGAAAGTGGACTGACCCAAACTTGAAAGTCTCAAGAGCTTTGTTTGGGATCTCCTTGTACTTATGAGACATGATATTGTGGTCCATCTTCTTCTTGGCATAGACATCCAAGTCATCTTCACTCTCCTTTGGGGCATTGATCAGACTGGCCCATTCCTCATTTGTTGACCGGTACCTTGTACCTTCAGACATCCAAACTATCCTGCCATCTGGATAGAAGTGTGATGTGGAGTAGAATTGCATAATGAGCTCATCATTCCACTTTGTGAGGTTTTGCCCAACAAAGTCTGCAACTCCACAAGCAACAAAGCTGTCTTGCACTCCAGGATAGTGTTCCTCATTTTCCTTCATGTAGGTCCAGTCGACCCACCTCATATCACACACTATGGGCTTCTTGTCCAACAGTACTGTCTCATAGAAGTCCTGTCGTTCCTTAGTGTGGAACCTGTAATCAACAGCAGTTCTTCTCCTAGTGGCATATGGATCTGTCAGCCTCCACAATCTGAGTCCTGCATCCTTTCTTAACTTCATATTCTCAGCCACAGGATGAGCATCATTGTGGTCTGGAATCTTGGGCTTGAGCTTTCTCAGGACTTGTCCTTCTTCATCTTCCTCATTAACAACTTCAGGCATTGGGGCCTTGTTCTTCTCGGCAGCTGGAATACTCCTGGTATTCCTCTTTGGTGCAAGCTTGGGCTTGGGGGCAGCTTTGGGTGCTTCCTTGGGCTTTGATGTTGCAGCCCCTGACTTTGTAGCATCACCCATTAGCTTTTGTGCCTTGGGTGCTGGTGCGACAACCTCTTCTTCCTCATCGAATCTCTCCTCATAGAGGATTTCCAAGAACACAGGCAGTAGTAGTTCTGGCTCTCTTCTTCTTCTTATCTTGTCCAAGAGCTTCATCTTCCGATTCCATGGTAAACTTCATAGTTTCTCCATGGGAACTTTCTTGGGTTTGGAAGTTGTGACTCTTCTTGCAGGTGCCTCTTT